>CAWZYM010000146.1:850000-1248301 GCA_963966185.1 Rhabditoides inermis
AAGGAGAGGGATTCTCTCTCTCTCTCTCTCTCTCTCTCTCTCTCTCTCTCTCTCTGTCTCTCTCCTCGTTATCGCCCATTCCTCTCTGAGGATGAGTGGATGTGGTCATGAATGCACACTGTGTCTGTGTCTGCGTTGTAGAGGTCGGAATGAAAGAATTGGTACAAGAAAGTATTCTCGTTTGATACAAATCGTATGAAACGTATAATGGGTGTCATCTCTGGCGCACACTCACCCAGACAGAATAGCCATGGCGGTGACTCCAATCACACCCACTCGGGAGATGGCCTGCTCGATCGAGAAGATACCTGCGAACACGACAATCTACATGAACATGATACTCAGCGCATCCACCCATCACTGGGTAAACAAATGATTCGAGAACCAAAGCAATACCGTGCTTGGTGGATAGTATGGGGAAGGGGTCTCCGAGCTTCCAGAAGAAGTAGATGAACACACACCACGAGATGCCTGTCAGGGAGTAGACAACAGAGTCCTTCACTGCAACAGGAGACATGCTGTGGGTGTACAAAAATACAGGTGTGAACAGGGTGCAGTTACCTATACTGACTATATTTATTATTTTCGCATTATTAGGTTTGTTCTGTATATAAGAATAATCGAAATTCAAGATACCGTACCCATATTAATGGACTTCCACATGGTGTATGCGACGTAGAGGGGTAGAATGAGGATGAGGACTGAGAGAATGGCGAACAGACCCAGTCGCCAGTGGAGAAGTCGGGAACTGGAAAGGAAAACGCATCTCTCTCTCTCTTTCTCTCTCTCCATCTCTCTCTCTCCCCTCATCTTTCGCCATACGCCATTTCTCCATTTTTGATTACTCACAAACATGCGATGCGGGAATCAAAGATCTCACCTCGGGTCCATGACTCCCAGTATCTCGAAGATGATCAGCTCGAACATTGCACACGAGAGGGAGAAGGTGATGGAGAAAAGCAGCTGCACGACACGGTTGTGCACCTGTAAACAAGAAATAAACAGGAAAACATGTAAACAAACATATGTAAATGATTATAAATCAATGAACGAGTTCGAATACAATTAGATTCAACTTCATACATTGCAAACAAACAAATATAGAAGACCACTATGAAAGCAAACCTCGTAGTTGCGGAAGAGTTGTTTCATGAAGAACAGCCATCCGCACGTGAAGAAAGCGACTTGCGAGGCGAGCATCACCGTCATGTCCCACACGTCGATAGACATGATTACTGAAATCGGAATATACATAATACAAACCACAAAACAATGTAAACATAAAAATAAACAAAACGCGCGCAAAAACAGTAGTGTATGTATCTGCCAACACCGCGTAGTGCAAAAGGTGGAGTACAGTTTTACTAACATTTTGTCATCTTCACTACGCGACACTGTGGTCATTTTCGTCGAATTTTTCGCGAATTTTTGTATTTTCGTTACGTTTCGAGTGTTGTTACTTCGTTTAGTTGTCTTATACTGTATGGAAAGCACTATACAAGTGTAATTGTAGTGAAAATGCCGTCTGTGTGCGTCAAGTGGGGCAAGGAGAAGCTGGACGTGGACGCGAATCTGGAGGAGTCTCCTCTGACGTTCAAGGCGCAGCTCTTCGCTCTCACTGGAGTCGCCCCCGAGAGGCAGAAGGTCATGATCAAGGTGCGCAGCTATACGAACATGGATCTTGTCACACTATTATCATTTCGCAATCTATTCCGGTCTGTTAGGAGTTAGGATGACGTGGTCTCTCTGACAAGTGTACTGCTACTTCAAATTGCTTGTTGAGGGCAAGACGCTGGGCGATGAGAACTGGACGGGCATCACTCTGCCCGAGGGAGCCATGATCATGATGATGGGTAGCGCCGGAGCGGTGAGCCTCATTCATTTTTTGGAAATTATACATCAATCTATCATCGGATGTTGTTGATGATGTTCACGTTGAACGTATTGTTCAGAAAAAGGTACATGATTGCGTATTTGTGTGTGTTGGTTGAAGGTTCCGAAGCCGCCCTCGCAGCAGGAGCTGGCGGCAGCCAACGGAGACGGCGCCAAGGGAGGCGGTCAGTGGGAGAGGGTGGGGAAGGAAATGGAAAAGATAATGAACAATGCTATTTTGGTGTTCTGTATTGGTACTAGATAGATAGGTGATGACTTCTGACTTCTGTAATAATAAAAACTAAAAACCGAGGCAGTCGGCGAGAGGTGAGGTTCAATTCAGATGATGCTTTTTTCCTAGCCGGAGCTAATATACATTGGTTATCAAAGTTAGGGGGCTCTTCGCCTCGTAGCAGTAGAATTATTTATTTAACAAACAGTTAATGCACACTGTCTGTCTGATGAAACATATTTAAATCCTTATTCGTAATTGGTTGGTGGCTCGATCGAGTTTGGTTAATCATAAAATTTGGTAAATCATCACTGTGGTTCAGGATCAAGGATTCATGTGTCTTTATATCTTGTGTTCACATTTTCATCTAGCTTTTTTTTCTGTATAATGACGAATTTAAACACGTGAAGTGAGATTATAAACAGACAAACCGGAACCACCTGCCGTTTGATGTGGTCTTTGATCGCGCGGTGCGGATTATGAAACAACCATAGTTCACTGATTTTGTATTCACCACGGCCTTCTAGACTAGAGTAGTGTACGTATACACTATTCGTCGCGTCTGTTTACTAAATGAGAGCCTTTATTCATATTCTTTTAACTTTGGGGGTTGCATGATATTGTAATAGCTAATTCCTAATAACTATTTCTATTCATATTGCAGAGAAGAAGGCTCTGCCCCTGCCGGTCGGCCTCAAGAATCTCGGAAATACATGCTACCTCAATTCGGTCGTTCAGAGCTTCAAGGTAATTTATCGATACCCGAATTCAAATTGTTCATTATATACATTCTCGGGTACTGAAGTAGTGTTAGAAACGTATTGATTGTGTAACGTGCATAGCATATTACCTTTTTTGTTGATTATGTGTTTCTCCCTAATTATTAGGGAGAATCACATTACCAACAAATTAAAAAAAAACCTGTCTTGGCTAATAACAACTGTGCAATGCATCCTTGTTCCCTTTCTTGTAATTAGCTCTATCGTCGCAGACCATCCCGGAGCTGTGTTCTGGCCTGTCGGCGTACCAGCCGACTGCCTCTCAGACGTCGTCGGGCCGCCTCACGGCCGCCGTCAAGAACACGTTCGAGCAGCTCAGCCAGCCGGGCAGACAGAGCGACAACGCCGTCATTCCCCTCATGATGGTCCAGGCGAGTGGGGAGGGTCCACTTCCAGTTGATGTACATTTAGTTTTTGTGACTTTTCTACAGTTTCCAACTTGAACCACTTGGCTAGTCCTCACTTGCTCTCCACTCGGCGCGTACTGTGTTTCCGCAGTCTATACTATTGCTATTTGCTATTGCTGGCTACTCTCTCCGACTGTGTTGATTGACTGTCTGTCCCGGTTGCAGTCGCTGCACACTGTGCTCCCGCAGTTCGCCTCCCGTTCCTCGCAGGGCGGAGGCTGGCAGCAGCAGGATGCCAACGAGTGCTTCTCCGAACTACAGCGCATCATGCTCGACGCCACCGGAAAGGTCAAGTGCGGTGAGTCACGCATTTCACAACCTTTGAATTGGGTGTTTTGTATGAATGTATGTGTTAATTAGGAGGGATTGAATACGTTAGAAAGTATTTAATGTGTTCAGGGTTTTTATTTGCAGGCTCTGGTGAGGTGGACGTGAAGGAGCTGTTCCGCGGTCGCTACAAGGTGTCGCAGAAGTGTGTGGAGTCGGAGGACGAGCCCGAGCAGATCACCAACGAGGACTTCTTCCAGGTATGGGAGTATTGTGGGTTATATGAGAACGACCAGCGACAAGTAATTACTGCGGTTTTATAATTTTCCGCATGTTTCCACATTGAAGCGTATTTGTAGCAACATGGAAAATGTAATCATTTGAGTGTTTTTTCAACCAGAAACGTTGTTGCGGAGAAACATCATTATTGCTATTTTGTAATTGTGATCAATGTAACAAATGCTGTTCATTCATCGTCTGTTTATCTCATCAATTTTTGTTCGCCTCTTCAGCTGTCGTGTTTCCTGTCGCAGGAGGTGAAGTACATCCAGACTGGAATCAAGGAGAAGCTGACCGAGGAGATCGAGAAGAACAGCCAGGCACTCGGGAGGAACGCCAAGTGGCAGCGGAAGGTACGCCCGAGAGGATACTGTGGAGGGTTACCTGTTACTGTTACACGTTGTTCGAGGCGTGTAACTGTGAAAAAGATAAGCTACAATTGTTGCCGTAGAGCTGTAGCTGTAGCTCTATTAGTTGCTTAAATTAATGTGTTGAATCTTCATCAAAGGTTGTGTGATTGAACGTTGTCGATGTATTATGCAGTTGAGGAAACACTGAAACAGGGATTTTGCGTGTTTCACTTTTATCGTTGACACTGTCTGACTCTTGTAGTGTTCAGGCGCAGATCTCCCGTCTGCCTGCGTACACGTCTGTGCAGATGGTGCGCTTCTTCTACAAGGAGAACACCAACACGAATGCCAAGATTCTCAAGGACGTCAAGGTACGCAGGGGGGATAGGATATTCGTCCATGAATAATCACAAGTAATTGAGTTTCATTTTGCACGACTATTTAGATAAGTGTCTCGAAACGTAAATGTTGTATGATTTTGATTTGACTATAGGGGGATAGGATATTGTTGCAGTAAACACAAGTGTATTGAGTTTCGCTTTGCACGACTGTTTAGATAACTGTCTTGAAACGTATATGCTGTCAGAGTAGCATTGTTTAAGAGTATGAACACTCAGTTGTTGTTTCACATTTTTTTGTTTCTCAATATGTTCTATTGCAGTTCCCGATGACGCTGGATCTGTGTGACATTTGCACTCCGGAGCTGCAGGCGAAGCTCAAGCCGGCACGGCTCGCATTCAAGGTACGCAAGAGCATGGTATGGTATTAAAGTAGTAAACAAGTAAGCAGTAAGAGTAGTAGGTTTTCGTGGAGTTTTTGTTTAAAAAAACTATTGTCGGGTTGTGAGTGCATTGAACATTGGTGTAGTTTTGGTATGGCCCATACACGCTTTGCAGGATATGGAGGACATTCTTGTGGAGCGTCTCCGGGTGGAGAAGATGGGCGGGCCGGACGCGGCCGCCAAGAAGGACGACGGAGAGGTAAGAGGGGGGGGGGAGGGAACGTACTGGGTTAGGTGGGAATGGGGATGCAATATGCAACATTAAAAGACGGTTGCTTGCAGGTTCTTCCCTACTCGTTCGAGGAGGATCCGGGCAGCAACAACAGCGGATTTTACGAGCTCAAGGTCGGTGGGGGGGGGGGGGGGTAGGGGGGTGCATCTCGTTAATGATTATTGTTACTAATAGTGAAAATATGAGTGGAGTGAGTGAATCTTATTTGGCGTGGTTTTCAATTTCAATACCAACCTGTAGCGCCATGTACTGGATGTGATAGTTTGGTTCGTGAAAACCAAAACAGACTAGCGAAACTACATAATGGCAAATGGCTGTCGCTTTCTGTTGCAAGCGGGGATCGCGCTTCACGCAAAAAAAAAAAACAGAAAAGAAATGCAAAACAGTGACTGTGAAATGTAATCTCACTCTGTGTTGCAGGCGGTGATCACTCACAAGGGCCGCTCGTCGGACTCGGGGCACTACGTGGCGTGGGTGCGGCTGGGGGGCGAGCAGTGGGCCATGTGCGACGACGACGAGGTACACCCCGTCACGCAGGAACAGGTACGAGGGGGGGAGGGTAGGGAAGGAGGGTGTAGACGGCTGCTATTGCTTTGTGTAGTGTTGTATGAGCAGGGGGCGGCAACTGCAGCTTGATGACGTCTTTTGTGCAGTGTTTTTGGTTGTTTTTGACTTGTGAGCCTAGTGATTGTTGTTGCTTGTTGCAGGTGCTGAAGCTGTCTGGCGGTGGCGACTGGCACTGCGCCTACGTGCTCGTCTACGGACCCCGCCAGCTCAGGTACAAGTGGGGAGTGGCTATGGGCTATGGGACATGTAACATGGGTACTGTTATATTCGATTGTGCTCGAGATGTGCAACTGAGTTTGTTCTGCACAAAAAGTCCATTCGGACAAATAAGTCTTTTGTGTTCACTATGTAGGAAACAAAGTTTATGTGTGATTTATGTATGTAATGCCAAATGTTATCTAATGTGCTGTTTACATGTCCCACGTGCAAAGTGTTTTGTTGATTTTTCAAGATCACATGCCTATTTGATCTTTCATGTTCTGGTTGATACATGATGGATGTGAAGCGTACATTGTGTTGTTATTATTGTATTAGTGACTCATACTTTGTTTTCAGGAAGCTTGAGGCTCCTGCCGCCGAGCAGCCCGTTGTCGAGGAGATGCAGCAGTAAGCACATGTATCGATCAATATTGATTTATCGATCAATCAGTTCCTCATTTTCACTATTTATCTCATTATCATATTTATCCTCCTATCCAAGTTATTTGTGTATACGGTAGCCATTTGTGTAATGTGAATCTAGATCTTTCGTATCCCCTTTTCTCTTTTCGCACCGGTGTGACTTACCGTACCGGTCGCTTCTCCCTCCGCCACTCCGAGTATACTGTATTCCGACGTGTATGGATACTGTACCCCCGATTTTAGTGACTGTACTTTTAGTAGTGCGGTGATTGTTTTGTACAATGGGAGCGGTGAATGGATTGAATAAATATCGATTTGTATGTGTGTGTGTCGTTTTGAATGAAAGTAACTAACACTCGTTTGTAACGATGGAATATCTGAATGGCATAATGCACTGCTTGAATTGAACATTGAACACTAATTAGGTTACTGTAGATCTGATCTAATCAGGTTACTGTAGATGACGGAAGTGGTACAGGAGAAGGAGAATGCTGTTCGCAGAGAGGCCGCTGAAATGGCTGAGGTGAGTTGATGTTGTTTTCAAAAAAACATAGACTGCTGGGAGACCAAGTATTGTCAAAAAATTAACAAGGTGCTAGTGATAAGTTGACTGAAACGTATTATCTGCTGTCATTTTTGAATCAATTATCATGGATCGTTCAATATAGTACACAATCACAACAACAATTGGAATACGTTGCACACCGTAGGGTCCAGAGTTGAGAAGTCGATCGAGGTTATTAGTGGATGACTTATGTGATGGATTGCCGTACATGGACGCTGTTTCAGTCTTCCGCTGGCTGGTTCGACGAGGGTCGACAGGCGTGGTGGCATCCCCTCGCCAAGAGGGTCATCGGTGAGAATGGGGGGGGGGGTACTGTAGCAGTAGTGGTTACTGTAGTGTGATTACTGTATATTGACTGTATCTCTTTCTGGATGCGGGGAGGGGGTACTGTAGCACTATGAAGGTTACTGTAGGGTAGTCTGTGGTTACTGTACTGACCGTATCCCTTTGCAGGCGCCGGCCCAGTGCCTCGCCACGTGGCCTTTGTCATGGATGGCAACCGGAGGTGGGTGGGGTCTGGATGTGATTCTGAAGAGAGAAAAAGTTATTACAGGAAATATCCGGACAATGTAATCTTGCCTGATCTTCAGGTTGGGCTTTTGTTATCGTCAGTGAAACATTCTTTTGAAATTGTATAAACGTGGAAAAATTGTTTGTATTTTTACCATTTTTTTTCTGCGCAAACAGAACTTCAAAATTTGTCTGAAGAGAACGAAAGCGACCCCATCCTGAAGATCAGGAAAGAATACATTGTCCGGATACATCCTTTAAAAGCGATAAGTGATGACTGGAACGTAGGAGTAATACCAGATTTAGTAAATTGCGTATGAACGTCTATGAATGATTACGATTCATATCACGCTATTGTGCGGCTGCGAAAGTTTCTGAGGCAAGCTCTCGGACTATGACTACACGATGGAGACATGTGATGAGATGAGAGGTATGGGTGTCCTCTCCTATGCAGGTACGCCCGCCAGCAGGGACACTCGAGTGTGCTGCGCGGACACGTTGCCGGCTTCGAACAGCTAGCCAAGGTACTCTCTCTCTCTCCCTCTCTCTCTCCCTCCCTCTTCCCCTCCTTCCCTCTCACTCCCCCTCTCCCTCTATCTCTCATCTCTCTCCCCTCTCTCTCTCTCTCTCTATTCCACTAGCTCTCTTCCAGATCCTCGACTGGTGCAATGACCTTGGCGTGCGCGAGGTGACCGTCTACGCCTTCTCCATCGAGAACTTCAAGCGGTCAGTATAGGGGAGTACGGTATGAGGTACTACTGATTCGATCTGCCGCTCACTCGTGTGATGTGTGAGTGACATGAGGTTATCAGCGGTGTCTCGTTGTCCATCTTGTCTTGTTCCTGTATCCCCCTCCCTCCTTCAGTTCGTCTTCCGAGGTGGGCGGTCTGATGGCTCTCGCCGAACACAAGTTCCGACAGCTCCTAGAGCAAGAGTCAGTGTGTTTTTCGTAAGGAATAAAAATATTGAGGTGCCACTCTATTACTCAAATTCCATACTTGTCTGATTGTAGGGAGAAGCTGGAGGAGAAGCAGATCCGCTTCCGGTTCTTTGGCGACGTCGGTCTTCTACCGCTGGAGCTGCGACGGCTGGTGGCCAGGATCGAGCTGAGGACAGAGGGGTACAGCAGGTGGGAGAGTAGACATGGATCTGTTGTTTCAACCTGCTCATTAGTATCTTAATTGCTGTGTTGATACTGTTGTTGTGTGACTTGGTCGCTAGACACCGAATACATAATAGTACTCTTGTTGATGTTTGTTTCATGTTTGAGGGCGTTTGTGAACGTGTGCATGCCGTACACTTCAACGAATGAGATGGCACGGGCGATGGAGTGGTGCAGGAGGGGGAGGGAGAAGGGGCTGGTGGAGGAGGAGCAGGTGAGGGAGGGAAAGAGAGAGAGAGGGAGGGAAAGAGAGAGAGAGAGAGAGAGAGAGAGAGAGAGAGGAAGAGAGGAAGAGAGGAAAGAGAGAGGAAGAGAGGAAGAGAGAGAGACGAATAAAAGGAAAGAGAGAGAGGGGGGAGAGGAAAGAGAGAGAGAGATAACGGTTAGCATTTCAGGTATCGGAGTGGCTGCTATCTCGCTGTATGGACACGGGGGAGAGCTGTGATGTGGACATGCTGATACGAACGAGTGGAGAGAAGAGAATGAGTGACTTCATGTTATGGCAGGTGAGAGAGAGATAAGAAGGAGAGAGAGAAAGAGAGGGAGAGAGAGATTCTCTTTCAGTGTTCCCACTCGCACATCTACTTTGATTCGGTGCTCTGGCCCGACTTTTCGTTTTGGCATTTGTGCAAGGCGATTGCCAGCTATCAGTGGTGGCACGGAAAAGTGCAGGTGAGAAAGGGGGCGGGGCTTGGAGGGGCGGAGTGAATTAGTGAACTGAAAATGAACAACCGGCTGAGATGGATGATTATGCGGACTAGTCAGGATCTTAAAAATCAATAGAAATGAATGAGAATGAGAGTCAGTAGAAATGAACGACAATCAGTAGAAATGAATGAGAGTCAGTAGAAATGAATGAAAATTAATGTGTTGCAAATGTGTTATTATTGATTTATCGATTGAATACTCTTTCAGGCTCTGCGTCCCGTTCCGTGTACACCAAGTGAGGAAGAGAGGGAGAAGCTGCGACCATTTCTGGATTGGATGAGAGAGGAGAAGAAGGAGAGATTGCGAGAGATGGCAGAACTGTAGAGAAAGAGAGAGAGAGAGAGAGAGAGAGAGAGAGAGAGAGAGAGAGGAGAAGTACTGTAAGCCAAAGGCGTACTCTATAGCGTATAGCACTGTATGTGTTGAGGATAGAATTAGTGTAGTATGTTCTAGTAATATGTGATATCATATTGTTGTCGTTGCCAATTTGATCGTTTTGTGTTGCTGTGATATTTTTTGATGTAGTAAATATGATGTTATTTAGAATACACTTTTTTAATAAACATGGAAGTTGCTGAACGACATTTATTGATGTTCGATGGTGTATGCGAGAACCGTGATGCCTATAGGACCAGTGACAAAAAAAAGATCCGTAACAGCTGCTGATAATGAGTGATTATGAAACTATTTTTTTCAAACCGAGTGGTTATGGAATTCGCTCAAACAACTGTCTTCAAGCAATCATTTACCCAGATTCGCTATATTCTGACTATACAACAAATACATCACAAGGGCTAATAAACGCTGGGAGAAACACACTTTATCAACGGGGATGGTGGGTTCGCAAGTCGAAAGTCGATATTATATCGATAATCATAATCAATCAATTTTCTTTACATATTCCAATGGAATTATAATAGGCTCGCCCACCAGTTTCGCTCTCTCGCGCAAGAGAGCCGAGCGCGACGAAATAGATTAGACGACGAGAGACGGCAGAGAAATAGAGACAGGCGCGCGCCAGCCGGCCACTCCCGACAACCATGACACAAAATCTTTGGTTTTGAAAAAGTTTATACCAAAACGCATTCAATAATCACCAATGCACATGACTAGTCAATCATTGAATCAGTGTTAAGAAAAGTAATGCCATAAGCCAAGAATATACATGATGTTAGACAGACATAAACCAGCGCAAACATATTTATTTCGATTTAGCGATTACAATAGAACATGACGATTTGATTGTTGTTAGGTGTATGTCCGAGATGTCAGTAGTCCTTGATGACGACGCGCTGCTGGGCTGTCATCCACGAGAACCTGCAACAAATACGTTTCAGGGCTATCGCTATCATCATATTGCTGTTGAATTACCACTGTTATGAATACATTTACACAAAGTAAAACCGCGAAGTTAAAAACCTTTTCTGTGCGAGAGTGCAAGGTGGAGAGTGGAGAGAACGGGCAGGCGAGGCGGCGATGTTTGTCGGATCACAGCCACGCGGTCTTCCCGTCTCGCGGGCTTGGTGCGACATCATCTGCAAACATGACGAGTTTTACAATAAAATACAACTAAATGAAATATGAAAATCGCAATCCTTACGTCCTTACCTCATCCAGAATCTGGCGCCACACACGATGACTGCACAGCTTCTTGCGCAACCAAACCGGCTTGATCAGCGCGGTGCGCTAGCTCCATCATGATCCAACTGAAACACACTACTTCGCAATCACAACTGTAGGTTGTAAGTAAGCACAATGAAAACTATTATAAAACACGAAGGTGACAAATATATATCATGAAATAAACAGTCATACAACAACGCGACATACGAACGGAATTCACGCATGGTAAGCTATTGTGTATGTTTAATGTTTTAAAAGAAACGTCAGTAATTTTTTTTGCACAAAAATAGAACATGAATACGAAATATGAACCAACAAAAACATTCAGTAAATAAAAACAGCTGATTCGAATAGACGCGTCAGTACAAGCTTCCATGAAAATGTTTTCAACATGAAATCCTGGGCTAAGTGTGAGCCTATTATATATAACAAATGATAACAGATACATACAAACAGAAAGAATTTCGAAAATAATCAAAAACAGCTGATGGAAACACCGCGGGATTGGCGGGAAGCCATTGCGAATAGAGCAAAAAAATAATCGCGCTCTATCTGTAGATAGAGCGCGATAATTTTTTGATCGGAAAATGCTGAGCTAGTTGCGCGCTTAGTATAGATACCAATATAGATGACAGTAGGGCTCGGGGTGATCCTTACCTTCCATTATAATCATCCACGATTATTCCCGCGGAGAAAAGTTGTCGGAGAACGAGCTGTTCAAGAAGACCTCAAAGAAAGCAAGAACAGAAGGCCTACTAAACGCAACACATTTAGCTTAGGGGAAGGTGGCGAAGGAGTGAGCTGAGGGGGAGATGTGATAGATAGGTGCTAATTCCTGTCCGCAAGAATCATCATCATTTCCAGATTTCTCAATGAGTATTTACTCACTCACTCCTCGGCTTCAATATTGTGCGCTGCAATTTCTTCCCTTATCACACGCTGACGCATACCTATGGAACACAAAGGTGAGACTGCATAAATGACTAAAATAAGACTCATGGTGTTTTTACAATTGTGAAATAGGAAGCATTTTGAATTTCGAGCTTCAATTGGTTTTTTATTCTTACTTGCACTATTAGAATGTAAATCGACAGAGATGGCTGCTGCGCCCTCAATCGCCAGTCACTCTGTTCTGACGAACGCCTGGACAATCTGGAGAAGGCCCTGGAGCTAGTGAAATTCGACGTGGTCGCAGTTAGTGAGGTGAGGCGTTCTGGCTCCGGCCAATTGCTGATGACCCGATCTAATTGTGACCTATATTTCACGTCATCACTGCACTACGGCGTGGGATTCATTGTCGCCCCGCACATGCAGCCACTAGTGAAACACTTCGAACCCGTCTCGGAGAGGATTTGCTACATGGACCTCCAAATGCCGGGATACACTCTACGACTGGTCTCTGTTCACATGCCGCACTCTGCGTTCTCATCTACCGAATACGAACACGAACTTGAGCTGGTGAGCGAGTGCACCCGCCCCTCTTTCCCCGGCGCAAGAGCCAACCGGAGGGGTAGGCATGGTGGCGTCGCGCTGCAATCGGGGGAGCCGGGGGTAGCCGGCGTTTCCGCACTCTGCTCATCGGCGACTGGAACGCACAGCTCGGAGGCCGCATCAACACTCTCGAGAGATGCTGCGGCCTGTACGGTTATGGGACTAGGAATACGCGAGGACATGAACTAGCTGCTTGGATGGAAGCCGGAGCATGGAGAGCCGCGAATACCTTTCAACGGACGCGGAACGTGCGCCGCTGGACCTGGAGACATCCTACCGGAAGCTCACGCACGCAGATAGACTATTTCCTGTTGCGCTCTTTGCATGGAGTGGTCAACTGCAGTGTGATCGACCGATTCCCTTTCAAAAGTGACCACCGCCTGATTCGACTACGCCGACTAGGCATGGTCTCGACAATACAATTCAAGTCGACATATAAGGATGGTTTACGCTATGAAAGGTTGAGCACGAGTTGTTACTTCCTTATATTACAGTTCGGGGAGGGGGGTTAATCGCATATTATCAGCCCTGCAATAGCAGATAAAAAAACGTTTCTTCTAAAAATCGTCACGGCGGTTTTGTGTCGAGCTTGGTGTAGATATGAGATATGACGTTGCAAGGGGGTCATAAAAACGTGTATGCACTAAAAGCTGAAGATTTGCTTTCTTCTTTATCGCAGATAGAAGGAATACACTCCACTTTATACTTTATTCTCACAATACTGTAAAAACCTTTCCAGTTCTCCAAGAGCACATGTTGCTCTTCAGTGTCATTCCGAATTGCGCTGATTGTGCGCGACTAGTGCAAAGACAGTCATGGCGCGCGAATGGTGCGGACATACTAGAACTGAAATGGCCTGAACTTCACTATGATGGAATGAGAGTGAACTCACTCGCTAAATCTTTTCTTTTAATTAGAAAAAAAGAGTAAGAGACATACAATCATACACACACTCGCTCCAGCAAATCAAAAACTTTGCGATAAAGTTTATTTCTAACGAGGAGTCTAGTAGGTGCCACACCCTCGGATTCGTACCAAATTGATAGAAAACCTTAGTTAGGACCCTAGCCATCGAATTGTGGTGTCCGAATTCCCTAAACGAACTATACGTTTCCGGTACAAAAATCGTACAGGGCCCTATTTTCGCGTTCCTCCCACCCTTCGCGGCGGTCAAAGACCGAGCGGTTGTGGTCTAGTGGCGGAAGCGTCTCCCTGCTAAGCTGACTCTATCGAGTTCGATACCGCGCCCAAATACGCTCGACAAGAGATGCCATGTAGGATCCCCCCTGGAGCTACCATGCACGTCTTCGGTTGGTCGCAGTAGTGAACAGCAGAGCCTCGCACGATCGCAGAGAGTAGTGAGTTGGTTTGCAGAATTTGTTTGCAGTTTTTTTGTTTGAGTTTGTTAGCAGAAATGGAAATATGTTCTGTTGCAGTTCAATGTTTCCAAAGAACGACTCATAACAAAACTTACTATTGAACTGATATAAGTCCTCACAAAGTCAACTACTAGTTACAAGTCAACTAAGCGGACTCATTCCTACCCCCTACGAGACGACCAGGCCCCCGTGGAGGGGGCCGAGGGAGGCGAGCCCACATTACTTTTTGCTATATATTATAGTTCATATTCGTTTTAAAACGCTAAAGTTAGTTCACAAAACTGTTAGAAAGAGTTTAGACAAGTTTGGCAAGGTTAGGGAGCATTTCGGAGAAGAGTCAAAGGTCAAAGGTCCTAGAGCCAAGTTCTTCTATATAACCGATAAAGCGTGATTCAAAGTTGTTAACGTTATCGCTGTGAACGTAACATTTTCATCACCACTCCGAACAGTGATAAGCGGTGAATATGCTCGCAATATCACGTCTCTATAAGTTCAGTTAACACACCACGGTTGAGTTCACGTCGTTATCCACTTTTTTCTGCCATGTTCCATTTACATTCGCAAATCTTCATTTCGATTAAAGAAACACACCGCTCTAAATTTTGTTAATAGATCACGATTACCACATGATCGAAAGACAAGAGTCATGTTCATAATCATTTTTAATCATTATTCTGTCTAAAATTAACTCAGAATACGACTTTACTCTGAGTTTGTGAAAAGATGCATACGGGTAACGGGCAATGCAAACTTGTCCGAACTATCTGAAAATCAGTTTTTTTTTCAATGTTCATTCGAAAAATGCAAGAATTACTTGCAACAGATGAACAGATCAATAGTTGCAACAGATGACAGATCAGTGTGTTGTGTTGATCGATGTTGAAAAAAAATATCCTCTAAAAGGATGTGTGTAGAGTTTTTATCCGTCGTGTTGCAACAGAAGCTCGCGCATTATCCCATTACGAATGATTGCTGGTTGTTGGCTGCGCATTTTCCAGCATGTCGCTGCTGCCTTGCCTGTGTCTTTCCGTGGCGGTCTCTCTCGTGACTGTCCTCGCTTCCTCGTCCACCTCCTGTCCCCAGGGAGCCGTCTACGACCCACACCTGCGCAAGTGCTACGTGGTCAGTCGCACACACACACTTAGCAAGCACTTAGCACTCCTTAGCAGCACATACACATGCCAGGGACAGAGAGTTCCTCCCTTGCGCGCAGCAGCTGCCGCACGCGGATAGTGGCCACACGCTCTCTCATTTTATAGTATTCTCTGCGCGCACCGAGAGAGTGAGAGAGAGAGAGAGAGAGAGTGAGAGAGAGAGAGAGAGAGTGAGAGAGAGAGAGAGAGACGAGCGAAATACTCTCTGCCCATGCCACGTGCAAGACGAAATCAGTCATGAGAACCGAACAAGGTCGCGGGTTTTTGCGAAGCGAATGGAAGATGCAGGTTCACTAGTCGGGCTTTTGCATTACCATTCACAGAGGGCATTCGTTTCGCGCGCGCGATGCCAACCCACAACTCAAGGAAAACAATGTATGTAGGGATATATGTAGGTAGGGGATTGAGTGTAAGTACTCCGGAAGTGGTTGCAGTTCTTCCCGGTGCCGCTGCCGAACTCGAATACTTCGGACCCGGCGGACACGTGCGCGGCGATCGGCGGTCAACTACTCACCGTCCACTCCGCATTCGAGAACGCCGAGATACGCGGTGCGTCCCCGCCCCCCCCCCCCTCTCTCTCTCTTTCTCTCTTTCTCTCTCTCTTTCACAATGAACAAACTAGGACTTATTCGCGGGCTGATAAGTGTAATCAAGTCAAGTGGAGACAGTGTCTTCAAACTACTGTTAAAATGCCTCCCAACCACCTCCAAAATGCCTTGCAAATGCCCTCCAACTGCTTTCCGATTACTTCGGCAACGGTTTCCGAAGACCGAAGAGACTGAAGACTACTTCGAAAACGTTTTTTGGTCGATAGTAGTCGGAATGCGTTTTTGCAACACATTGTAAAGTTACATAGTTGGGAAACAGCGGTCAGTGAAACTATCTTTAATACAAAACACGACCAAAAAGCGTGTTCTGAAGGCGTTTTGAGGGGCTGTTTCGAAGAGCTCATACCCGGGGGTAGTTTGAATGTAGGCTGTGGTTGACCAGGCGTGTTGCAGTGAACGCGGCGCGGCTGCTCGACTCGCCGGTGTTCTGGCTGGGTATGGGCATGCTCGACAACGGAACGTGGATATGGATGGACATGAGCCCCCTCGACTACACCCACTGGGCGCCCGGTCAGTACACAATGTGCCGAACAGTGGCGACTTATTTTCGCCTCGGAGTATCATTAAAAATCATATTAACCTAAAAGAAGTGCAATATTTGCGAAAGAACGACGATTCTCCGTTACTTTTGAATCTGCCACTGCCATGGATGCGGACGAAATTTGATTTCGAAATTGGTCCCACCACGAATAAACTACCGCCTCACGCTCAGTACTGCAAAAATTGGTCTCGGAGACGTAAGCTCAAATGAACCACGTATATTCACTACCTTCATGGCTCAGTGCATGTGCGCTGCATTGTTGTTGTTGCCCCCGATCTTCGCGGGTTCGATTCCGGTCACCGCCAAATGTTTTGCTTGTGTGAATATGAGGAGTTTTGACGATTTTGGTCATCAACTTGGTGAAGTAATCCAAATCAAAAACGAAATCCAACGAAATAACGACGTTGCTGCGTTTATTAGAAGCGACCATCAACACTCGCTGAGCAGAAAAAAATTGAACAAATGTTTGATTCACAACGATTTCAAATAGGATTAAAAACAACGATTTTTAATAGGATTGAAGCACAAGTTGTATTTTTTACTGTCTGTATGCTGTATCTCTCACCTCTGGGGATACCCCATACAGTGGGTGGGCAAATCAATTATCAATACCGAGAATAGAGAACACGCGAGTGTTGCGAGTTTGAGGCGGATAGAAATTGATGGATAATCGATAACATTCAAAATTCGAATTTTGAAGCGCGCGCAACTTTCAAATGTGGTCGTGTACAACGGTGTACGCGCGGAATGGTAGCAGATCTAACTATTTCTTCACCTATAACTTTTAACGAAAAGAAAGTGTGAGCTACTGTCGACGTTGGAAAACCTCCGTCAGGTTCTGTGTGCGACAGCCCTCATTGTTCCGGAAATGATTTCGGAACGGCCGCGCACCCTCAGATAAATCTTCAGAACGTGCCTTTTTGTGTCATAATTGTGATACATAATCGAGTCCGACTTCGCCTCGGTTGTCGAGGTCAACCGAGATCGAAAACACGAATGATATTCGCTCTGTGGCGGAAGCGTTTACTAGTGAACTAGTGAAAGTGATCGCGCGGCCGAGTAGGCTCACAGTCAGGTAGTCCTCTGAATTCGATTGCAGGAGAGCCTTCGGACATAGACGAATGTGCTGTGATGAGGGTCGAGACCGGGCTGTGGCACTCCAACAACTGCAAGGTACTCTCACATATTCTGCGCTCACTGCCCGTACTCTGACACACTTTCTCAATTTCAGCAAGACCTCGCCTATGTGTGCCAAATCCAGCTATGAAAACATAACTAAAAGCATAAAACTTTATTAAAACGTGAATTAAAAGATCCAATCACAGACTCGAATTGTTTCATAGCATCACAGTTCAGTTGGCAGGCTGCGCGCCTTCACCATCAACGAGGTTGGCCGGAAGGGCGCGGTCTGAAATGGAGAGGATGAGAGAGAGAGAGAGAGAGAGAGAGAGAGAGAAAAGGGGAGAGAGAAGAAGGGAGAGGAAAAAAAAGAAGAGGGGGGAGTGGAAAAAGAGTGTACTGACCGATCTGCTTGGGATGTTGAAGCTTGAGGTTGTGCATGAGCTCGACGAATTCTTCCTTCGTCTTGGTGAGACGGGGATTGTACAACTTCTCCTCTCAAACAGACGACATCAATACGCCTGAGAGAGAGAGAGAGAGAGAGAGAGAGAGAGAGAGAGAGAGAGAGAGAGAGAGAGGTCTATGAGAAGGTACCGTCGTAGTTGTGTCCGACGCAGAGTGTGTAGTCCTCAGGAAGAGAGAGGATCTCTCGCCACACAGACTCGTACAGATGCTCTGCATTGCCTTAAACAACTTCAATGTGAACCATGTATTCATCTCTCTTAAATGTTCTTATTCAGTAACGTTTTAGGAAACGCTCATGTTTTCTTTTCCGTTTGTATGGACAACTCATGCAAAAAGACATGTTTAACTCAATTTCAACATTCAATACAAAGAGGGACTTGTCAAATGCAAGGCTATAAAGTGACGAACCCTGCTGGAAGTCTGTCCTGCCGCATGCTCGGATGAGGAGGGCGTCTCCCGTGAACGCCACACGGTCAGAGTGCAGCACGTACGTCACACAACCTGCACAGAAGGACACATCTACACGCCATCCACAAGTACATCAACAGGTGACGTCTACGTCTACAAGTCACACAGCAGGGTATGACTGACCGTCGGTGTGTCCGGGCGTGCTCCTCACTTCGATCTCCTTCTCCCCCACTCGAATCTTCTCCCCGTGCTCGACCAGCTTGTCCGCCTTCCCCCCGGAACCCGAGTACAACACCGACTGCAGAGACGGAAAGAACTGAAAAGAAACATTGTTTTGTGATAGCTCGATCAGTTTCTTCTATTTAAGAACCTCTATAGTAAACTTCAATAGCAAATTCTCCATCAAAGAGACTACGCGGTAGGAAAGTGAGGTGAGGTGAGTAATTCGTATCGATTCGTTTCGGTGAAGCACTGGGGGATGAAATAATACACGCGACAGCCGCATGCGCTCAAACTACATGCTGGAAAATGCGCAAGTACAATCAATGCGATCGCATTTTTCTTAACTCTCCTCTCTCTCTCTCTCTCTCTCTCTCTCTCTCTCTCTCTCTCTCTTTTCCACTCTCCCCTCCTTGCGTACCTGCAAATAAAACTTGGGGCAAAAATCTATTGGATCTGGAACGTTGCCACGTGGTAAAGTTCCGTATCACAATGTGAACAGAATCTACGTGAGCCAACGTGAGTCCCTGAACGGTGAGTCTCGAAATCCACGATTCCCAAGTGTCTTTTTTCGCCGTTCCATTGACAAGTACAAGTGCGCAGTGGCTCAGTTGGCACAGCACCACTGCGATATTAGATTCATCCTCATAAAAGCGAGTTGCGCGCTTCGTGTGCCATTCGACTCACCTCGTCTCATCTACAACCAAATCGAGAATGAAGACTCTCCTTGTTCTGAGCGCTCTCTCGGCAGCAGCTGTCGCCCAGTATCCTGTGAAGACGTCCGGATACTACTTCTACAACCAGTTCAAGATGTCTGTACAGTCGACCTGGAAGAACGATCATCTCTCACTCATCTACAACGCCACGGACCTCATCCAGGCTACAGATGCCGGTAGCGAGGTCGCCAACGTCACTGCTGCGGTACGAGAGAGAGAGAGAGAGAGAGAGAGAGAGAGAGAGAGAGAGGAAGAGCGAGAGCGAGAGAGAGAGAGAGAAAGAGAGAGAGAGAGAGAGAGAGAGAGAGAGAGAGAGAGACCTCTTTCCAGTGCATGGCTGAGGAGTGCACTCCTTGCTATGCGATGTCTGACCGCACTGCCGCGTGGAATCAGACCGCTGCCGGTTGTATCTTCAACTGGTTCGCCAGCCTGGATGCGTCTTATCAAGCCGAGCTTACTGTCGAGTACCCCTTCCTTTTTGACTTCTACACTGGTAGGTCACAACCTTTTTGTATGTTTAATGTATTCCTATTTTAGTGCAACCCTACCAGAAGGAGAAGAAGAGCTTCATGTACGGCAGCGGAGACATGTCCGGTTTCGATGCTTCCTTCGAGCGTCAGTCTGAATACGTTCACTCCACACACACAACACTTCCATGTTCCAGTGTTCTTCTCTGCTGAGATGCTCGCTATCTATTCGGGACTTTCTGCGACCGAGAAGTACTCTCTTGTCTTCTTTGCCAACTATAGCTCATACTTCGAGTCCGAGCAAGAGGTTCGCTTCTCTTTATCTTTGTATTTTTTCTCATTTCTCTGATTATCTCTATTGCTATCTTTGTTCCTGTCTCTACTCTTTTATTTTCAGTACTACTCGTTCATGATGGAGAAGCTGGAGAGCTTCGGTCTGGAGTGCGAGTTCGAGCCTGACATGTCTGTTCTCGCTGGATTCTCCGAAGATGTCTCTTTTGTCACCGAGTTCTTCTTCATGATTGAGATGATGTCTGCTGACATCTTCCTTGCAATCATTAAGAACAAGACTCTCGATGCCTCTGTGTATGTGGAATTCCGCACTGAGCTGTGTGCCTATTACAACACCCTCGATGACGAGCAGAAGGACCTCCTCCACAAGTGCAACCCCGACTTCTTCACCACTTTCGGAGGTGAGAGAACGACGTTGTCAGGAGAGAGAAAAAGAGAGAGAAATAGAAGAGAAATGAAGACGTGTGGGGTGGAAGACATAACGAACTCGAGTTGGCAACATTCATCTTGCAGAATGTCCTGTGCCTACGGTGCTGCCTGAGACCGAGACGACCGAGGCGCCTGCTGTCGAGACGACCCTCGTCCCAGAGGAGGAGTCGTGCAACTAATTAACACAATCATAACTGTTGTAATACTCTACCTCTACCATAAATAGTTCAAGCATGTCGTATTTTTTCATGAGTAGTTGTTTCGAAAAACATTGCCGATAATTTCAACTTGACGACAATTAGGGGAAAAATACTTTGAAGTACGTGATTAACTTTTGAAAAATTGTGAGTAAAATGTTGCGAAAAATATCAAAAGAGAAAATCAAGTAAATGTTACCGCAATGCAATATTTTTCACAAGTCAGTGATGAATCAATCTTGCAACTACAATACACGCGCACACACACACACCAAAACACTCAATACATTGAATCGTCCATCCACAACTAGCAAATATTAACGTTGAGAGAATATCCAAGTAATGTACATTCCCGTCACTCTGGCTAGCTCTCTCTCCCGGCAGGCGGGCAGGGCGCGCAGAGAAATCGCGAGAGAGCACGCTGTCGGCAGAGAGCGCAGACATGCGCTTACTCCACGGCGACCGAAATTCAGAGAAGTGTCGATTAGAATTGTTTCTATACAATACCAAGAAAAATATAGTTACATATACACGCAACATTGTGCGTCACATCATAAAATGTGTCACATAATAGTTCTGTGCGTACTATAATTAACGACAGAGCTTGGGAATCAGTAAGAGAAGATATTTCTATGAAATTCAACAAAATCACATGTATTATCTGTTAAAAAGTACTTGCGTAAAGATATTAAGTTTGTCTTGACCCAATTCAACAAAAGCGCATGCATAAAACGTTTACAAATACTAACACAAACCTGCGCATAACGGACAGTGGACACTAACAGATGAAATATAACAATACAAATGAATACATAACGTCATACGTCCATATTAGAGAGAGAGAGAGAGAGAGAGAGAGAGAGAGCGCAGGTTTGTGTTAGTATTTGTAAACGTTTTATGCATGCGCTTTTGTTGAATTGGGTCAAGACAAACTTAATATCTTCACGCAAGTACTTTTTAACACATAATTATTGATAGTATTCACGCGATATACTGAAGCCTAGTAGGGTCGTTAGTTTAGGGCAATTTTGAAATCATTTTTACTTCGATGGCAAACGGTTGAGCGGTCCAACTTATTCCAATAGTTCACCACACGGCTGTCACAAACGTTGGCTCAGAGTCTACGACGGGATAAGTGATTTTGAGTACGGTTAAAACTAAGTGAAGCAGCTCGTGAATATCGGGGAATGAGTGTGAAAGGCATGTGCGGCGTGTTCATATTCATATATCCATAAAGATAGCGATGTACAATGCGAATATCATTTTTAATGCGTCTGAGTGAGCCATAGAGTTTCCAGAGAAAAGGAGGATATCCGAACTGAACACTGTGTTTTAGGCAGTAAAATTCGAGTGAAAGCCCTTTGCACGTTTTCTAAATCATTAATACATCCTGACAGAGAATTTCAGATCCATATTCTAGAGTATGTAGGCCGTATCGAAATTTTATAGAAATTGAGAAACAATGCCGTATTATTCGTGAATGTTCTTCCCAGAGTGTTAATACAACAATTTGCTTTCTGGATGACCTTTGATAGATGGATAGAAGGATCAAGGGTTGGGGCCATCCAGATACCAAGGTCACGCACTACCTCCACGTTCGACAAAGTCACATTGTCGCATCAGTATTTGTGCCTTGGATTTTTCTTGCCAAAGTTTAGTGTCTCGAATTTGGTAACAGACAATCAGATAACACAATCACCATTAAACAAATCAGATAACACAATAAGCAGCACTCCTTGGTTTAGACCGTGACGTTTACATAGTATAAGCAGACGGCGATGACATACCGTATCAAATGCTTTACTCACGTCAAGATAGATTTACAGTTTACATTAGTTTTCTTGTCTAGATTCGACGAAATACAGCCCACAAACTCATATTGGTTGTACAGCTTCTTCCATTGAGAAAACCATGTTGCGCTCTAGAGATTAAGTCGTTGTTCTAAAGATGGTTACGCATTTGATACACAATAATACGCTCCAAACGCGGCATGTACCATAACTTTTTCTCCACAATTCTGAAACCGTACCACTACGAAATGCGCGTTATTGCGTCCACTGTGAACACTGAGGCAAAATATTGATTGAACAGCGAAGCCTCTCACTGTCGCTATCGACAACTCTACCAGATGAGTGTATCAGAGAGGGAATAGGTTGCGGAGGCGCCATCTTGTTTTTAACATATTGCCAATATTGCGTCGTGTTTTTAGACCTATTCTTCTCCCTGTCATTAATACACATAGCCAGACTCTGCCTATACTCCCGCGAAAGTGTCATTGACACTGATACCGTGTTACTGCTAACAACTACCCTAACAAATACTCGCAACTGCCCTCTTTGATGAGTCCAAACCTCATAATATTGAATATATTGGCGAGACGAACTTCGTCAACACATCCCAGTAATAAGTAGTAAAGTGGATAAACAGGTCTTTGATATCTCACAGTGAGAGTGAGAGTACATGTGTCGCCAAAGGAACTTGTCGAGAAGATCCACGGCGAATTATCCGCGGAACACCTACCTGAGAAAGGTTCTCAGGGGCGGGCATCGCAACGCGGCCGCCACGCACGCGATTGGCGCGCAGACGAACATACAAATAAGGCGTTTCGGCCACTGGGCAGCTAGGCTGACGTTTCATATCCGCTCGCAGACCACAACGCGTGCTTTTTATCATTGCGTATGCAGGAATCGTATGGGTCCATCATAAATGTGTGGCTATCATAAAAAAAAACAACGTATACGTATTTGTGATTAAAGTCAATTAAAGAAAAACTCCGGGAAATATGCCAAAATATTGCGCTCCAATGGC
This sequence comes from Rhabditoides inermis, assembly GCA_963966185.1. NCBI lineage: Eukaryota > Metazoa > Nematoda > Chromadorea > Rhabditida > Rhabditidae > Rhabditoides > Rhabditoides inermis. The sequence goes on from CAWZYM010000146.1 coordinate 873,248, forward strand.
ACACTGGCGCATGTCTTCGCGGCGAGACTAATGTTACTTTTTTACCGTGTCTCTGTCCCTTATTAGTCAGCCCTTGCTTTTTCGCGGGAAAGCAACGGGAGTGAGGGAGAGTGTATAGTACATGTCCCGTGCGACTTCTTTCATCGTCGAAAAGTCGAAAAGGCCCGAACTCGTCTCATGAAGACAAACTGAGTCTCTGCGACAGCGCCTGCCCTGCTGATTGGGGGCGATCTTGCGGCACTAGAAAAATGCCCAAAACTTGCGTCAAAGCAACAGTCAATTATTCGTACTGCCGAAACATATTGTTCATGCAAATTTTCGCGAAGAAAAAAGTATTTCTGTAGATATATGCAATTCACGATATTCTGTAAATATTGACCCCAAATCTAATGTTGTTTTTTCGTGGAAACCTTCTTTAACACACTCTGGGTATTCTAGAGACATTGTGCCAAGAGAATATAGTGGATTGCGTTTGCCCTGGTGAAGAATTCGTGTTCTGCTAGCAGATATGGTGAGACCCCACTCAATCGACCACTCCGATACACTGTCGTGCTCACTGAAAGATAGCGAGCGTTGATAGAGGGGACACTTTCAAGTTGTCAGCATACAACGCACAGCGTACATATTCAGGCAGACTGTTTATGCAGGTGAGAAATGAGGGCGGAACCACGGAGTTTGGAGGGGTGGAGTAGAGAGGACCTGTAATAAGAAGATAACAACGTTCACTTCAAATGACTTATTTTATCTCTTTTGCGGAATAGACGAGATAAGACTTTGTTATTTGAGAAATCATCCGTTAACCGAGGCCAAGTGTGACGTATGATTTCCAGGACTAGTAAGAATCTTAAACGCCAGTAGAAATGAGTGAGATACCGTAAATACTGTGTTATTTGGCGAATACACTTTTTTGCATTGTCATTTGATGTTGTAAGCAAGAACATAGACTAGCGATAAACTTTAAAACCACAAAAGAAGGTATTCCAGGTATTCCAAGATACTCGATCAGGTTAGGATTGATGTCAACACAGTCTTTTTACGAGAGACGTTTTCATAAAGATATGATCAGTTTTTATAAGATTATCACTGGTGACATGTATGTGAATCCAACTCATACACCCCAATTCAAACAACGTTCGTATAATACGCGATCACACAATATGCAAGTTCTCATTCCATCTCACTTCAAAAATCAACATTGGTTCACACCAAGAGTATCGAAATTGTGGAATTCACTGCCATCACATCTTTCAGAAATAAACAATATTCAGGAATTGAAAGCACTGCTATCAAGTCTTAATTTCACAGAGTTTGGTATCCCACCCTCGTTGCTTTCTTAATTATTGTTTATTTATCTTGCCTCATTATTACAACACCCCCCTCCTCCCCCTCCACACCCCGTTTTATCTGGATTGTAATAGGTATGAGCCCCTCATAAGTAGCTGATTGTTTACACCAATTAGCCTAGGGCCAGCTCCATATTTGCCATACCCTGTCCGCTATATTCACATATTCGTGTATGTTATGTCACGGCAAATAAACATTATTATATATGATAATCGTGATCTGATCGTAAATAAAAGTTTGTCTTGTCAGGTCGAGTTGTTCTGAAAATCGCAATAAAAAAATGACCGCGAGTGGAATCGAACGTCCGACTTTACGCTCGGAAAGTCAGAGTCATACCGATAGACTATCATGTGAAGGGCGTACCTTTATGCTGTGATAAGCACTGATATATATAAGCAGAGTATGGATTTCTCAATGTTATCAGCTGGTGCGTTGCCTCCTTATCGTGTAGCAAGCAGACTCATAGCTATGGAACCCCAAGGTAAGACTGCATTACAGACAAGATTGGTGATGTGGAAAGCGTTGTGAAAAGTGGAAAATGATCTAAGAGTTTATCAAATGTTAACTAGAGTACAAGAGCTTTATGAAAGTGAGACATTACATCTACATGTACGATGTGTTGTTTGAGGTGGAACTGCGATAGAATGTGGATGATCGGCTGACTGGTGGTAGTGGCGCTGGATGGGATGGGCAGTCCCAGGCGGGCGGGCTGATGTCCCCCAGGATGATGACAGGTATGTTGGTGTGCAGGTGATCGTCAAGAATTGAGACAAGGTCGACAGTTTTAGCGGATCTGCAGCTGGGCATATCGCATATAGGTTGTCCCCGGTTCACGGTGTAACCATTTTGCTGCATATTTTCTAGACATCATTTCTTCGCATCTAGTCGCGTTATCGGCCTGCGCAATTCCATTCGACCGCGCGATTCGCGTGCTTCGCGGTCTGATTTTATGGAAATGATGGTCATTTGCAAGTCAAGTGAAACAGAGTTCTCCAACTTGAATTGGAAATGACTCCGTTCAGAAATTTTGTAATTTTTTGAAACTTTCACAGGAGCTGCGCAGATGAAATTGTGAGAATCGCTTAGGAAATCGGATTTTGATAAAGTGAAAACTAAATTTTAAATTCATCGATAACCACAGATATCCAGGTGTTAAATAGGCAAAATAGAAATGTGGAAATAATTTTTTTTCAGAGCTAGAGAGCTCAAACTTGGATATGATATGTAGAAGGGGTATCCCGACAAACGCTTGAAGTTAGATTTTTGAATTTAGCTTCAGGTACCGTTATAATTGAGAAAAACCTTATAATGAGGCTGTTTTCGCATAATTTCTTCACAATGGTCAGACGGGTAGGTAGACGTGCGCATACTCTTGATCTCGTATTTACGGACAACATTAGTCTCATTGGTTCCTCTAATCCACTTCCCAAATTCTCCACTTGTGACCTATTGAAGTAATCTTGCAAATTCATAAATATCCACCCAACTCTAACGTCTCTGTCAGCTGTCACCTTACACCGAAACTATGAAAAATCTAACTGGATGAAAATTAATGAAATCATTTCTGAAATCAATTGGAGTCTCGTATTCATCGGCAAAAACACTGAGGATGCGTGTTCTGAATTCTACCGTATTATTCACAACATAATCGATGATCACATTTCGCTTGTCGCTTCAAAACCCAATCGCGCCCGCATTCTTCCATCTCATTTAAATAAGCTTACTCGCCCGCAACGCTGATCAGGCGCTGCTACCGATTTTGTCAATTAGACAATTTCGGCGCTTTCCACGACTTCCCCTTGTTATCAATTCGTTTTCAGCAATCCACTGATACTGTATTCCCCGCTACGGTCCTTCGCCGCCCACGCCAGTTTGATCATTCAATCATTCAATCGTTTATCCGGAATCGTTATATCTGAATATGACAACACAATCATAATGATATGAAGCATATGTACAGTAGTGCCTAAGATGAATAGGCTAACGCCGGGGAAAGAGAAGTAGACTGACGAGGTTAGTGGTAGGAAGACGATATTTGATCGATTATCATTTCTGGACCATTAGAGTACCATTCTTGACGTGTAGAGCTCCGGTTTCCTTCGCTTTCATGCCAATCGGTATCTCCTCGCGCCATAGCTGCTTCCACATGAGGGTACTTCCCGCCGCCTCACTGGTTACTCGGGAAGGGTTTTTGTCGATGACCGAACATTCGGCGGCGGTGGGGCAAATGAAAACCCGACCGCACGCCGCGGGGAAAAGAAGAAGAATAAGAAGAATACGAATAAGAATAAGACGAATAATGTAGTGGCAATTGTAAATTGTAGATCATGTTCAAACTTCAACCAAACGCCACTGAAAGTGGCGTTTGGTTGAAGATCGAAGAATTTTTTTAATGTTGGAGGGCGCTGAGTATAATGAGCAGGAAATGTTACCTCGTGATTGTTTGATTTGATCGGCCGAGTTTGTGGGCGCATCGAAATCCACTCATCTTCCCCTCCTTTCATACTGCCACCAACAGATATTCACCCTTTTCATGTGTGTGTGATGTCACCTGTGCAAGATGGAATCTGCTTCCTCCTTCTCCCCCTCTCTCCCTCTCTCTGCCTTTGTACTTGATAGTTGTTGTTAGTGTAGCTTTGCCTGACCCGAGGAGATTTTTCCCCACCCATCTGTCTCCACATGTAAAAAGAAGCAAACATAGACCGGACCGATACGTAGATATGGAGAAAAAGAAGGATGAATGAGTGATATCTAATATCCATTGATTGGAAAGTGAGTTGTCAGCGAAACAGTGTCAGGCCGGTGCTATAGAGCAATAAAGCAAACTTAATTTTTGGCGCGATGTTTGGTCTTTTTTCGCGCCTCGATCGTTTATCAGTTTTGAAACACTCTGGCACCTGGCTGCGGGACCTGGGATCTGTGAGAGGGGATCTCACTTACCCGGGATACGCGATGTGTTAGTTCTTCACCCTTTCTCCCTCTTTCTCTATGTGCCATCCTCAGTGTAAACTGGCCCAGGAGAAAGGGAGGGAGAGAGGGGAAAGAGAAGACAGAGAGGGAGGAAACTCTGCTGCCACCCGCTTTTCGCAAGCAAGTAGCCACACTATTTTCTCTAGTTTTCATTCGCAATTCGCCCTCGATTGTGTGTTTTCTTGGTGTTGTTTATCAGCCTGATTCCGACATGTACATACAATGGTAGCATGATGGGTTATCTGGATGTCCTGACTGTTCATGGTAGATGGGCGTGAACATCGCGATGTGACCAGTTCCGGATGAGAGGCATGGTAGAAGATCTTGAAAGACTGCCGCCGTCGATGGTAGGGCTCTCAGAGAGTGAGAGTGGGTTCACGCGCCCCACCGGGAGGTAGTGGAATTAGTTAGAACAGTTGCCCGCGAAGTAAATCGAACCAGCGACCGTTCACTTAGCAAGCTGTGACGCTATCCACTTGGCCAACCCGGCCCCTTTCTTGGTGTAGAACGCTGTTGTTTGCTGTGTAACGCTTTTCAGATACTCAGTTTATATCTAAATAGTGTTTCGTGTGTATCTTTTGAGTTCCATGCGTGGCGGCTGGTGTGTGGCGTGATATCTAATGCTTATTTAGCAATCACTCACACCAATTTCGGGCATAATCGTCAATAATACAATGTTCCCGGAGGGTTTCAACCTGGATGAATGGGAAGAGTGCACTTCGGATCATCCAGACTGGCCGGTAGGATGCAACACCCATCTACCCAAGCATCACAGTGATCTACCCTGTCTTGTCTCTACTTGTAAATCTACCTGTGATACTGATACGTGAATGATCCGCAACTGCATGTTTTTTTTTGTTTTTTTTCATGCCCACGCTTGTTGATTGATTTCACATAATCTGACTGTTGTTGTAAGTCATTGATCACATCATTTACTTATTGCAATACACTCTGACAATCAAAGAGTAAAGGATCGATGCGCGAATCAATTACCAGCTCTCCTTTACACTCTTTCTAATTGTCTTCCCCCCTCTCTTCCTCTCTTCCTCTCTTCCTCTCTTTCTCTCTTCCTCTCTTCCTCTCTTTCTCTCTTCCTCTTTTCCTCTCTTCCTCTCTTCCTCTCTTTCTCTCTTCCTCTCTTCCTCTCTTCCTCTCTTCCTCTCTTCCTCTCTTCCCCAGTGTGTAAAAAAAGTTCTTCCCACGCCAGTCGCGGTACGAAATCACTCATTCCCTGCCATTGCATAGAATGCGCTGGGCGGAAGAAATATTATAAAAACCCAATATTATCAATAGAGAAGCACCTTTTCGACCCCTAAGAATGGTCCCCGCTCGAAGTCTGTACAAAGAGACACTGTACCGCAACGAACGTTACGTTAAACTTCATTACGCTAAATCACACTGGTTTTACTACCTCTCCCGGTCCGAAACGGGATGACGTGGGAGGCGTATCGACTGATAAGAACAAATGAATAGATATAAAAGGTATATTGAGTGCTCACTCAATAGAATAGAATCGGTTGTCAGTTGGGAAATTTCTCAATCGCCTTATCGCTCATCGACTCACGGACATGGCCAGGCAACTCAAAGGTGAGATTAGAATTGCTGATAAATGAATGCCGTTGTTCGAAGGTTGAGAAATGAACACTTCAAAATATCTAACTGAAGAATACATAATAGAGATGTACGTCTTGTTTTGTCAAAAATCATTTTCATTTAATGTTTTTGAACGTTTAAAGGAACAGTGGCGCATTACTTTCGACTTTGGATCATAACTTGACCCATTGGAATGCAAAACAAAAAAAAACGATTCAAAGCTGTTACCGCGTTATCACACCAATTACCACAGACCGTCCCGTTACCACACGAAAATAGGCGTCTGGCGGAAAGCCCCATTTTCGCGAGGCTGATCGATATTGTGATCGCTTTCGCAAAGAAGTCAGTTCTCGGGAAGGGCAGCGGTCTTTGCGCGTGATAACCCAATGAGCTGCGTGGCGCAGTGGATAAGACTGAGGGCTATCACTCTCGCAGCCACGGGTTCGATTCCTGTTTGCAACTTTGCCTGAAACATACACAGTTGCAAACAGAACCCGTGGCTGCGAGAGTGATAGCCCACAGTCTTTTCCACTGCGTCACGCAGCTCATTGGGTCACCACGAGCAAAGACGCTGCCTATCCCGAGAACTGACTTGGTGTGGTAACGCGGTAACAGCTTTGAATCGTTATTTTTTCGTTTGTTTTGCATTCTAATGGGTCAAGATATGATTCAAAGTCGAAAATAATGCGCCACTGTTCCTTTAAAGATACAGGATTATATTACGCTACACTCCGTTCGAATGCCGCGTTTGAATTTGAAAGAATTTACCAATGACCCCGCGCATTTTTATTCTGGACCCGCGCACGCATCGAGTGCTAAGGGTCAACCTATTTTTAAATTTTATCAGAGGGTCAACGTTTTGCTTATTGTTTTCGGAGAAAAAGGAAAGTGTGTGATCGAACTGCGATTATGGTCGGTTAGGTGGTCAGCTGTGGCCACCGTCTTCGCCAGGAACATATGGTGTATATTACATTAAATCGCCTGCTATATGATCGAACTGCGATCATTGATTTGTTTTTTATGGGGAGTGTGCGTTTGTGTCAGTTGTGGCAGTAGTCGAACTCTACTTCTAATTGTGACAGTTGGTGAACACAGCCCCGAGTACAATCCCTCTTCGCAGCATAACAAACATCAAGTCCACTTGCAAACTGAAATCATCACAACAAATATCACTTTTTACAATAATTTTATAACCACAACTCTACTCTATACAAAAACAAATATGTACATACAAATAGGTGAGGACTATTATATCAGTTATAGATACCGCAAATGATATTGGTTGGGGATTTAGGGGAGTGGCATTGATAGGGCGGAAATTCCGGCAAAATTCGTTCCGTGACATCTTCTTCTCGCCGGCGCGCGCCACGCTTGCGTCACGCTCAGCACGCATCTGCAACACAACAATACATCAACACATGAACGAACATAAAGGAATCATATGAACTTTAAAAAAACAGTGCTGGTGCTCACCCCGGTGTTCCTCTTCCCGCGGAGACTGTCCTGCGGGGGCGCCTTCAGGGCATGGGCCGCCAGCTGACCACCAGGTTTTCGGGGCAGCGCCCACCGCAGCCACAGTCAACGGGTTGCGGTCCGGAACCTACAACACACGTTGTGATAGAAGTCAAATTCGTGTCAAATCCTCCATATTTGAAAATATATTATGTCATAAGTAAATGAACAAGCGAAAAAAAACGTACTGTCCGAACGGCTGAAGGGTCACGGTGATTTTCGAATATTTAAATAAAAGCAACACAACTTTCGTACCTTGGGCTAGTGGGAGAATAGGACTGGTAGGACTGGTGCTCCTGTACTCGGCGGCCTTGCTGGAGTGAGTGGGACGCTGCGCGGAACGGGCGAGGGGCAGAACATAACCCTGAAAACGGCGCACTTGATATACACTTTATAGCCATGCATAAAATCGTGCGCAATCCATATGACGTGAACAACAATGCAACGTCAAATGATTGAAACAAGTGATATACATTTATCTAATGTTAGAGGCGAATCTTGTGGACTTCAAAAACATAATACGACATGCATTATAATAACACCGAAAACACGAATAATACAGTGAAAAACAGTTGATATCAATGAGGGAAGAGATGTGGAGAAAGAGAGAGATAAGAAGAAGAAAGAACAGAAAACTGATAGTGCTAGCTGTTCAGAGTGTTTTTGGGATCTAAATATGAGTTTTTGGTATCTAAAAACAATAAGATCATTAACGAAAGTAAAACAGTAAAAAACAGCTGTAGATCAAAAATTCGTGCCCCGCGGCGGGGGGCCGTTTCGAATATAAGCTCCGCCCCCATTTCGCGGCGAGACCGTTTGGCGCGAACCTCAAATTTCAATTCGGATTTGGCTGATTCGAATTCTTTCAACACGCGTTTCAAATGTGATTTCGGGCTCAATTTTTCAGTTCTTAGATTAAAATTAACTGGGAAATCGACTGAACTTCATTTATACGTGAATTTGTCACTTTAAGGTGATCAATTTATCAGCCCCGATGATATATAGCGCGCAAAGTAAGAGAGGCAGGCGGCTCCGTATTTCGGCTCCGTATTTCGAATATATGGCTCCGTATTTCGAACTGCAAGCGAAGTAGATGAACTATCGCTTAGGCGCAGTCTAAAACGGTCCGCGGCAGCGCGGCGAAACATTCCGCGGCATTAACGGATATACAGATTCATAGTTCCTTGATCCTTGAAATTGAAGGAATGAAAAATCATCCTGTATGTAGGTCGAACGAGGGCAGACGTTGTCGAAGTGGTGGGTGGTGGGATACGATTAGGACAGTCTGAAGTGGTTAGTGATGGGAGAAGATTTCACACTGACAAATATTGGAAAAAAAACCTGACATATTGAGTTTCCGTCATTGAACACACATTTCAACATTCCACGCCGATCTTTTCAAAATACAGCTGGGATCCGACTGAGCAGAACCACACAATGAAGTATACGGTATCCCCCATTTTCACGGTTCTCTGCTGGTCGGTCAGACAGAGAAATGACGAGGAATTCATGATTACACAGGGTCATTACAAAGTTTTTGTGGAATAACTCCGTTCGAAATTACAAATTGAAGAAAAGCTCTCTACAATCGTATGTTTGTATGTGTTTTCCAGACGTGATGTGCCTGCTGTGCAAATTTGGTGCAATTTGGTTCAGTTGAAACCAAGTTATTAAACTTTCTAGTTCTTCCATTGGAACCCCGTTTTTTGACCGATTTTTGATGCTCATGATTCATTTAGTTTTTGAGATATCGCATCTATACAAACTTTTCATCGGGTTCTGAAAAGTTTAAACGGAGTTATTAACTCTGGAGGGTGCTCCGATCTGCTCAATTTCACTTGCAGATGACCCTTTCTCTAAAATTCCTCGAATCAGATCGCAAAGCGCGCGAATCGCGCAGTGGAATGGTCTGGCGCATGCCGATAGCGCGACTCGACTATACGTGATGAAATGATGTCTAGAAAATATGCGATGAGATGGCTGCCGTACCGTAAACGGGGGGAACACCCTATATCAACAATCAAAAGCAAAGTCCACGAATACGCTGTGATTTCAATGCCGGTAGAGATCGTATGTTAATGAAAGAAATGCTAAACTATTTAGGTTTGAATAACGGACAACTATATTAATAGGTCAGAGTATTATTCATAATACACATGTAGTTCACTTCATTGAAAAATATAGTGAAACATAAGTTATAGTACAGACACAATGACAGAACATGAGATCGTTAAAAATGGGCAAAATGCCCAGTGCCTGATCCTGATGCGGGTCCCGCAGCGGCAACATTAAATTCAGTTATATCGATCTTGTTGGAGCTTCTGGCATTACATTTATGAAAAACTCAGTTTCTCAGTATTCATGATGATTATCACGATTTTAGATACCACTTCCACAATTGTCACACGATTTTAGATACCACTTCCACAAATTTCAGCGCGAGCATGGACATGGACCTTGCCGCCGGCCTTGACTCGCCTCCTTCGTCGATCAAGTCGGATTCGTCTGAGGCGAGCGTCGAGATCGAGGTTGGCGAAGGCGAGGTCCCCGTGCGTGTTCGGATGACTCGCGAGGGGCCTCTCGCCGTCCCCATAGCACCTGCCGAACTCGAAGAGAACGACGAAGAAGTGAGATCATTTTGTTCTTTTTGACCTCATGATCAACAATGTGCAAAAACTTTGTCTATGTGTGTTTTTTCAAGTTATTTTCACTCTTCTCGTAAGTTCAGGACGATGTTCATTTTGACGTTCGCACAGTTTCGCCTCGTCCGCCCCACCCTCAGGAAGTCGATGCTCCGAACATCAGCGACGACACGGTGTGTTCCTCACGTTTTTTTCAGTTGCATATACTTAAAGTACTCTCCGATTCTCCAGGAGCACAATTTATGCGTGAGCACGTTGCATAGGTTGTGGAACATGTTTTATGCAATATCCATTGTGTCTAAAGGCAAAAGCATCATTTATTGTTCCCTTAATTCATTCCAAAACACGCTGTCTACGAGCGACGGGTGCATAAATAGCTATGTCGCGCAAATGTAGAGGAGGTTATTTGAACGGGAGCAACAACGGGAACTTTATTTCACTTGATGTCTGTTTGTGGTAACAAAGGTACGAACTGTACGTTAAGATCTCTTCCACTCTGCGGGCTGTGGTGAACTCACCGGCCGGCATGCGTACCCTGCTCGACGATCTGTTCGGAAGCTACCATCCGGAAGCTCTGGCCGCGTTCGCAAGAGTGCTGGTTAGTGTCTCGAATATTTTTGCGACGTCGAACCCGTTCAAATAGGCTCTTCGCGAGATGGAGACCAGGATGAGCCGCCGGTTTCTGGATGCTTTCATGTCGGAGATCACACACCGCATGCTGACTGCGCAGACCGATACCTCCAACCTCAATTTGTGCGTTTTCGAAAACGCAAGCGGAAACACGTGTTTCTGACTTGATTCAACATTTGTAGATGCTATTTGTCCGCGTTTTTTTCAGTTAGTAAAGTGGCCAATATTGATTGTTTCAGGCTGATGCGGCACATGATCTGCATGAAGCTCGCCTCGGCTGGCACACTCATCGATTACGCCTGCGCACTTGCCACCCGTGTTACCACCCGCTCGGATGATCTTGACGAAGAGGTACTCATTTTTTGTATTGAATTATATGTTGAACACATGGTTCAGAGTGCCGGCCTGTTCACGATGATCCTCTACATGTTGAGCAACGTTTCGATGAGCAATGAGACAGTCCGCATGTCTGTGTTTGTTTCCAATCCATTCATTGGACGGCTCGTCAACAGGCTGCCTCGCTTGTACCAGTGAGTCTTTTCTCTCTCTTTTCTGTGGTTGTGGCTGACGTTCGATCGTTCAGTGCTCGTGTTGACTCGCTTACGAGGTCGACGTCGCGTGCTGCGACTGACGTGGAGACGGCGCAGATCCGCCAGTGGCATGCTGATGTGCTGCCGATGCCATGCGACCTTCACTCTCTTCGCCACGCTGCTATCCACGGACAGTACGAATGGATCTGATGTGCTCTCCCTGCAAAGTGCTCACTAGCACATTTGAATACGTGTATACTAAATGATTGTTTAATTGAAAATTAAATTTTTTATGTACATATATATATATAGTTTGTGTAATAATAAACTGAGATAAGCGTTTACATACATACTACATTATTATGTTTTCTTTTAACTCAGATTTTTTTCTGTAAAAGTTCTCGTCAATTGAATGATTTCATGACTTGTTCAGGATCTGTGAGAAATAGCTGTTCATTAGAGAAGCCCGTGTATTGCACAAAAATAGAATTTCCTTTCGGGACCCATTTATCAACCAAGTGTAAAATATTTTCAGTTGGCAACTGCTATAGCTTGTTATCACTCTTCAAAGTGTTTTTATTGATTGTGGTTCACGGAGCAGGGCGCTTATCAGGCACAGTAAAACATATAACTGTCAATTGCTCCTTTACAATTATGTTTCATACTAGCATACAACGGATTTTGAATACATGTATCTATACATTGAATCAAATGCCACTAGAATTGATAATTATAAACATAACTATTTTTAAATACGACACTACTGCTTGAAAAAAGTCATATGTTACAGAATGTGAATTTTCTCCGTAGCGCGCAATCCTGGAGGGCATCCTCAGTATCTATGGGGAAGATGAAGGCTGGGCCGAACAGTGGCAGCTCGTCGCGCGAGTCCAAGCAGAGCAACGCCGGTCGAGACACGGCCGAAGAGAGGCGAGCGCTGCAATGCAGCTGTGAGACGCGATGGAACTTGGCCTCACCGATAGTCGCGTGTCAGCTTGTTGCGCACCATGTCCACATCGTCTATGACCTGCGTGTCCAATCGACTCTCGCCCACTTGCACCGAGGCGAGCACGGCGAAGACGAGAGTGAGCATGGCGGATGTCTACAAGAAGGGCATGTGCGGGAGGGGAAGGAAGAGCACCTTCTCATCCACACTGTCCTGTGCGAGAGCGGACCCTGCGAGGACGGGCGCATAGTCGACGAGAGTGGCGAGGGAGACCAGCGGACGCCCGGATGATTCCGAGCAGGAAAGCAAGTGCATGAACAAACTGAGACAAGGTGACGACCACGATGGCCAACCCACTCGATCATCCTGCTCATCCCGGCTTGTTCCAGATCCGTCTCGCTCAGACACTTCGACACAAAGTCCGCCATCAGCGCGTCCCGGAAGAGAGTGGAGTTGTTGAAGCGCCACGCGAGCGAGCGCTGATGAAGAGAACAGTTACATGTTTACATGTGATGTAGTTTAAAGAAGAACTCCGGGGAAAGAGTCAGCGGCCTAAAACATTAGCGCGCCCGGTACCAGATTTTGGCGGGAAACCGCAAGTACGGCAGCGGTGGGCAGCGGAATGATGCTCCGCCCTCGTCCAATGAGGCTATTGGGACAAAGGAATTGTAGAAAATAATTCAAAAACTTTTGGAAGCCTCTCAAATTTTTCATTGCCGGAATCGTGTTCCTAAGTATCATTTTGCACCTGTTGACCGGCATTTCTATTTTCCCAGGAGTTTTTTTTTTAAATAACAACTCACCACTTCTTTTGAGTACGCCAGGATGATGAGGTAATGCTGTTCGAATAGCCTGGGAATGATGAGGTGATCTTAACTAAGATCTCATCATTTCTCGTCGGCTCGACAAAAACGCACCTGTGATCCTCTTGACTGCGGACAGGTCCTCGACATCCTGCAGCGACTTCCATTCCACCGCGTCGTTCACAGTAAAAATGCCATCACAGAGCAAGTTCAGAACGTTTTCGATCTACAAGCAATCAATCAACAAGATCACTCTGAAATTTACATTGTACAATGTCTACCTCATCATACAGTTCCTCCTGTGGAGTGGGTCGGGGCGAGCGCGAGACGACTGCGGCGGCGGCTGCTCCTGCTACTCCGAATAGGAGCATGTCGGCCGGGGCGCCTTCACCATCCACGTCCGCCTCGTCGTCGTAGATACGGTCTATGCCGTCTCGTTCCGCCCTCGGCACCTCGTGGTCCTATGATATTTCACAGTCAAATCGAACGAACAATTTGAGAGCGAGGCTCACCGTTACCGCCCGGACAGCTTTCGGGAAGTAGGGGCAAAGCAGATCTGAGGCCACATCGTCGGCCGTTCCTCAAAAATATCAATGGCAACGGTTAACTTGAAATGTTGGCTCACGGGCGACGCCTATTGCCAAGTTTCCGAGGGCTTTCGCCACATCGAGCACGGCATCCAACTTCATCTTGAGCTGAAGAGGTGGAAGCATGTAATCAAAATCATATATTGATCCTGTCCTAACATGTTACTGGAAAATCCATTTTCCACCTGGTAAATCCAGTTTCCAGTTGGAAAATTCATTTTTCCATTGGAAAACTGGATTTTCCAGTTGGATTTTCCAGTTTTCCAGTGGAAAACTGGAAATTCCAGCAGTGGAAAAATGGAAATCCAAGTCACTGGATTTTCCAGTTTTCCACTGGAAAAATGGAAAATCCAACTGGAAAATCCAGTTTTCCAGTGTAAAAATGGATTTTCCAGCTGGAAACTGGATTTTCCAGTAACGTGTTAGGACAGGATCATTAACGTATTTATTAAATCTATTACATCTAAACAAAATCATATATTTAAATAATCAAAGATTGAATTTATCAAATCAAGTGCACGACTAGCAACACGACAAACATCGAAAGTGGTGAGAAAACGCCTTTATCATCACACTATGCGGCTCTAATCAATTATTGTCATGTGAACGAGTCGAGTGAGAGTGTTCACTCGATCAGTAGCCACTCGATTACACTCACACCGCGAGTTGGTGTAATATCAATTAATCATGATGATGTTGTGGTTACGTGAAAGTGATGATAAGTATGATAAGAATGCATCCCGTGCTACTTGTTGCCAAATTAATTCAAGAGAATAAAGAAGGTGTTCCATAGCGAGATCTTTTTTGGTGTATTCGAGAAGATTCCACAGAAAAGTTTCTTAGGTTTTGTGCCTGGAATGCACAACGGGAGCACGTTTCAGAAACAAAAAAAACACTGGATGGTTGTACGGACTCCATGTGGGTGGTTGATGAAATATTCAAATGAGAATTGATATCACAGCCGGAAACCACGAAAAAGTATGACCTTTTTATCCAACGTTTCGGCACTAGGCCTTCATCAGGGATGGACAGAACTCACCTACAATCACAGATAAGCAATGAAAAAACACAAGCAATAGGTTACAAGGTATGCGGTAAAACCGGAAATGATTAAGTGGTGAGGAGAGAGTGACTCGGTATGGGTAACGTGTGATCACGTGTGATCACGGTAACGCGCGGCGTCGCACGCGACAAGTAACAATCATTTTGTACGATACAGATGTTTACGGTCACTCACAACACACAATCGACTTTGCAAAAAGTTGATTGATATTTTTCAGAATAAAATACTTTGAAGACTGAAACACAAAACAAGGTTTTCATCAGTATATAGTTGCAGAAATATTCACTCAGTTGTGTTTGTGTTCATTCAAAATTGTCTTTTATATTTTTATGTTCTTTTTTTAAGAGACATTGAAAAAACAACTTGTGGTATATTTTTTGTCACGTATGGTATATTTTTGTCACCTGCAAAAGTAAAGTTCAGTAATTAATTGTGAATCTCTCCCTTTCCACATATGTGCTCTCTCTCTTTCTCTCTCTCACACACTCTTTCTCTCCCCTCTCTAAGTAGCTTTCTCCGTACTATATGAGGTCGCCGGTATGCCCATAACACACCCATCGAACTGTCTTGAGTCACTCTGGCTGCCGACCGTCACTCTGGATGCTGTCCCCGTGAACAGGGCCGTGTGGCAAATACGCATGCGCTGAGCGCGCGATTCACAATGGAAGCTGCAAATGGATCGATCGCCGGCTGAGCCAATATCGAGGCACTCTTTGCCGTTATTATTTGTGTTCCCCTCTTTCTTTCTCTCTCTCTCCACGTTCTGCTTCCCATCCCCCTATTTCGGAAGTGCGGATATTGAATTGTCCTGAAAGTCAGTCAGCCACGTGGTATCGACAAGGTTGGTTCTCTCCATCTTCCTTACTTGTTTGTTTGTTTGCAGATGTCCAGTCAGCAACCGTTCGACCAGAATGACAAGAAGTACTTCTGTTTGTGTGGACAGCTGCATATACGGGTATGCTAATGCAATGTCATGTTATTGTTTAAATTGTGTTTTGTGTATTGTGTTTTGCATTCCAGAAAGGCGCGCGGGCGGTCGCGATCCTATACGTGATAGCATTCGTCATCAGGCTCTTCTACAGGTTATCGATTTTTTTTCTTATTCAATAATCCTCATCCACATTCCAGTCTCTCCCTCTCTGCTACCGTCGCTCTCTCATCCTTCTCACAGGCAATTTTATTTTGTTTCTTAGTGATGTGACACGAAACAATGCATGCATATGTACATAGTTAATAACTGCTCAATTGTTTTTTTGTTATCACAATCACTCATTCTCGCTTCTCTTGTCAGCAATGGTTGTGATTTCTCTTCATGTAATGCTCCGTCTCTCCAGGCCGCGTTCGCCGTTGTGGTCTTTGGGGCGCTTGTGTACGGGACGTGGAAGGAGAAGAGACTGTACCTCCTTCCCTATCTCGTCTTCCAGGTAGCCATCCTGTCTCATCTCACACCCGCGTCTTTCCAGATACTCACCCTTCTCGGAACGTGCATCTTCCTGCTCGTCTTCATCATATCTATCGGTAATACAACCTGAACATGCTTCTTTATGTGTAGTTTTGAATAATACATATAAATAAGAAACGTATCGGTGTGATCAGGTGTGAACGCGCGTTTCGTGCTCACCCTCGCCCGCGACTACGGCAGAGTCGACCTCGCCGCGGACGAAGTCGAGTTCGAGAAAGGTACTCGCACTTTTCCGCGATTCGCGCGAGTCCGCGACTAATCGCTTTCCAGAAATGGCCGTGTTCACCGTGCTCTTCATTCTTTTCGTGTGTGCAACCGCCATCATACAGACATACTTCCTGGAGGTGAGGCTAATTGAATTCTTGCAATTGCTGTAATATTTTGTTTTCGAATTTTTATTCCCAGTGGATGTAATAATATGTAGGTCCACAGCTTGTATTTTAGACGTATGTACTTTGTTCTGTTTATTACACTGTTCTGCAAGTTTTGTATTGTTTTTAGTATTATTGTATTAGTCGAGAAAAACAATGTTCTGTTTTTTGTTTGCACAGCGTTTTAGAGCAAATGTAACTATCTTATTATGTATATACAATGCCGTATCAAATAAACATGCATTTCAGATCATCTACTCGTTCCACTGCTTCCTGAAAGACCGCGAGACGAGCTTCTCATTCCAGTTCGACACCACTGCAAGGTTCGTGGATCTATCACTTCTTTCCCTGTTTTTCTCTGCTTCATATCTTACCTTTTTCTCAATTTATGCAAGTACAGTGAGATAATAATTCTTGATAGTACATGAAGAAAGAGAATGGGATGAGAGAAATAGGGAGAATGAACGAGAGAGAGAGAGAGAGAGAGAGAGAGAGAGAGAGAGACGCGAAAGGAAGGAGAGAGGACATAACCACGTAACCATATTCAGCTACTGCGCCTCAGCCAACGCAGGCTACGAGATCGATCTTTCACCTGATCACAGAGACACGCAGCAGAATCTGGAGGTGCCACCCGCATACGGTACGTCTCTCCCTACATCCTTCTCCCTCTCTCCCTCCTTCTCCCTCTTTCTTCCTCTCTTTCTCTTCTTCTAGCAACCCCACACCCCTTCTCGTTCGTATTATTGTCATAGAGTATCGTAGTAGAGAAAGGATAGAGGAACAGTTGTGTTGCTTCAGAGACGGTGATTCCGGAGCCGTCTCCGCTCTCCTCCACTGTCTCCACACAACCCACTTCTGCCACTGCTGCACAGCAGAAGTAGAGGGCAGATGATGGGCAGACAAACATATTGATTGCACAAACATAACCAAAAAGTATTGCTGTATGATGAACATTTTTTATTCAGTGACCAGAGTGTTATCATTTTTAATGGAATATTGAGAGCTGATTATGTGTACTTGAATTGTCTTGTGTATTAGAGCTGGATAGAACCAGACAACTTCACATTCTATTCCAATGCGCACACTACTCGCTCTTTTGCTCACTGTTGGTGCGGTTTTCTCACTCATCTCTGTGAAAGGTAAGATCTACGTAATCATTAACACACTATTCATTTGTAATAGGTAACATCTATTGTCCCGCCGACAAAGACACGGTGGGACTCAACAACAACAAGGCGAAGCTGGTAGTGAGCCTGTGGGATGAAGACGGTAGAGAGAGAGAGAGAGAGAGAGAGAGAGAGAGAGAGAGAGAGAAAGAGAGAGAAAGAGAGAGAGAGAGAGAGAGAGAGAGAGAGGAGAGAGAGAAGAGAGAAATATCGTTCAGTTCTGTGGGACGAAGTGTTGGTGAAAGACGTTGTGAGTATGGATGGAGAGGCGTTCGAGATGGAATCAAATATGAACGCAGATTGGTTCGGAAGCGAGGAACTGTATCTGTGGGTGGAACACAACGTAAGCACTTCTTTCTCTCTCTCTCTCTCTCTATCTCTATCTCTATCTCTTTCTCTCTCTCTCCCTCTCCATCTTTTTCTTCCCCCGTCTTTCTCGCTCGTAGATCGATCAGAAGAGAAACGATGAGATGAATGTTGATAGTTGATGTCTGCAGTGTTGTGGTCCGTTCACTTCATATACCTACCGCCGAGACCTCCCCGACAAGCCGCGTCACTCCGACCACTCTGTCTCCCTCCATAGCCTCAATGGGAACATGCAGTACACTGTCAACCTCACAATGTCACTCTGCCGGGATGTGTTCAGAGGATGATTTTCGAATAAATGACATTTACTGACATTCACTTTTGATCTGATATTGATTGACGTGCCAATCTGAGTGGCGTCGCATTAATTCAGTACACAAGCAGCTAAATATGACGTGTACAATAGCATAGTCATAAAACTATTACAAATCAAAAATGCGCACGGTTCTCTTCTCCTTCTTTTTTCCTACTGTCGCCGTCGCGTGGCTATATGAAATACGAGGTGAGTGAGTCAAAATCAAACTCAAAGTTCATCCATGATGGTTCAAGTACAAAATACACTTGCTTCTAAATTGAATTAAAATGATTCATTGCATACAATCAGGCTCGATCAATTGTCCTGCCGACAGCCCGGCCGAGTCTGTGAATGCGAGCATCGTCGTCAGTCTGTGGGACATGGACACCACGAGTTAGTCATACATACTCTGCTCCACATACTTTAGCGATAGTTTTCCATATACATCGCTTGTAGTTCGAAATCCAATGCTGTCACCGTCTGTCTCTTTTGTTTTGCGAGAGCTGACTCTCACAACATATTGCGAGCATACATTGAACTGTATCTATTTCCATATCCGCATCCAGTTATTATTATTACATATAAGATTATGAAAATAACGAGTTAATTAATTAATATGTAACTCATTCCTCTGAAGGCTGGTTCGACGATCAGCTCTCGTTGCTCGTGCACTCGGGAAACGGCGAGGCCTTCTCGATTGAATCGAATAAGAAGGGAGACTGGCTGGGAGAAGACGACCTGTACCTGTGGATGGAACACGATGTGAACAATCTCTCTCTCTCTCTCTCTCCCTTCCTCCCTCCCTCCCTCTCTCTCACTCCCCTCAGGTTGTTTTGCAGTGTTGCGGCGTTGACACGTGGTACAAACGCTGGCGCTACCTGTTCACTTATTCTGAACCCGATGTGAGTTTGCACTCATTGTCCGCTATATATTCATTCATTCGAATCAATCATACAAGTGTAGGTGATATGTACTATTCCAGGTGACTGTCACTCTGAACGATTACTTAGCGCGAGAGTATCAAGTGAACATCACTTTGCCCACTTGCGAAGAGATGAGGAAACATCAAAAAAGATAGATGGGAATAAATGCGATGTTTTCTTTTTCTCAAATTGTCGCACATGAGACAGCTCTTTTCACAACAATGCGCCTGTGGGCGGGGATCCCTGCGGGTTATCTTCGCAGCAAACTGCTACCAATTTATCACCTTATAGTACGGTCGGGAGTGGGATCGAGGACGAGATATTCATGTTGACATGCTTATATGTAAAAGGATTTATGTAGAAGGATTATATGTAGAAGAATGTAGAAGGACTGTCCTGTTGAATGCGTATACACGCATTCAACAAGACAGTATGAAATCTGTGAAAATGGTCTATAAGCCTGATACAGTAGGCAAATCAGACGCAAAAGACGACAATTGCGGATAGAAGGCCACATGAACGCAAAAAAAAAAGATGGAATATTATGGAATACACTTTTTTGTTATCTCTTTTGGAATGCTGTTTTCCCAAACATCTTATTCATGAAATGCACGTTCACAAACGGTTTATCAAATAAGTACTGGCGAAACGTTCTCGAAATCAACAGGACAGTATGAAATCTGTGACGTTTGGTGTATGCATTTGGAATGTCTGCACGACACTCGTTCCGGTGTTCACTTTGACAGTTTCCCAATCCGAGGGATAGCGCATCAAGCATGTCTCATTCTGAAAATCTTTCTCTTTCCCCCTCTTCCCCCCTGCCTCTCTCTCTCACTCCCCTCTCACTCCCCCCTCTCCCCCTCTCATCCTCTCTTTCCCTTTGTTCTCTATCACGTTCTTGCACTACCCTCACCTTTGTATTGCAGCTATGTCTGATCTCCAGGTACACTTCCATGTTACTTATCTCGTCTTCTGTTCCTCCGATTATCACTGTATGACTGACTCCTGCCTCAGTGTCGTTGAATCGATAGCGCTCGGTTTTCATGTGATCGTCTGCATCTGAATGTTGAATGCGTAATAGAGGGTAGGGTGAACAGAAAGAAAGAAAGAAAATTGGAAGAATGGAGAGAGAGAAGAGAGAGAAAGAGAAAGAAAGAGAGAGAGAGAGAGAGAAAGAGAAAGAGAGAAAGAGAGAAAGAGAGATAGATAGATAGATAGATAGAGAGAAAGAGAGAGAGAGAGAGAGAGAGAGAGAGAGAGAGAGAGACCCGCCGACGGTGACGGTCTGTCCTCTGTCTTCCTCCCATAGCTTCATCTCCACATCGTAGACTCCTGTGTCCAAACACTTCATATGACCTAAAAGATTAGCAATTCATGTTATATTGATGAAACGTGTCAAGCGTAACGAATGTAACTCTGAATAATTATCAAAACAACACGTACCCCAAAACGTCATTTGAACAACGCCAGCGGCGCAAACGGGTAGTAGAAAAAGAGCAGATTGGATGAGAATACGCATCTTCCACTATCCACATGGAAACTACTGTGGTTGAGCTGTATATGACAAGAAAAGATCTCATTTCATATTCTGTGTTCACTGTATGAATTGACTATTACTTTGTCAAACTAACATTATCTGAAACCAATACACAAAACATGAAATATATCCCACACTTTTAATACGATACTCGTTTGGCGGAGCTACGTTGAGCAGTGACATTACCGGTGGATGATTTTATGAGTGAAATCACAAAGCGACTTTGAATATCCAAAGAAGAAAGCTACGTTTCAGCGATCTAAAACGATTTCTTCGAGTTTAATAAAACATGGGGAATATTTCGTATAGATTTTGGACTGTCATCGTTAAAATATATGTTACATATATTTTTCTAGAACCATAACATCAACCATTTTAAGCACTCTGTTCAACTGTATTGCACTGCATCCTCTACTGACAGTGTTCATAGGTGTCAAATCAATGTTAATGTCAAATCATATCACAATGCCCTCTTAAAGTGACAATTTCACTTAAAAATGATATTATACTGATGAAAAGTTGATGAAAACATCAAATAACATCTACTAAACCTGAAAACTAAAACTTTTTTCATGATTTTAAATTATTTTTTGCCCCAAAAAATAGTTGATTTTGAATGCTTTATGGGTAAAAAGTGAGGTTACATCACAGTTGAGTGTGTAAAACGTCTTGAATGACGGGAATTTTGAAATGAAATTTTGATATGAAATTCAGTTTCTAGCATAAACTGAAGTCGTAGAAGCCGATAAACATATCCCTATGTGATACGCATCTCGAGTTCAATAGTTATAGCCAGAATTTGTAAAGCGCGCCAATTCAAAATTCAAATTTTTTCCGATTGCGGATCAATAAAATTGTCACTTTAATATATTCAGTGGTCGCGTCGTTTATTCGTCAGTTTAATATCACAGTAGTTATTCACAGTGCATCAGTGTATCCATGCGTGTTCTTCTGGCGGTCCTCTTTTGTGCGAGCCTCGCAGCTTCGAAGTACATCATAAAAGGTTACACACTTATGTATAAATGCATTTATGAATACGTATTTTGTTGCAGGTCCCATTCACTGTCCCGTTGACAGCCCGCCACGTGATCGAAGAGCCGACTTGGATGTCTTCCTACAGGACTGGGGAAGTGAGAGGAGAGAGAGAGAGAGGGAGGGAGAGAGAGAGAGGGAGAGAGAGAGAAGTCGATCAGAGTTCTGGAACGTTCAACTGACTGACGTGAAGCGGATCAAAGAGGACGAAACATTGAGTCTGTCAACGATCAAGTCTGGAAGTTTCTTCTACCCCATACTAGAACTGAAGATCAGCCACAACGTGAGTCTCTCTCTCTCTCCCCCCCCCCTCTCTCTCTCTCTCTCTCTCTCTCTCTGTCTCTCTCTTTACCAGTTGTTCAGTGCTGTGGCCGGTACACATGGTTCACCAACACTCGCCGTCTGCGGGAAAACGACCCATTCGGAGACTATACTGTACATGAGATAGAGGGTTTCCTTAAATTTCAAGTGAACCTCACTCTGCCCACGTGTCAGGGTTCGATGAATGGTGAATGGTAGTACTCTGATAAACATGTCTTCCATATATTGTTTGTACTGAACAGATGTTAGTTTCAAAAGAAGAGACGAACTCGAAAATAACTCAAGTCATTATTTTTATTCTCTTTTTTCTTCTTTTTTTTACATCAAGTCATTTTATCAACGAAAAATCTCAAGTTTATTCAACAAGTAAGAATGAAATGCGTGGAGTCAGGGGAATGGAATTGGAAACTGTAGTAAGAACTGTACCAAGTGTTCACATCCAAACTTCCTGTAAAAAGATAACGCATCAAGCACGTTTCGTTCTGATAAAAGTCCCCACCAACCATTATTTGCCTCTTCTTCTCACTTACCTTAGTAGTACAGGTGTGCTTCACTTCTAGATAGACTTCTAGATGATTCCACTCATCTTCCTTTCCTTCTATTTCCACTTTGTGAGTCGTTCCTGGTTGAGTGTCGTTGAAATGGTAGCGCTCGGTTTTCATGTGGTCGTCAGCATCTGAAAGATGTATTGAAAAAATTAAGTGATAAAGGTATATGTATAGATAGAGAGGGAGAGAGGGAGAGAGAGAGGGAGAGATAGATAGATGTAGATGAAAATAGCAAGAGAGTGAAAGATATCGAGAAACATACCTATGGTTGCGTCTTGTCCTCTATCTTCCTCCCATAACTCCAGCTCCACGTCATAGTTTGAAGCTTCCAAGCATCGAATGTTGGCTGAAATGGTGTTATCATAATGATTTTCAAACGAGCATAACACACCCCAGTACTTGAGTTCAACCAATGCAGCCAGGCAGACGACGGGTAATAGAAGAACGCATTTGATAAGACGCATTATACAATGTACATGTGTTCAAGATTGATGACAAGTGAGACGTCCATCATGTATTCTGCTCATAGTCAGCAATTGATCGTTCTGGATCACGTGTAACTTTGCGTTGCTACTGTTGGAAAATCGAGTGTGACATTGTGAAAGAAACAATGGTATAGTCGGTTTGGATCCTATACGCCATCCGTGACATTTCACATGTTGGCGCGCTCTACCACTGCGCCATTGAGGCTCATACAGAGAGGTCATTGAATTTCTCAGATAAGTATGGTTGCTTGTTATTTTTCATCATTGTACACTGAAGAGGCCAGTGGAGCTAGATGGGCTTTCTCGTCGATCTCTTAACCACTACCTCTATGGCGCAGTGGTAGTGTGCGCCGCCAGCGCCCAATCGCCGCGACCTGTCCACGGGTTCGATTCCTACTCATGGAAGTGTTTTAATATTAGATGACAAACATGTTGTGCTGCACAAAACTGCACAACATGTGAAATGTCACGGATGACATATAAGATCGAGAGCGTACCACTACATACGCCACATGGTCATGTGAGTGGATCTGTGGAGTAGCGATGTGATCGGCAAAACAAGTCTGCTGTGCATTTTGTTCAGTATACAGTATGTTTAAAAACCCACGATAATGTTTAAAACGAAAAATCCTGAGCTAGCCTTAAACTTTGGTAGTAATTCATTCAGCATTCAACAAGTGAGTGTGATATAGTCTTCTCTTTCTGAGTGGAATTGGAACTCCTGGAAGTATCCGTCGTCATTGTCGACTTGGATGTAGTCAAAAACAGACGGCGGGAACCGCGTGTAGCATCTCTTTCTCTGAAAAAAAAAGATCATCTCGATCTATATCCCACCTATACTATTTCTCTCCAGGAGTGACCGTAGTTTTGTAGATCTCTCCCCACTCCGATCTCTCTCTCCCTTTCCCTCTCTATCTTCCCTTGTCTCTCACCTCCTCATTGCAGGTGTGCCCTATCTCCAGGTACACTTCCAGACCACCCACTTCGTTTTCCGTGCCCTCGATCGATATCAAATGTTTTTCGCCTGGTTTGGTGTCGTTGAATTGCACGTATTCGGTTTTCAGGAGGTCGTCGCCATCTGAAAGATAACATAGAGAGAGAGAGAGAGGGGGAGAGAGGGAGGGAGAGAGAGGGAGAGAGGAAGAGAGAGAGAGGGAGAGAGAGACCTCCGAAGCGATACCACGGCGGCTTCTGACCATAGTCCATCTCCCACAGCTTCCCATCCACTTCGTATCTAGACGTCGCCTCGCATTTTACGTATCCTCAAAAAGATTTTTTCACGATGAAAACGTATTCACATATGAAACTATGGTAAGTTAAGTAACGGATCACTCGATTGGGAGTAGATGCTCGCAGAGAGTCAGAGTCAGTAATTCAACCGGAATCGGTATTCTTGAACATGACATCGCAATCTCACATAAATGGTATAAAAAAAAGATAAATGGTATAAAAAACAAATAAATGGTATAAAAACAAATAAATGGTATAAAAAGTGTGTTCCCACCCCAGAACTTGACGTCGACCATGGTTCCGAGGCTGAGGAATGGCACCGGATGGTTCTCGATCAGAGTCATGCGCTTCGGCCAAGGACTCCCCGCACCCATGTTGTCAACTTGAAAACAATCATTTTATTGAATGAACAGCAAACAGCAGCGTCAATGTGTAGTCGATTCCACGTGTCGCTAGTTCACAATACGGGATACAGCTGCTCATAATGTATTCAACACATCTCGATATCTGACGTGACATAATTAATGAACTCGTCAACTAGTCAATCAGAAAATTTATAGATTTTGTACATAAAATTAGCAAGAGAGTGGTACATAGTCAAAGAGTTTCGAGCGAATCTCGAAATCCTGGAAGTACCCATCACTGTTGAGAACCTTGACGTATCCAAAATAGGGATACCGAATGAAGCATGTCTTGTTCTGCAATTATATGGATTTACTGCTTTCTTCCTTAGGTTCAGGGGGGATTTCGTTCAGTAGGTGTCATAAGCGTGTTTGCGTTTTCGAGTAAACATTTGATTTGATTTGGTTTCTCTTCGTTCCACTCACTTCTTTGTTGCATGTGTGTCGAATCTCCAGGTATGTTTCCGAATCCACGACTTCGTTTTCCCGTCCGACGATGGAAAACGAGTGCTTCTCACCTGGTTGGTCGTCGGCGAACACAAGGTGCTCTTCACCGATCAGATCGTCGTCATCTGGGGACAAGGTTCTTGATAGAGATGGAGAGCCGGGGGCGAGGCTCAATGGATAGAGCGTCCGTTACTCACGGTCGCTGGTTCGATCCCCCTCGGGGTCAACCATTCTTGTTAAATAGCTCTCATGGTAGCCAGAGAGCAAAAAGTGAGAGGAGGGAGATCACTGACCGAAGAACTGTTGCAGCCACTCCGGCGCAGTCTCCAATTTCCCCCAGTCCCTCTCCCACAGCTTTAAGTCGACCTGATATCGCCTAACTTCTTCGCAAACAAACGTGCCTATAATGCACGTTTTCTCGTGGTTTGACAGCATGACATTTATTACCAGTGAAATTGACGTCGATAACGGTACCCGCTCCCCAGGGCATATCGTCTGTGTGAATGGATCGACGGTCGTTTTTCGGCTTCCATTTCCATTTCATGGACTGACGAATTCCCATCGAAAAAAGATATTACACACACTCTATGATCAATGTAAAAAGTATGTATAGTTGGCATTGGTTTGAAAAACCATATTTATACATACTTATCTTTTTTGACTGTATAGTCTTCGTATTCCACAAAATGGCATACAAAGTAGTGTCGCTCTAAAAGATTGCGATACGATTGTACAAAACGATTGTACAATAGCTCACACACCAGAAGAAACTGTAAAAAAACGTGTGTCATTTATTTGAGAAAGAATCAACAAGTGAGTGTGATGTGGTCCTGGTTCTCGGAGTGGAATTGGAACTCTTGATTGTCGCTGTCTCTCTTGTGGACCTCAATATAGCCAGACGGCGGAAAGCGCATGAAACATGTCTTGCCCTGCAAAGAAGCACCTTTATCTCTCTCTCCTTCCCCCCTCTTTCTCTCTCTCTCTCTCTCTCTCTCTCTCTCTCTCTCTTTCTCACCTCTCTGTTACAAGTGTGTCTCATCTCCATATACACTTCCATCTCCACGTATTCGCTTTCCACTCCTTCAACCGATAGAAGATGTTTCACGCCCATCTTTTTATCGGTAAAAAAAGAATGCTCCGTGTTTATAAGATCGTCAGCGTCTGAAACCTGTTTTACATACAGGGAGATGGAGAGAGAGGGAAGAGGGAGAGAGAGGGGGAGATAAATTACCTCCAAAGTGATACCACGCCGGATCATGTCCCCAATCCTCTTCCCATAACTTCAATTCCACGTCATATTCCGGAACTTTGTCACATTTCACTTTACCTGAACATAATAATACGATTTTGAAAAAAAGTACTATGAAACTAACCCCAAAACTCAACGTCAAAGGTCTCCGCAAAACAGTTGGACACATAAAATAAGCACAATAACAGAAAGTGCATGGCACAATGTATGAAAATGATCGACATATAATTTCTTCAAAGTCTCCCAAGAAAGTGCAATCGAGTATTCCGCATAGATAGCTACATAAAACGAATCAGGCACATTCTACCTTGATGTTCGTTTAATATTCTAAACACAACATTGTATTTGGATGAGAGTGAAGTCTCTCAAAAGTCAGGGAACAGAGCTTTTGACTGGTAAACACTTGTTCTCCTCACAGACTCTAATTGAGTCGCATACCTTGTGGTTAGCACGCCATTCTGTCCAGTACTCAAAGTTCAATAGAAACATCAACAGTCCCTCGCGACTACGGTAGGAGAGTTATTTGACCTATGATACATGAGGTGGTGATTCCTGATCGCTGAACCCGTCTTGCTCCCTTTTATGTCTCGCTTCCCTCATCCATTTAAGGATTCGTACAAGCACCGAAGGGAGATGCGCAGGGAAAAAAAAACGTTGTTTCGGTTCACTTTCCTTTCAATCCACTTCATTCTACCTCCAGGTTTGCAAGCCTCGTTTAGTTGTCAGCTGATCAACTCAACCCTCCCCATCATTGTGTGGATGTGGTCATTCGACCGGCAGGATGCATTCTGCCCGGCAGCTCCTCCCCCTCCTCCCCCTTTCACGACATGCACTAGTCGCCGCCGCCAAGATAACGTGAGAATCCCCCACTATATCACTTCCCCTTTCCTCTCTGATAATTGTGTTTCTAGTGAGATGTCTCTTCGCCTGATCCGCACCCGCGCGCCTTCCAAGCAGCCCGATCCCTCTATCAATGCCGGTAGGGGGGGGGTACTGTAATTGACCGTATGTCGTGGTACCATGATTACTGTAACTAGACTTACAATGATTTCATAGTTCGTTGGAGTACCCTGACCTGGTAGAGATTACTGTAGGTTACCGCATACCTAACCTAACTACTGTAACAATTACCGTAATTCGTTACAGTGAACCGCGGCGACGAGTATTACATGGAACTGGCCAGAAAGGAGGCGGAGAAGAGCAGAGATCCAGTGACCAAAGTAGAGAGAGGGAGAGAGAGGGAGAGAGAGGGAGAGAGAGGGAGAGAGAGGGAGAGAGAGGGAGAGAGAGGGAGAGAGAGGGAGAGAGAGGGAGAGAGAGGGAGAGAGAGGGAGAAGGAGAGAGGAAGAGAGAGAGGGAGAGAGAGAACCTGTTCAGGTTGGCTGTGTGATCGTGAGCGCGAAGGGCAACGTCGTCTCGCTGGGTCACAATCGCCTGCCACGCGGAATGGAGGGAGAGGACAGATGGAACAAGGGTCCGGCCCCTTCTCTCTCTCTCTCTCTCTCTCTCTCTCTCTCTTTCTTCTCTCTTATTGCCTCTCCCTTCCTGTATTGTATATATTCAAGTTCTCTTTAGTACCTTTTTGATGAGGATTATTCGATAATGACGTCGTGTCTATCGATTTATCGATCGATCGCAGGCCACCCCGACGCGATGCGCAACAAGGAGTGGTTCGTGCAGCACGCGGAGCAATGCGCAATGTGGAAGGCTGGAAGGACAAAGAAGGTGAGAGAGAAAGGGAAAGGAGAGAGAGGAATAGAAAGGGGGGAGAGAGTGTGTGAGATGCTCCGCAGCTGTCCGCTCCGCGCACCCTCTACACCACCCACTTCCCCTGCAACACGTGCGCCGGCCACATCGTCGACTATTCCGTGGGTTCACTTGGTTCACTTGAAACCTCCTCGAACATTGTGATAAGGTCTTTTAATTACTACTAATCTTACATGATGGTGTATGCATTTCATTTGAAAAGAGAGTGGGGCGGGAGAGCGCCTTCCTGAGACAACGAGAATCGAATAGTGTTCGAGAATCGAAACGTAGTAGTTGCTGTATGCGATGTGTATATGTGTTCTCCAGGCGAACATCGGTCGCGTTGTCTACTCCGATGACTCGAAACTGGGCAAGGGAAGGCCAGAGTATGACGCCGCCGAAATCATATTCAACAAGGTCAGCTATCCCTTGATCTGTCACTATCGATTGTTTATCGATTGATTCTACAGGCCACGGGAATCATCGTCGAGAAAATTGTTGTGGAGAAGAAGTAAAAATAAGGTTGTTATGTATAATGTTTAATTAATTCATTTATAATTGTTGTTTTATAAATACATTGTTTGAAAACATTGACTTTATTAATGCGAAACAAGAATAAAAAATTTTGTGTCACAAGCAACATTCTATGAATGCAAACTCATTACAACAGTCCTGAAAAATGAATATATTTATTTCATCACTCTTTCTTTTTGCACAGCCATCTGAGAACCTCGGTGCATGGTGCAGACGCCAGCCCGGACAGAGTCACCTGTAAACATATGAAAAAACATGTAAACGTATAATCTGTTTCTATTTGGCTTAACTAATTCTAGAACAATTCTCCAAATTAAACTCTTTTCGTATGTGTCACCTACAATCTGAATTTTGATTACGAACCTTCATACACTCTCCTAATTGTGTGTCGCCAGGCTGCCAATGATCTGTAAAACATAATTATCTACTAATTACAATAAGTGGTTAACATTCATACTCTGCACCACATATCAAAAATTCAGCCTTCTAACTTCTAACTCAAAAATTGAAGGTGCTGAAGTATTTTGAACGTTGAAAAACGGCAGTTTCTTCATACGTTGAAAAACGGCAGTTTCTTCAAAAACGGCAGTTTCTTCAAGTCACTCCTACCGGATGTATTAGAAAAGATAGAGTTATGATACATTTGAAGAAAATGTGAAAAATCAAAAAAAAAGAAATCATATTTAAAAATTGCATGATTTCGTTTGGTGAAGATTGAGTTACATTCGTTTAAGTGAAGCCACTTTGCGCCCATCAAAATTTACCGAATGATATCGATAAAACTAGTAGTCCGCTCAAAATTTGCATGCGGGTATTTGTTAAAGACATCATGTCAAAGACTGCACCAAATGTACAGAAGAAATTATTAAAGGAACAGTGGCGACTTAATTCTGTAACTAGCTCTCTTGAACGCGAGTTACCACTCATGCAAACACTTGCCGTAGACAGGATTCGAACCGGCGAGGTCTGTGCCACTACACCGCACACACGCATTGAGCTACATAGTGAGCGAACATTCTTCTTTTGTCTGGGATTACGTGTTATCTCGCCATTTCTGCAGTGTTTAAGAGTTCAACGGAATGGAATTCGTGGCGAGACCAATTTTGAGTTTGAAATAAAATGTTGCAACAGCGAGTTGCAACATTCGAAAGCAACGGATTATCGTTGTTCTTTGTCCCAAATCGAATAAGATTTGGGTTAATATGATTCTTTCAAACATTCCGATTCCGAGTCAAAAAAAGTCGCCAGTGTACCTTCAAGTTTGCAACGAGCTGAAGCTTTGGGACGCGACAAAATGCCAATAATTTCAGTTATCGATTGATATCGATCGTAAACGTAAATGTAACCGATAGAACCGTTGTTCAAGTTCGAAACTGTTTGATCCAATTTGAAGCATGTTAGACGAATTCGACCGTTTTCGCACCGCTCCGAATTCGCACCGCTCTGATCTCTCTGCGCGCGGCGAATGACTCATTTGCATATGCAGAACTGCATATTCTCGCTTCCGGAATGTTAACCAACGGGGGAGGCGACTATACATTATATGTACAGCGTATACTAAGCGCGCAACTAGCTCAGCATTTCCGATCAAAAAATAATCGTGCTCTAGTTGGCACCGTAGTACATGGATGTTGCGGACTGCAGGTTTTCTTTGGAGTTCGTACATCTATTTTGTGGAACGTCTGACGTTACCAAGTGGAGTAGTGGTAACGCTCTCGCTAACCAAACAACTGTTCGTGGGTTCGAATCTGGGTACCTCCGCAATGTTTCGTCAAATTTGAAACGCCGTCCAATGGGTTCAGATCGTTGTCTAACCACTCTAATGTCTCTCATGAAAAGAATGGAACTCATTTGCGGGCCCATCATACCTGATAATAAACTATCGTCGAAAGAAGAGTCGTCCATCGAAATCCAAGCGAAAGAATGCAGAGCACCCAGGTAGATCGGACTGTAGTGACATGATAATTCATAATGCATACGATGCGAGAATCGAAAGGAGAAGCCAGTGAAGGGCTACGATTTCAAGAAAGCAAACTGGACGGGTCTGATAGAGTTTCTTGGAAAAGAAGTGCGATGTGAGTGGATAGAGGATAGGAGTCTGTCGATTGATGACATGTGGAGAAAGTTTGTGGATGTGGTTAAAGAGGGTATGCAGAAGTGGATACCGCTCAAAACATTCCGCAGGAGAAGAGGGTGCGAGTGGATGAGCGAGAATGTCAAGACTTTGCAGCGGCGGAAAGACGCACTGCACAAGTTGAGCAAGGAAAGGGGAGACAGCGAGGCAAAAGCTGCGTTTAGACATGCTCGAAAAGAGCTGGCTAAAGAGACAGCCAACGAGAAGAAGAATTTCTTTGATAAGAAGTTTGCTTCTGTAGAGAGTCCCACAGATTTCTGGAAGACGATTGAGTGTCTGACAGGGAAAACGAAGGGCAAGGAAATCCCCGATCTGATTGACTCGAATGGGAAGATGGCTGTGTCAGATCAGCAGAAGGCAGACATGCTCATGGAGCAGTTTGTCAAGGTGGGAAACACAATAGAAAGTGAGATGCCGGAGATTGCATCGGATGCGGAGAGAATCCCTCCCTGCCCGAGAGAGTTTGTGGAGAAGTACATACGAGAGGCATTCGAGCAGAAAGCAAGTGGAATAGATGGAATAACTGTGCGGTTGTTGAAGAGGTGTGTGAAACCATTGACTGCGCCAATCGTGGCTATGATCAATCGGTGTCTACACGAGGAGAAGTTCCCTCGGGGATGGAAGGAAGCGGTGATATCACCCATTCAGAAAGTGGAACACCCACAGCACCCAGTCGATTTCCGACCGGTGTCACTGCTGCCTATTGTGAGCAAGATGGCAGAAGAGTACGTGTTTGGAATGATGGTTGGAGAGGTTGACCGGAAGCTGTCTCCGAATCAGTTCGGATTCCGGAAGGGAAGGAGCACTGTGGACGCGATACTGAGTTTCCAGTATGGAATGAGTGAATGCCTGCAGAGTTGTAAGAGGAAGGCTGCTCGGGCGGTTGCAGTGTTTTTCGATATTTCGAAAGCATTCGATACGATCCCTCTTGGACATTTGGTAAATGTTCTAAGACATGAATTCAGTCTCGCAGATTCGTACCTCAGATTGATAAAAGATTATCTGTCTAACAGGAGGATGCGAGTGCGAGTGAACGGGACCCTGAGTGAATAGAAAGAGGTTGTGAGTGGAGTCCCACAGGGAAGTATCCTCGGACCACTTCTATTCAATTGTTACGTGAATCGAGTGGGGTGTATACAATTGAATGAAGGGGCGCGCATTGTTCAATACGCCGACGATACGGTATATGTCTCTCGGTATCTTACCGATGGAGACAAGGAGAATGCACAAAACGATGTGGAGAAACTGAGTGGGCTCTTCTCAGAGATGGGAATGAAGCTGAATGCGGGAAAGTGCAAGGTGATTCGAATGGGAGTGTATGAGAAGGAACCAGATTTTGAGGTGAATCTGCATATTGGTGGAACAGAGCTCGAGTGTACTAGCAAGTACAAATATCTCGGAGTGGCAATTGATCCACTGATGAACTTCAGTGGTCACGTGGCTGAGAGGGTGACGAAGGCTCGCCAAGCTATTGGTGCTTTGGTGCGAACTATGAGGAAGTGGGCTCCTCGAAGCGCCTTCGAGAGAGTGTACAAGGCGTGTATTGAGCCAGGACTGCTATATGCAGCAGAAGGATGGTTTCCTGCAAACGAGACAGACAGGGCAAGACTCGAAAGAGTGAATGTGCATGCAGCCAGGCTGGCGCAGAATGATTTCACGTCATCGGATGGCCGAGTGCTAGAGAAGGCTAAGTGGAACACGGTGAAGAAGACCGTGAGCGAAAGAAGGAGGGTGCTCATGTGGAATTATGTGCACGGAGTGCGAGCCCCTCCAGATGGAATGCTGGTCCTGGTGTCGGACAGTGGAGTGAGAAGGACAGCACGCGGTGGCCACTCACTGAGAGTGATGGAGCCTGTGGTGACAAGTGCGAGATTGCACGACTACCCGGTGAACGAGTTGAGAAGGCTTTGGAATGCCCTACCGGAGAAGGCTGTATTGGAGGAAACCAAACAGTCGTTCAAGCGTGCTGTCAAGAATCTGTGAATTGTGACCGTCGGAGACGGTGTTTTATCTTACTAACAGTTGTGTTTATCGACTAGCGTGCTTATATAGCACGTCAGTTGAACTAATTTAGTTCTCACAGTCGTTATAATCCAAGGCTCTGTCTTGTTTTCGGCTGAGAACAATTGGTACGGCTATATCCTTGTTACTCTCTATGAGTAGTGAGATAAACGCTATACCAACATCAAAAAAAATAAAAAATAAATAATGATGATTATATAAGTGAAGTGGTTTTTAGGATGGAAGTATATATTTGAACAATAGCTCACCCTTCTTCCGTCATTTTCTTTACAGTGTCGACTTCAGGAAGGGTGGAGACAGATGCCAGACGCGAGTCTGTAATAAGGGCGGTTTTCGGATGTTTTCGGACAGCGTCTTCCGTTCTTTCGTAAACAAAAGAACATCGTCTTCACGGGAAATTCTTTTGGGATACTTATCAATGGTCAAAGAGTATTTTTTGAATATTTTGAAGTGTGAAAAGTATCGGCAAAGTGTACTAAAAATGAAGAAACACTATATCATTTTCATATTACGTGAATTGAAAACGAGCGTTTCAAAGTCAAAGCGTTCCCAACCCACCCGCTTCCCTGCACAATCGACTCGAATGCTCGATGGAAATCGGTGTCGGAAAGGTAAAGATCTGAAATCACAATTGTTACATATTCAATTCACAAACGTTTCTTTTTTCAAACCTTTTTTTCCAAAATACCAACATTTCCCAATTCCCAAATCGTATGGAAAACGCAATGTGTGACCTTGTAGCAAGCGCCGCTTCCTGACTTCGTCCATCCATCCTGGCAGGCTGTCACCGAAATGACGACAAGTGGAGAGAGAAGGGCGAATATTATGTGAAATGGAGAAGGCTTGAATGTTCGGTTCATGAATCACGTTTCTCTCGGAAAACGAGATGAATCAGTCAATGTGCGGTGTATGTATGTTCGAGCGTGATTGCCGCATTGTCGCTCGATCGTCCTCTCTCCTTCTCTCTCCCTATCTCTCCATCTCCCTCTCTCCCTCTCCCCCCCCCCCCTCCTCTCCCTCTCTCTCTCTCCACTTATGCATGATCCGCCTGTGTGGGTATGTTTTTGGATTTGCTATTTGCACTCTCGCCTCACCCAACATTGATCACATTACATGTCTGTTTTTTTCCTAAGATTTGATATATCGACAACTCACGGATATCCTACAATTCTCTGATCGAATCCGCTCTGATCCGCCTTTGTAAACAGTGTTGATCTCTCAGGGCGGGCTATTGCGCGCGCTGACCGCGCAACCATGCGGAACGAACGCGCGCCATTCACCCTCTATCCCGTCTCTCTCTCTTTCTCTCTCTCTCTCTCTCTCTCCCTCCCTCTCTCCCTCCCTCCTATCACAATCCGGTCTACCAGTACTCGATTGGCCCTCCTCTATGATGATTCGACCTGTAATCCGATTTTCGAAAAAAAAGCCTTGGCGACCCATGGGGGTGGATTCAATCACATTGAACACTCAGCCAAATTGTTATTGTAATTTATTCTATGGCAATTTAACGTTGTGTCACACCACATATGTGATTGTCATAATCTCTTTGGACACTATTCAGTGGCTGTTTGGCATTCGTGCCTCTCTCTCTTTCTCTATTCATATGCCGATAAAACCACCCTTTTCACACTATCGCTGTTCGGATCTTTGAATGGAGAAAATTCGCCACTATCTATTATTCTCGCGTTCCCAGCGTTTTCGTATGTATATGAGGAGTGGCCGCCTCTCACTCACCTGCCGCTAAACGGATTCTGACACCCGCAGATGACGTTGGCTCATGCTTCGAAACCCTCCCTCGCCTACGCACTATTCGGGGAATGGGCTCCGCTCCGCACAAAAGATATAAAGCGGCATAGAGGCTGCAAAAACATCAGAAATCGTCTTTGATTGTTCACACTTGTTTTTTGGCACTTCCTCTCGACACCAAGAGTGGCCGTCTCTCTCCCTCTCCCTCTCTTTCCCTCTCTCTCTCTCTCTCTCTCTCTCTCTCTCTCTCTGTCTTCCGGGAAGGAGGTTCTCTATGAGTGGTTACACCCTCAATGTGAGTTGTAAGTGTTCGCTCATGTGAACTGAAAGGTGTGAAGGTCACACCGTCTACAATCCCTTTTTGACATAATTCTGATTCAAATACGTTGCATGTGTTGTAGTTTGTATCCCCCTTTCATACTAATATTTACTATGGTGTCTGTCTGTCTGTCTGTCTGTCTGTCTGTCTGTCTGTCTGTCTGTCTGTCTGTCCTTCCGGAGAGATATCTCTTTTCAAAGTCTACTCTAACTACTCATTTTTTCTAGAAAGTTTCTTCAATATCTGAGAACGCAAAATTCCAAATATCTCGTCAATAGCGATCTCCTAATCATAGTTATCACCTAATCTCTTAACTATGGAGAAAAATTTCAAAATACTTCAATGAGAACCAAATTTGGAGAGTAGGTGAATCGACCTAGAAAAAGTCGATAGCCGCGATACCAGCTGCCTGTGACCTCATCTTTATGCCAAAAAAAAAGGCGAATGTACCCAAAATGCACCCAAAATTCATGATCTTCGATTTCTATAAAAATTGAATAGAAGAAAGAATACGTATAATAGATTATAGAAACTGGTTTCCTTTTTTGAAAAGTCACCAAATATGGCGAATATGATCGACTTTTCGTACAGACGAGATAGAGGGTCCAATTTGTAAACTTAAGCTTTCATGGGCAAAAAAGCCCTTTTGTCAAAATTTCAGATCGATCGGACTTTGTCTTCATACAGTATTAGACATTTTCTGAGCGCGCGTTACTTGCTGGGGTCGCGCCCACCGGATTGCTCGCTACCAGCCGCCAGGTCAACCGATCGATATCGAATAGTTGGAATTCGCAATCACTGACCCATATCCACTCAGTTGTGTCTTTTTTGATAGGAATATGTCTAAATATAACAATAATGGATTGAGTCAGTTGAAAAAAAAAAATTTCTACGAATAACTTTGACAAAACGAAAAGTTGAAGGTTGAAAGTTAAGTAAAATGTTTCGTGAAGTCATTAGATAGTGCTTTCTAACGATCAAATCAACCTCAAACTGTTTCAAACTCCTTCACACGTACGCACAACGTGTTAGGGCGCGCCAGCCGGCTTCTTTTCTCTATGTCATTGTAGACGTAATATAGAACTATGTACTGCTTCTTTTTTCAGTTGAAACTAGGTTTTGAGTTCTTGTACATATTCAGCCTGAAATTCCGCTTTTCGATGCAGTACAGTGTCGAGTGGAAGTGAGGTGAGGTGAGAATCGAGTTCACCTTACATGTCAATTGGCAAGCACAGGCGGTCAAATTATATTTTTAGAACGTGAGAGAGAAGGCAGTAGAAAGAGAAGACAGTAGAAAAGAAAGTAGTACTTTCTGTTTAAAAAAAAGTTTTTACGTAACTGTCTCTCGGAAGTCGCAGTGACTACTGCAGATGTGAGAATAGAAGAGTAGACAGAAGGTACCATAGTACTGTCTCTAGAAAGTTGTTGTCACCGCAGCGGGGACGTGAAAGTATACAAGAGAGAGAGTAGGAGAGACAGAGAATAGGAGAGAGAAAAGAGGAGAGAGAAGGGAGAGTAGACATAACTGTCTCTCGAAAGTCGCAGTGATAAGTAGTGCAGATGTGAGAGTGAGAGTGGAAGAGGTGACGAGAGGTGAAAGTAGACAGAAGAAAACATAGTAATGTCTCTAGAAAGTTGTTGTCACAGTAGAAGAAAAAGATGCAGTAGACAAACAAGAGCATAGTATTAGTATTGTCTCTAGAAAGTTGACAGTACACAATAGAGAATATACTACTGTCTCTAGAGAATATAATACTGAGAGAGAAAGAGAAAAAGAGAAAGAGATAGCGAGACAGTGGGAGAGGGAGAAGAAAGAAAGAGGAGAGATAGGGGAGAGTAGAACTGTGTCAAGGAAAAAAAGAGAGAGAGAGACAGAGAGAGAAAGAGAGAGGGATAGAGAGAGAGAGAAAGGGAGGAGGAGGGAGATAGGATGGAAAGTAGACAGAACAGTGTAGAGGAGAAAGATATGGGGCCGTGTACATCTGTGAAACATGAAATAAGTGAAAAAGAAGTAGGAGAGATAGTTAGAAAAGACAAAAATCAGGCTACATATACAAAATACATAGAACTTGAATACTTCAACTACAACCCTTGCGTGTATGTATCTTTTCAAGAGTCATTAGAGAGCAATCAACTATCAAACATGCAAGACGAACTATTCTTCTATTTTCTATTTTTGTATACCTAGTGCGAAGGCGCGCGATAGCGCTCCGGAGCGCTAGTCATGTTGCATAAGTTTCTACATCTGAAACTAGTTTGTCGCAGATCTTTACAGTTCACGAAGACTATTATAGGCTTAGTTCGAGTCTCTGGAAGAAGAAACGTAACGATACACCGAAATCCTCTCTCCTAGTCGACGAACGTGTTGGATTGGAAGAGAGAGAAAGGGAAAGAGAGAAAGATAGAGAGAGAAAGGGAGGGAGATACAAAAAGAGAAAGCGAGAGGGAGAAAAAGAAAGGGGGAAAGAGAGAGAGAGAGGGAAAGAGAGAGAGAGAAAGAGAGAGAGAGAGAGGCGAGGTGCCGCCCCTGCCATTCTCGTGCATTCCTGGCTCTGCCTTTTCGGGAGTGACACCTCACCCTCATTCTTGTGAAAGATCATTCATCATCTGTCTGGCATTTGTCTTGAGATTTCTTTCGTTCTCTCCTCTTATTCGTCTTCTATCCTGTTTTCTCTCTCTCTCTCTCTCTCTCTCTCTCTCTCTCTCTCTCTCTCTCTCCTCTTTCGTCATTCTTCCATCTTCTTACGGGTCTATGCGGGCTCATATCTGTCCCATTGTCGCTCCGTCACAGTTGCTTTGAAGTTTTCGCGCTCGCAACTTTTTGGAGTTTTCCGCTACCCCCTCTCGTTTTCCAATCTCGACTACGTGACCCATTCTCATTCTCAGTTACCAGCCAGTAATGACTCCCGCCTCTCTCTCTCTCTCTCTCTCTCTCTCTCTCTCTCTCTCTCTTTCCCTCTCTCTCTCTCTGTCTTTCCCATACTGTCTCCCTCTGAATGAGAGAGAGGCTCATTCCAATGACTGAACTCATCACTGGCCACTCATAAACCACTGGCGCTTCTAAATCGAATGCAGCGCCTGACGTGATTGCCTCTTTCGCGAGTCGCGATTCGCGGTGACTCACGACATTCGCGATTGTTCGCGCTCGCAGCTTCGTGAATACCTTTTGTAGTCTACTCCAGTAATTGGTTCCGGGCGAGTCTCTGGAAGCTAATGGTTCTACTAAGTGTCCAGCTCTCACCTTATCACAATGCCTAGCTTTCATGTCCTTGAGAGAGACAGAAGACAGCGTGTTTATGGAGAGACGCAGAGAAGAAGCGCAATGATGCGAGAGAGTGCGCGACTGGAAGAGTGCGCAGAGAAGCGCAGCCTTCCGCGTGAATGTTCTTGCCATCAGCTGTTAGTCCGGCACGGCGATTGTTGTGTGTTCGGCGAAATGTCGAAATCTGTCATATTCGATCGATATGTGTCCATCCGCACAAAAAAAATATGTGTCCCTTCATGCATACGTTTCCATACGTTTCCATACGCTTCCATATGTTTCCACGCGCGTCTCGCTTGTCTGTCGATTCGATCTCTCGTGACCTTGACTGGCTGAACACTTGTCGCCCGTGTTTTCATGTTTTCCGCCTCGAGAAACATTCATTCCGTTTGGCGACGTTTTTGGTGTGTAATGGATGCCCTCGGGCTTCATTTGTGTCTCTCCCGGTCGATCCAGGTCCATAGGGGGTTGCAGCAGAGAGAGAGAGAGAGAGAGAGAGAGAGAGAGAGAGAGAGAGAGAGAGAGAAAGAGAGAGAGAGAACGAGAGAGAGAGAGAGAGAGAGAGATCTCCTCCCTCCCTCGGGACTGATCGCTCACTGCTCGCCACTGCTGACGTTGTATGAATGTGCGAACGAGATCAGAGACGAGAGATGAGCCGTGAGAATGTCTATAAAGTGTCCAGTTCGTCTCTTTCGGAAAACTCAAAAGTGTTTGTTCTCTGGTTGCCAGTTGCCTCTTTTGTGTCCGCCGGGAGTTGGCAACCCTCAGTTCCCACTCTCATTTGCATACGCTGCATTAGATAACTGCACTCTTCGTTTCAAAGTCCATTTCAAACAGATTAGATACGACAAGGCTTCTTGATTTCTTCTTTTGCGCTACTTCAGTTATTAGCCGTTTAGGATTTCATTGGTCACTTTTACAATCGCTTTGTGCCACATGTCTTTCTGTGAGTCGGTCAATTTCTCTCATATCGGTCTCATTCTCATATGACTTTTCCTTTTGATCTCTCTCACATTTGCCTTCCTTTTTCACATGGTTAGTTTACGATGTGTTTTTGGAAGCGCAGCGCCAATGGAATGTGATTACTCTCTACTGATCATACATTATGTACTAGGAAACATAGCTCGTGCCATTTTTGTACGGATTGTAATGATTGGCATTCGTAGGAATTCAAAATTCTTTGGTGTACTTTACATGTGTGATATCATTTTATACTCTTGTTCTTCACCAGTACATCATTGTAATGGTTCGTTATACGTAACTCCTGCTCACCTGTACTTTCATTCTCGAATGAGAAATCACGATACATGCTGTACGCTGTTAGTATCATCATGACGCGTGTTTATATATTTCAGAAATGATATTATACACGTCGCACACCACTACTTAAGATAACTCCGATTGTTCAAACGAGTATTTGGGGTGGCATTCATTTCTCGAATGGATGCCACACTTCACTTCACTATCAAGATTCAATAGTTGTGTCCAATATTTCAGTGCACACTGCACTTTCTCAGTCATTTTCATTTTGTCATTGTTACGGTTACGCGAATTCGTGTTGGCTCGGTTGACATTTTCGATCGAACAGATCATCAATATCCATCTATTCTTTTTTCAGCAATGGGCGGGGTGATTTCGCTGATTTCGATGCGACATGGACATTCGGGAAAGCCCAGTAAGCAGGTGAGACATAGAGAGATAAAGACAGAGACAGAGAGAGAGAGAGGGGGGAGAAGAAAGAGAGAGGAGCGAAGGCGAGGGTGACGGACAAAAGAAAGTGAAGGCGTTGATTGAACTCGTACTCGTTTGCCTTTCCGCATTACTCGTTTGCCTTTCCGCATTCCTTACTTACAAAAAGTGATTGAATACCAATACATGAATCGAGCACATTCAATTTGTTCAAACTATGGACAAACTTTTAATAAAATAATGTTTGTCGTTTAATAAAATAATGTCGTTTTCGTTTTCAGATCAAAACGCGAGATGGGCTAGTGGAGGGATTCTCGATCGACATCGGCAGGGGAAGACAGGTGAGTATCTCCTTCCTTCCTCCTCTCTTTCTCTCTCTCTCTCTTTCTCTCTTCTCTCTCTTTCTCTCTCTCTCTCTCTCTCTCTCTCTCTCTCTTTCTCTCTCTCTTTCTCTCTTTCATCTTATCACTCCCATATCAGGTCGATCTCTTCCTCGGTATTCCATTCGCCAAGCCTCCAGTGGGAGAGCTGCGATTCAAGGTGAGTATACTCATAGTATACTGTATACATTATGACACTCATGATAGTCATTACATTTACATACCTTTTTTCTTACATATCACTGTAAACCATCGGCGGACTGAATATTTATGAACTGAGTAAATGAAATGAAATGTACATCATGAAACACTGCTACGTACTCACTATATATACTACCTACATCATGGAACATATTTCAGAAGCCTCAGCCGCCGGATCCATGGGAGGGCGTGCTGAAAGCAGTGCGATTCGGACCCAGAGCACCACAGACAGACTTCTTCTGGGAAAAGTGAGAGAGAGAGAGAGAGAGAGAGAGAGAGAGGAGAACCCTCTATTCTTCTAGATGGACGATCGGCGTTGGTAAGAGCGAGAACTGCCTCCATCTCAACGTCTTCGCACCCCAGTGGACAAGTGAGGAGAGCAAGGTTGGAATAGAACTGTACGCGGCTTCCTATTTGCAATACTTGAGATTTCCTGTTTACAATTTCATATTTCTATACGAGAATCCCTATTTGTGTTACTGTGTCTTCATGAGTCATACGTATCATACGTACACCACATTACGTGCGTACGTGGTGTACGTATGATACGTAGTGTCCGTTGCAGGAAGGCCTGGCTGTTCTCGTCTTCGTGCATGGAGGGGGATACCTGATCGATTCAGCGGTCAAGTACGGCGATGAGGGGATCGCAAGGTGGGCACACCCCTCCTCCCCCTCTCTCTCTCTCTCTCTCTCTCTCTCTCTCTCCTCTCTCTCTCTCTCTCTCTCTCTCTCTCTCTCGCTCTCTCTCTCTCGCTCGCTCTCTCTCCCTTCCTTTTCCTCTCTTTTTCTTTTCATGTGCCTGTGCAGGCGTTTTTACATTCAAAGGTACACTAGCGACTTTTTTTTTGTCGGAATAATATTAGAAATCATATTAACCTAACAAATTTCCATTTTGTTAGAAAGAACGACGATTGAAACGACACCATTTCACTTGCTTCGTAGCTCACTCAGTGCATGTGTGCTGCGAGCTAGGCGGTTCGATTCCCGTTCACGACGAAAGTTTTGCACTTGCGTGAATGAGAAGTTGTGGCAGGTTGTGGCAGAAATAAGTCGCCACTGTGCCTTTAATGATAAAGTACAATAGTTGCATACGTTTCGATGAAAAAATAAATGGTGATACGAATGAGTTATTCAATCCTAGAGGTACAAGTGAACCCTAAAAGATTAACTGTTAGTATTAATGAATATGTCTGATATGTGAATCGTTCAGGTATCTCTGTCGTCACGAGATTGTTGTGGTGACGATTCAGTATAGACTCGGACTACTCGGATTCTTCTCCACAGGTGAGAGAGAGAGAGAGAGAGAGAGAGAGAGAGATTTGTATACACCGTATCGCAACGTGTATAGTGAAAGATTGTTTACTCTACTAGTTTTCGTAATCTGTTTGTGATCTGGTTTCCATGGCCGAATCGCATCAAAATCTCACGTTTTCGATCAGACTCATTATTTTGCTATATTTTCACGTGACCCACACAATTGAGCATGGAAAGATTCCGAGATCTTATCGCATTCGATGAAAGCGAAAACATGAGTGCAGTCTACAAATTCGTGCTGGATCGGAGAACTTTGATCAACTTGTAGGGTGAGGGGCCCTAAGTTTCATGTGAAAATGGTACACTGCGTCAAAGTGACAATGACACAATGATAATGTCATTTCCAGGTGACTCCGAGTGCAATGGCAACCTGGGCCTGTGGGATCAGACAATGGCTCTCCAGTGGGTGCGGGACAACATAGCACAATTTGGAGGTAGGCTTCTCATAATTGTATGTAGGATCTATGTTTAAAGAAAATTTTATTTGTATTACGTTTCATGCTGGTATGATAAACTACAAGCACACAGTTAATGTAATTACAATAGTCAGCCAGTATCGAATTTAGTGTTATAGCTAACAAATGAGTGAACTTCTAAAAAACTACAAAAATCATATGAAGTAAATCGGATCATTTTATAGGCGATCCGCGTCGGGTGACAGTATTCGGACAGTCTGCGGGAGGGGCGAGTGTGGACCTACTCAGCATCAGTCCCCACTCCAGGGGTGGGCAGACTCCCCCTCTTTCTCTCCCCCTCTCCCTCTCTCTCTCTCCCCCTCTCGCCCCCCTCTCTCTCTTCTTCTTTCTCTCTCTCTCTCTCTCTCTCTCTCTTTCTCTCTCTCTCTAATAAAGAAGTTTCAGACCTCTTCAACCAAGTCATCCCAATGGCGGGAAATGCAGAGTGCGAGTGGGCTACAGTGGGGAGAGACAGGTGAGGAGAGAGAGAGAAAGAGAGAGAGAGAGAGAGAGAGAAAGAGAGAGAGAGAGAGAGAGAGAGAGAGAGAGAGAGAGATGTCCTCTCTTCCAGACTGGTGGACTCGTGTCGTCGCTTCGCCGCTCGCAAGGGATGGCGGGAGGAGGAATCATGTGCGTCGTGGTATTGTCATTCAACAAATGATTTACAAGAAATTCAAAGAAG
Organism: Rhabditoides inermis; assembly: GCA_963966185.1. Lineage (NCBI taxonomy): Eukaryota > Metazoa > Nematoda > Chromadorea > Rhabditida > Rhabditidae > Rhabditoides > Rhabditoides inermis. The sequence continues at coordinate 916,185 of CAWZYM010000146.1, forward strand.
TAATGCATTAAAAAATCATAGTACACATTCGGTTTCGGTCCCTTCCACCAGACCGAATGTGTAAACCTACCAGCCGGGACCATCATCAGTGATGAACCGGTAGGCAAGTGTACAAAGTAGTATTACAAGAAAAAGGGGAAAATATTTCTAGAGGGTTATCGATCGTCTACGACGCTTAGGGATAGGGGTCAACAAAAATTGGGAGCAACCTAACGAGAGAGGGGAATGCGACACGACTGATTTGAGAGCGGCGACTGCGACATAGACTTATAGTGCAGATCGGTAGATCAGACAGAGCGCAGAGAAAGAGGGGATGAGATCAATTCAGTGTGTCAATGAAATGTTTGAATTTATTTTTGGCCTTCAGTTTGTATTTCAATAATAATTGTTTATTACTAAGAATAGTTTTTGAAATTTGAAAAGTAATTTTGTGAGAAGTATAACCATTTGCGAGATAAGTTTTGAACAGTTGTTGGCATCTTTGTTTAAAAGTTGACTTCATAGTGCAACATCTGAATATTCGTATGATTTCTCCATGCAAACAATTCATAGCAATGCTTGACTTGATATTACTTTCGTAGTGTGGGTATCTGATGACATCGAACGAGTAATCATCTGTTTTATTGTAGAGTTCTGTTGTTATTGAATTATGTTCCATTTTGATGTTCAAATCTAAGAATTCCGTTTCTTTGTTCTGTGTACTAGTTTGTTCAAGAGTCAGAGAGTTGTGATATATTTCGCTATTTATTTTAGAAACAATAGTGGAATTGTTCCTGTATATGATTAGAATATCATCCATGTATCTGCATATTTTTGACTGAGTATTTCGGAAATATTCCGAGTTTCGCATTACGTAAGTGTATTCCATGAAGGATAGTGTCAAATCGGCTAGAAGAGGTGAACAATTATTACCTTGAGGGATACCGGATATTTGTTTGAAAATTAATCCTCCATAGAGAGCATAACTGTTTTTCAATATATATTCGAGCATAAATTTAATGTCACTTATATCATATGAATTTCCCGACTTTGTATCTGTAGCGCTGTAATAAACTTTCTTGTATCCAACCACAATGAACTCTTTTTTGCTGTTTTTGAAACATAGATCAATCAATCCGAAGATATTTTTGATAACGGATTCGTGCGGTAAGTTTGTGAAAAGGCTACTGAAGTCCGCAGAAAACAGATTGAATTGACTAGGCTCTTTTATCGAATTACACATTTCAAGAACTTGCAAGCTGTTATTTATGGACCAGATAGGATTAATATTTGTGCGCTGTGTTATTGATTTACAATAATTAATGAAATGGTGTTTTAAAAAGGTGAGTATTTTTTGCATTTCTAGTGAAACTGGTTTTAAACTGCTGTTAAAAGCTCCGGTTATGAAACGAAACTTTACTGGGTTTTTGTGCATTTTTGGTATAGCATAGATTTTCGGTAGAGCTTTATCATTCACATCTGTTGTTAACTTCAGTGATTTAGTTGTTATCAGATGTCTGTTAATAATCTCGTCTTCTTTTTCATTCTGGTAGATAGTGTAAGTTGGATTCGAATTGTTGGTTGTGTTTGTGATATGATCATATCCTAATTCTTTGTTCATAATTTGTAAATATAGTTTTTTGCACGTGATAGCATAATTTCCAGAAGCTTTGTCCACACATGTGATTACAAATTGGTCTTGCAACGTTTTCAATTCTAGTGGCATTCTCTTTTCGTTTATAAAATTAGGTTTGCAATCTTCATATCGTTTCAAAAGTTTTGTTTTTATTTTGTTTTCAATATCCATAACTATGTTGCCGGGTATTTTATATATAGTCGATAGCTTTTCTAGGTGTTCTGTAACTAATTGCAATAGATCTGTGGTAATTTCTTCATCGTTTACAGATTTAGGAGATCGATATTTTGTTCCGTTCAGAATAATATTTCTCAGATCATTACTTTGTATCATATTAGCATTTCCAGTAACAATGTGTTTATAGTGCGAGTCTATGAACGATGGATAGTGGTTACAGTAACAGGCCGATGACAGTATTCTTTTAATTTGGCCAGTAGTCAAATTGCGTAGGAATTTATTGTAGTTCATAATTTGTGTGCTATCTGGCAAATCATAAGTGTATAAAATTCTTGTTTTATAGTGTTTCTCATCCGTTGTTTTGAAGTAAGTATTTATTGATCTGTTTATTAACTTGGCTAAATTGATTTCTTCCATGAATTTACCATAATATTGTACTTTCAGATTGTGATATTTCTGCGGTAGGATTTCGTTCATTTTCTTTGAAACTAGTGACTTAGCAATTATACAGAAAACTTTGAGTTGAAGAGATTTACTCAGAAGGTTATAGGTTTCGTCGTTCACCATGTAATCCAAGAGATTTTCTATTGCATGTTTGTTAAGCGAATTGTAGTATTGATATAGTTGTTTTCCTTCGAGGGTTTCCACTGCACTTAGAATTGTAGAATTTGTCATCGTATTTTTGTAAGCAGGGATACTCCTTCTTCTTTTTCCTCGATATTTATGTTTATTTCTAGAGTTCGATATTTTAAGGCTAGTGAATGGATTATTTTCTATTTTACATTTATGAAAGTCAATAACTGAGATATTTCCAAAAGTTTTGATTTGATCATTCAGTCCAAGCGGATATGCAGATTTAATCAAGTTTATCCAGAAGTGCTCTTTTTGCAATCTCACTTCAGTGACACAATTTTCTGACTGATTATCCAAGATAGTGATTTTGAATTCTTCGCAATCATGATCTGAGAGTTTGAAATGTTTGCTAAGAAAAGTGTTTAACTTGTTGGTTTTGAAACTATTCCTATGCGCGGACATTCTTTGTTTGAGTGTTTGTTTAGTTTCACCGACATATTGCATGTTGCATTTATTGCATGTTATTAGGTAAACTAAGTTCTTTGAGAGACAATTAGCATCATTTGATTTGAATGTAGGTATAGTCATTGAAGTGCATGAACTTGTTGTTTGTGATTTGAATTCTATTTTCGGACAAATAACACATCGTTTGTTATCACATCGTTTTCCAGTAAAAACTGTGTTTCCGGGAAGATCAGCCGTTGTTTGCTTTCTATCTGTCTGCACACGTTGAATTTCCTTAAGTAAGTAGTATGGTTTATCGTTGTTTTTGTACAGCATTTAGAGGCAGCTGCGCCTGTTTTTGGGTAAAGGGTGAGAGTGGAACTGGGGAATACAAGAGTATTTCATGAGTATTGTGCGAGGCCAGGACCTGTCATCCCACCTTACAGCAATGGCAGTGAGTACCAACTCTCGTGCATCAGCGGGGTGTCTGCCCCATCCCACTGCCAACCTGAGTTCGGGGTGGGACCGCTTTGTTGGTCAACACCAGAGTTTAACCTCTCTTTCGTTACTGTAGACTCTGGGTAGCATGAGTGATCACATGAGTGATGTGTTTGTAGTCTGATGGGTCACAAGAGGTTGGGTGGTGTGTTGGCGGCGGAGAGAGAGGCGAGTGATCGACCGCGAGTGTTCTTTGATCCCGCTGCCCACACCGATTGTTCGCTTGAGTGTTCATCGTGATGTGCTTTGCGCTCCAACCTGCCAACCGGCAAGCACATCTAGTGTTCATTGATTGGTGCAAGAGGAGATCCGAGGATCAGTGTTCACAGACTTGGGTCATAGTGCGACTTATATCAGTCACTTAGTGTTCGCGCGTACAAACAGACTAATTTGTGCAGGAAAAGGCGTTGTAGACATGAAATGGTTCGGAAACATATTGGTTTGTGTGTTTGTGCGTATTACAATCTTTATAGATAAGATAGTAGAAAAAAGGGGTATATGTGGGGTAGTTGCGTCAAAAGACGAATAGAGTCCCATAAGGGACTGGGTGCGTCAAAAGACGTAAAGTTCGTCCCATAAGGGACGCGGGTTGGTCTTGCGACCAAAGTGTACGAGTAAGATAAGACAGGTCATACTGGGGAGAGGGTAATTTCTCCCCCCGAATCACCCAGCATCACTGCCATATCGAATTACAAGAAATTCAAAGAAGTAATGCATTAAAAAATCATAGTACACATTCGGTTTCGGTCCCTTCCACCAGACCGAATGTGTAAACCTACCAGCCGGGACCATCATCAGTGATGAACCGGTAGGCAAGTGTACAAAGTAGTATTACAAGAAAAAGGGGAAAATATTTCTAGAGGGTTATCGATCGTCTACGACGCTTAGGGATAGGGGTCAACAAAAATTGGGAGCAACCTAACGAGAGAGGGGAATGCGACACGACTGATTTGAGAGCGGCGACTGCGAGTCACATAGACTTATAGTGCAGATCGGTAGATCAGACAGAGCGCAGAGAAAGAGGGGATGAGATCAATTCAGTGTGTCAATGAAATGTTTGAATTTATTTTTGGCCTTCAGTTTGTATTTCAATAATAATTGTTTATTACTAAGAATAGTTTTTGAAATTTGAAAAGTAATTTTGTGAGAAGTATAACCATTTGCGAGATAAGTTTTGAACAGTTGTTGGCATCTTTGTTTAAAAGTTGACTTCATAGTGCAACATCTGAATATTCGTATGATTTCTCCATGCAAACAATTCATAGCAATGCTTGACTTGATATTACTTTCGTAGTGTGGGTATCTGATGACATCGAACGAGTAATCATCTGTTTTATTGTAGAGTTGTGAATATTGACGTTCGTCAGATAGAAATTGACTGTTCAGAATTTCGCGAAACGTAGCAACACTATGGACTATGCAGAAGAATGGAAAATAGAGGAATGTGAATATAGAGACCACAATGAGATGTTCAGATGTTGACATATGATATTGCAAATAATTCATTAATGTAGTTCGTTTCAAGCTGATTTCAAAAATATAAAATGTTCATAGGGTTCATCGTTCACATTGCGCTCTAATTCCGCGCGGCGCGCGCGCACCTGAGCGGGCTCTTACATAGGGAAAGTGCAACAGAGGGCGGCTAGATCAAAGCACTGATGACGTCATCATTAATTAAATTATGAATATAACCAGCCTCTCCGGGCTGCTCCGCAGCCCTCCGAGGCTGGCCCGCAGGGCCAAGGACTAAGCCGGAGTTATCAGAGAGCAAGTTCGTCTTTTGAAGACTGGCCCTGCGGTCTCTGTAGGGGTGAATCTCTAGCTTGCTCACCTGATTTTCATCCGTAGAAGCTTCTGGAAAGTTCCAAAAAGTTGATTACGACAACAGGCAACTCGAGAGTAACAGAAAAACAGTAAAAAAAACAGCTTAGAATATAGAATAAACAGCTTAGATTTTTCTTACTGTAGTGTACTGTAGGATTACTGTTGGATACCGTAACTCACTGCGACATGATCCTCAACCCTTGAGGTGTTCATTGGTATAGGTGGTTGGGACCTCTGACCCTTTGGCGCGACAGGAGAGTCTGGGCATACACACACCACGTTAGCGCTTTATTAAGGAGTATGATCGTTGATATTAAAAGCACTGCTCTTTGTGTGTTTGTAATCGATCAGTACTTGATAAAACACGTATCTTATGACATCATTTTTCATTATTCATTTTTGACAATGGCGGCTAGATCAAAGAAATATGACGTCATCATATCACTCTTTATAGATTTTCACTACTTTACAGAGTACATGATCCCATTAATAAAATACCGTTGAAGTCAGCGCGAAAGGGCGAATCGTTCTATGCTAATTAGAGCCCATCATGTGTCCAGTGAGAAAATGTTACATGATTTCGCCTCACTCTCTGCATCTCACGTTGTGGTTCCTAATGTGAATAGGTTAAAAAAAAACTGAAACCGAATCAAGTAGCAGAAGCTACAATGAAAGGATGTCTCTGTTCAGTCGGTCGTCCGTCCTCGCACCTGCTCGACTTCCTTCGAACGCGTCGCTCGCGGGAGTTCGAGAGGGGACTGATAGGGAGGAAGGTGGGTGCAGAAAGACTGATAAGACCCTATTTAATAGTTTCAAAAATTTGAGGGGAGAGAGGAGATATGTAGAAAGATGGCAAAGAAATCCTTTTCAGGGCATGGACGTTTCGAAGATTGGCCTGGATCTCGCTCCGACCATCGACGGCGATTTCCTCCCGAAGAGCATCAAGGAACTCAGAAAGGTACGGTATCTAGAAAAAATACCGTAATACGGGCTACTTCAAGCTACCGTAATTCGGGCTACTTTCAGGAAGCTCCGAAGAAGAACATCATGGTGGGCACCTGCGAGTTCGAGGGACTTCTCTTCGGTGTGTATGTTTATAATTATATGTTTATTAATAAGTCAAGTTTTAATATGCCACCTTTTCAGCGATGCATGGCAAAGAGCCAGGTAATGCACTCCAGCCGCTTGCTTACTGTGTAGTGACTCTCAATAAAGAAGTCAATCAATAAATAAATTAATATCAATTTCAGCAACACTCGCGCCGAATCACTTTGACGTGAAGGGAATCGAGAAGCTGTTGTCGATAGTGATAACAGAGGATATGCACAGGAACTATGAGGAGTTGAGAGAACAGGTAAGGGATAGAGAGAGAGGAGGGAGAGGGAGAGGAGGGGAGGGAGATAAAGAGAGAGTCTTTTCAGGCCAAGGAGCTCTACCTGAAGGATGGCAACGTGCAGGATAAGAACTTCGTGGCAGAGGCGTATGTCAAGGTAGCTTTGAAACAGTTCAGGAGCTTTCTATCACCGCTCATTTTCAGCTCTACTCTGATCTGTTCGTGAACAATGGAACACACAGCTACGCGAGACAAATGGTGGAACTCGGACACAAGGTGAGAGCATCTCTCCCCCCCCCCCCTCTTTCTCTCCTTTGTTTACATAAAATCGAGTTACATTGTGGGTGTTACACTGTGGGTGTTATAGAAGATGGATGAAAATCTCTTTTTTTCTATTCACACTGTTCATAATGCTTTTCAGGTTTTCCTGTACTCATTCGACTACTGCAATCCGCGCAGCTTCGGAATACTAGCCCTTCGAGCGCCATTCAGAGGTATGTACGGTAGTGGGATACGGTAGTCTGACACCTTGGAATACAGTAAAATAATACAGCATGGTTTTAGGCGCCACTCACTGCACAGAGCTGACGTATCTCTTCGGACAGTCCATCGTGTTCTCCTTCAAATTTAACCAGGTACGTGGCGGGACCATTCACGAAGTTTTCGTGTCGAGACCACTTCTACTTGTATTCCAGGAGGACAAGTCCATGCTGGATCTGATGACTCGAATGTGGGCCAACTTCGCCAAGTACGGGTGAGTAATCTGATTAAAAGATGTATCCGGACAACGTATTATTCCCTGATCTTCAGGATGATATCACTTTAGTTCTCTACAATGAAGACTAGTTTTGAAGTTCTGTTTGCGAAGAAAAAAATAGTAGAAAAACAAACAACTTTTCCACGTTTATACATAGAGACCGTCAATGGGCGGGACTTATTGGGCGTGACTTACAGAAATTTGAATATTGACAACATGATGCCGTGAAATGCGATTTGCACCATTCGAAAGAGCGCGAAAAGTTGTATAAGCCGTAATAATTTCAGCTCACGGGATGATGTTGTCCCTAATCACAATTTACAAAAAAAACGTGATTGTGACGTCACACCCCACTGTAAAAAGGGGGCGTGGCTTATCTTCAGTGTCCCTCTGAATGCGACATCGCGCCCTTGGAGGGGCGCGCTTTTGATGCGCGTAGATCAAAAACAAGACATCCAAACTCTACAAATGATAACTTGTTGAAATCTATTACAATAAATGGATATAATTCTATAACTAATGTTTCCAATAAGCTCTATTGAAAATATGGGTTACGGTCTCTATTTATACAATTTTAAAAGAAGGTTTCATTGACAAGAACAAAAGCGACTCCAACCTGAAGATCAGGCAAGATTACAATGTCCGGATAAATCCTTTAACATTGATCATGCCCTCAACCATGGTTTAAGTTTATATAGTTAGTGAAAAAATAGTCTAACTGAAGAAACGTCTCGTCCGTTTCCAGCAACCCGAACGGCCCATACGAGGACTCGACGGTGTTCGACTTCCAGTGGCTCCCGTGCGATGCGAGTGCGGCCTCCCACCTCCGATTCCTGTCGATATCCGAGAAGTGCGCGATGCGAGAGCCATACGAACAGAACCGACTCGACTTCTGGAAAAAGATTCGAATCGCCGCCAAGAACATTTAAGTGCGTTCGATTCCCGCCAGTTTTTGCCATGCTTACCGATTTAAGACATAGCAGCAGGTAGTGAGTGAGACGGGTCCATGCCTCTTCTATTCATGTTTTGTGAATGTGTATCGATTGTTTTTTAATGAATGATTGTGAAATTGAAAAAAATGTAACAAATACTGACAACAGATTATGTGTGTGTTCAATAAATGTTTCTGAAATTGAACTTTGACTTCGTGATGTCGAGCGATGCAGAATAGAAATGAACACGTCACACGTGACTTCCCTTAGTGATAGTGATCGAATGGACAAATGCATTATACATATTCATGGCGAGCCTTCTCCCATCAGACAAGACGGCAGCCACATTGTACGAAGCAACATGATTCTTCTTTCCTTCCTAGTCGCCTGTCTCTTCAATGCAGCTTCGACAAGTGAAGTGGCAGTGACTTTCAATGGTGCGCTCCATCAATTATTCGCGATTCTATCTCGCATTGTTTAGCTGATCTTCAATGCAACGAGGTTTCGACGTACAATGTTACGCTCACTATCTGGGAGGAAGACAATGGACAGATGGCGTGGATTGGTGGGAGAAGAAGAGAGAGAGAGAGAGAGAGAGAGAGAGAGAGAGAAGTTCAAGGAACGATGATTGTGTCATGGAGAAAAAAGTTAGACAAGAAAGAAAAAAGATGAGTTAGTGAGTTAGAGAGAGATATTCCTTTCAGACCCGGATGACCGAATGGCTACAGCGCACTTCTCATTCAATGATCAGCTCCCATCTGAAGTACATTCCGTCAACGTTACAGGTTAGAAATAGGCGTCATCTGATTTTCTATCATTTCTCAGGTTCGGAATCGGAGATTTTCGCGCTTGAAGTCTACTTGGAGGTTGCGCACACTTGCAATGAACAGGTTATCTTTTTTACGTCACTCTTCTCACCACAACTCATGCTTCAGGGCAAACATTGCACAATGAGATACCCCAAAAAGAAGAGTTTCAAGTATCCGGAGGGTGGGAAAGATCTATGAATCAATAATCAGTCAATGTCTCAGGCTACATCAGTGTGAGTACATACGATGGAGACAATCAGTCGTTCACTGCAGAAACGGAAGGAAAAGAAGTACTCGAACTCAAATGTTTATGAACGTTTGCATTTTTTCCATTGATTCATTAGATTTTTTTTTGTTTCGTTTGTTTCTTGTAAATGTCTGAATGTATGTATGTTATGTTGGTTCATTATCAGTTGTATAAAATTAAAAAAAAAACGCAAAAAGGAGGAAGATCTGGTGAGGATTCGTCTGGATGGTGAGGATTCGTCTGGATGAATTACTTCTTGCTGAAGATCACTATCATAGCTAATCATTTACAAGCTCATGGTAATCAGCTAAGTACTTAGTCGCAGTGCAGTGACTAGTTACGAAGTATGTATGTTCACCCCCTCCCCCTCTTGTGGTATTAATTAATTATAAATATTCATGCCGCGTTTTCGATTTCTTCAAACTAACGAGGTGTTCTCCGCTATTGTATAATGTACGACAATAGGACATGGTTCTTCTGATACTGATATTTGCATCGATTGTTCGGGGGGCTTTTGGAAGCGAGATCGCAGTCACGTTCAATGGTGAGTTCTCATGGCTTTCTATCTATCCCTTTCTCTGATCACATCTTCTCTATAGTTTCTTCAAGCGAACATACAGTGCAACGAGATTGGAAAATACGACGTCGCCCTTGCGATGTGGGGAAAAGACAACGGGCAAATGGCGTTTATAGGTGAGAGAAAGATGAAAGGAAAGAAGATGAGTGGGGGGGAGAGAGAATGTACTTTATATATTGGGATGATGTCATGGCCTATGAGGTGTTTTCATTCGATGACGATCTTCCATCTGTAGTACATCCAATCAAAATAACTGCTATGCTATTTAACCCAAATAGTGAATTCAAATATTTCAGGATCGGAATCTGAACGAAGTATATCTTGAAGAGCATCATGATTGCAATTCTGATCTGAAGTGATAAATTGTTGTTGTTGTTTTTTCGAAAACAACAATGGAATTTTAGGCCAAGCACTGCATGATGAGATATTCTTTGAAGAAGTTGTTTTCATTTTGAAATGGTCTAACGTGAATATATTTCGCGCGCAACTAGCTCAGCATTTTCCGAGCAAAAAATAATCGTGCTCTAACTGGCACCGTATGCCAAGAAGTGATGCAGACTGCAGAATTTCTTTGGCGTTCATTTCTCTATTCGCGGGTCGTCTCACATGACCAGGTGGCGTAGTTGTAAGGCTCTCACTCTGCAACCAACTGTTCGTGGGTTCGACCCTGGCTACCTCCGCAAAGTTTTGTCAAATTGGAAACACCATTTAATTGATTCTGATCGTTGTCTAACCGCCCTAATGCCTCTCGTGAAAAGATGGGAACTCATTTGCGGGCTCACTATAAATAAAAGATAAAACAATTGATTTTTCAGGCTACATCAGTGTGAGCAACAAAAGCGACCCCAACCTGAATATGGGGGCAAGATTACATTGTCCGGATAAGTCCTTTAATATATGTTTTTGTTTGTTGCGTATAAACCTGTTTTTCCCACAAGAAATTCCTACAAGAACCTATTGAACGTTTTGCAAATAGTTCTGTATGTGGGTGTAATACACATGATCTTTTTTAAAAATAAATACGCACGACACGATAACGTGAGTAAACTGCGTGTCGGATACACGTGGCTGATAAGAAGACAGGTAGCCTAGTCTAATCACTCATTAGATCATTTGCAGATCAAATAAGAAATGACGTTTTCAAATCAAATGTTGATAAAGACAGAAGATCTGATAAGCTACCCGGACACAACTACACAAACACAATTATTTTTCTTTGAATTAGTAAAACAGCTAACAAAAAGAGGGATTCATTAATCTAGCAACGCAGCGGAATAATAGATATATTACAATGACTCTTCTTACAAACATACTTTATCATTTTTGAAGAACGCGATTCGTTATATGATTCACTTCACATCGTGGTTATACTTAAATTTATACACTTTAGTTTAAATATCATTCGATCAGAATTGATAATGATTCTTCATTATTCCCAGAACTACGTTTGATTGCGCATCGAGGAAAATATAATAGAACAATGAATCCTATTATGATAACTTTGCTACATCTTTACATATTTTTTTACTTCCTAGACTATGTGTATCCTTTTTCGAATTAAAAAGTAACCGAACACTGAACAGAAGTTTCACAACAATATATAATCGTGTTGCAATTTAGCAAATCTACACATCCGCTCATCCGCGCTTGTTTGAGAGAGAACTGGTGAGGGAGAGAGAGGGAGAAAGAGTGAGGGAGAGGCATAAAAAAGCAGATGTATCGAATGATCAGCTCTCGTTTGTGCTCATTTGTCGCTCGAAATCGCTCATAATTGCTCGACAGAATCTAAAAACGATCAGTGAGCAAAACGCAAACATTATAATCTAGTATCGAAACTGTATTTCTTTGTTTTATTTCTCGATGAGTTGCATTTTGAATTGAATTTTTTATTTGCACGCACTTTTTGTCTTCAGGATCTTGGTTCACTATGATCCGGTAGTGAAATTGCGTATTTGATAGGACTGATAAGAAACTGATATGCTGATCTTTGGTTATCTTGACGATATCAATATACACACTATCGTTAGCTTAACTGAGCATAATTCATTTTTACACATGTTTATCACTAAAAAGTTTATTTCATGGAAATTAATTGCGCGAGATTGAGAAGCGATGACGTAACACCGGGGTATAAATGGGCGAGTGTTCTCAGAATAACCTTTTACCACAACACAAAACAAACTGGAGTTCTGCTTCCGTGAAATGCTTATTCAGTGTAACAACTACATAACATCATAATTATGAATACGTTTAATCTTTTTTTACATCGATTTGTGATTGTTTGTTTCATTTGTTAATGCCATGTATGTGTTTATATGTTTTTTTCGTGTTTTTGTAACGAATTTCATATGGTAATACACATATCGGAAATGTATCAGGTAGTGTACTGTAGTATAATATCCCTCGAGTAGACAGTTCTACGTTTTGTTTGGATTTTGAATCACGCTATGACGCGCACTATCGTTTTACACCATTTTTCGAGCCACTGTACACTGCGGAACACCATTACAGATCTCTCTCTCTCTCTCTCTCTCTCTCTCTCTCTCTTCTGTACATGTCATACTTTCATCTATTTTCGTCCCAATCACTAATCAACCATACCCTGTGATAGGAACAAGTGAATAAAACAGCTGGCACACATTCATCTCACTGTTCACACCTGATATGATCTCGAAAATGATATTCTTGACAGAATTCGAGAGGCGTGACGACAATCGAATGACCATAGCCGACCCACTTCTGCGTTACTAGCAACTCTATAATAATCCCGAACCCTATTTCTATTTTCCTCTACCAGCGTATCACAGTAGCGCAAAAAAGAGAACACGACTGGGTGTCGAGGAGCTTACACGGGCGGCCCACGCACTTAAGGTGGCCGATTCTTATGCAATTAAGCCACTATACACAACTTTTCACGCTGAATCCGAATATGACCATAACTTTCCCAAAATAGCACTTTGAAAAGAGTTCGGCCACGTGCCGAATAGACTACCCTTGAAAACGACCGGTGAAACAACAGCGGCGTGGCGGAATGGTTAGTGAGTTAGGAAATCGGAAATGACGGTCGGCGGTTCTATTCCCCCTGCTGTCACTAGTTTTTGCAGTGCGTCTAGATCAAAGCTTATAACAGTTTATTGTTGTTTTGTTAACAACGATGTTTTTGCATAACCATACAATTGAAATTATGTAAAATCCAATTGGAGGGTATGGTGGCGAGGATAAAATTTGCAAAAAACCTGGTGACAGCAGGGGGAATAGAACCGCCGACCGTCATTTCCGATTTCCTAACTCACTAACCATTCCGCCACGCCGCTGTTGTTTCACCGGTCGTTTTCAAGGGTAGTCTATTCGGCACGTGGCCGAACTCCTTTCAAAGTGCTATTTTGGGAAAGTTATGGTCATATTCGGATTCAGCGTGAAAAGTTGTGTATAGTGGCTTAATTGCATAAGAATCGGCCACCTTAAGTGCGTGGGCCGCCCGTGTTAGACGCGTATCAGAGAGAGAGAGAGTGATGCGAGAAGAACGCGCAGTTTGCGCCCCGGATTCCCCCCTCCTCCTACCTCGCATCCGCCCCCGGTATATCAACCGTTTATCCTTCTCCCTCTCTCTACTCCAGTGCTCCACTAATACTGACAACTGTTTGTATCTTCAGTTTTGTCAGAGCAAACCGCTTTCATTCAGTGATGATCAGTGGTGCGCGACTTCCTCTTGATTTTTTGTAATTATCAACGTGCTAAATTGTATTGTGCAGTATTCTCGTAACAATACGTGCAACTTGTCATCTATTAACTGTAACCTATATCTCTTGGGTTCGTGCAAATTCGAAAAAGATGTGTATGTTTGCGGAAAGATATAACCACGTCAAAGCTGTAAGAGCAAACATATCGGACCACTCAATTAGCTCAGCTTTTTGCCCAGCGATCTCAGTGATATGCTCTCTCTCTCGATCATCACATATTACATTACGAATTTAGCATTTACAATTTCTCTCTCTCTCTCTCTCTCTCTCTCTCTCTCTCTCTCTCTTTCCTATTTCCTCTACTCTCTCTCCCTCGCAAAAAATATCCCACCCAATACGCGTTTATATATTTATACTTCCGTTGTTGTTATGTATATGTGTCTGTGGCAGTGGGTTTCTGCTGAAAAAGTGTGCACAGAATGTGATTCACATTGGCGTGCAGAACCGTTTAGAGCGGGACAAAAGAGGACTATGATGACTGACGCCCCCGTTATGTGATTGTGACGAGAAAACTCGCAAGCTAAATAAGGCGAGAAAACGTCATGTGGCCGGTATTCACAAGTTTCGCGTCAGGGTTGTCCTGTAACATGTGGTACATGTCCTCCCTTTCCACTCTCTCCCTCTCTCACCGGTTGGCAACATGCGAATCCTCCCCTCAGCCCCTCACATCCCATTCAAGGGATTTCGGAAAGCGAACAGGAAATGCCACCAAGCAGCACAAAATGCGTTGCCCCAACATGTATCTATCTCCCTCACCCCCCCCCCCCCTTCTATACTGCATAGCATACAGCTGACGTGATTTCCGGTGATTCGGAAAGTTTCTAAACTACTCTCACCGTATATTTACCTGTTTACCATTCGATAATGTTTCATTTTTTTCATTTTGTTGAATGGGTCGTCACATTTGCATGTGTGTAGGCAGTGTGAGGCGAAAGAAAGAAAGAGAAAGAGAGAGAGAGAGAGAGAGAGAGAGAGAGAGAGAGGGGGGGGGGTGCGCGCGCGGGATCGAAAAGTGTGTGAGTGACGGTCAGTTTGCGGGCGGGATGAATTGAATGGAGCGCAATTCTCGCCCACACAGACACACACATTCCACCTAGTGAGGGGAATGAGGGAATGTCTGGTGGAATGTCGTGGGCCGGGGAGAGACTCACGTGGAGTCCAAAACGGAAGTGGCACAGGCACTGCCTGCGCGGCATTCCGATCCTCCCTCGCTATGAGGGCCAGTATAAAAGAAGGTTCATCGGTCAGACTCTCTATGGTCTACGGACTTGTAAATCCAGCAGGCGCCTTTCCCTGCGGCATGCTTGGAGGTCTTCTATCTCTTGACCTCACACTCTCGTTTGATGTACGGCTATACGAAACTGTGTGATCTCTTCTGGACCCACTGGCTATAGCACTTTTTCTCTCACTCACTCTCTCTCTCTCTTCCAATCACTCCGGTGTTGCATGTGATTGTGAGGTGTAATGTCCGGCGTTCGCAGACACGTTGTGTACACGCAGTGTGTGTATTTACCACCCAGCCCGCACAACAAAACACTATGTGTTTTGTCTAGAGCTCACTAGGCTGCTAAGTCCGTGTTGATTCGCGCGACTTCCTTTTCTCCGTCTTTCACGATTTGTTCTCTTCTTAAAAGTTCAAAAGAGGCGTCCCTCGAAAAAAAGTGAGACAAGTGTGACCGCATATGGTCGCTCATTTTCGCCTCATCTCGCAAAACCGACCACCTCTAAATCTATACAAAGCTCATCTGACCAAGATCTGGCTCTCTCTTCTCCCCACACTCTCTCGTCGTCATCTCTCGGGAAAACCAGTATCCCATACCTGTGCTCAGCACGCGCCAGTTTCGGTGGATCCCTCTCGCCGTCTGGGCTCTCTCAGACAAGCCCTTGTCTATAGAGTGGAACAGTGAGAGAGAGAGAGAGAGAGAGAGAGAGAGAGAGAGAAGGTGGATCAGTTTCCATGCCTTGTGGCATATGCTTCTGTTCCAGTAAGTTCATTGTCTTTCTCTCTTTCTTCCCTTTTGCATAGTTGGTCAATGCAGTTGCACCAGTCTCTCCACCCGCACTCACTCTTTTCGATGCTGTTTTCGTTTTATGGAACGTAGCCAGTGATCGTAAACGCAAAAAAGTAGCTAGAATAGTCTTGCCTGTGGTCTCTCTTCTCCTCCTCCTCCTCCTCCTCCTCCTCCTTCTCCTCCAATCCATCAGATGTGGTCTCCTTTCCTGTCCATTGCATATCTCGGATCGCAATCGCAATCTCTCCATTCACAGAAGAAGAAGAGTGTGAAAACAATCATCTCATACGCACCAATTTAGTAACCAACCATTGTCGAGTTTCGATTTTCTCACGCATTGATCGGCTAGACAGCTGACCACTCGGCTTTTCTTTGCTATCTCGTTATGGTTTTTACTATCTCTTCAACGCTTTTCTCGCTCACTGACCGTCATTGTTATGCAATTCTGTGTGTTTGTCGTTTTTATCGTTCGAAACTTCACTGATGGCTGTCATCATCAGTGATTATAGTTTAGAGTATATTTTACACGATATACCTATTTTTGGCTCTTCGAGCATGTTCTGAATAAGTACAGATCAGATAGAATCTGGAGACTAGTGGTGTTTTCTCGAAGGCAGAAAGACACTATAGATGTGCAAACCTTCTTGTATTACATAAGATGTGTATTTTGATTCCTTCGACAGTCTTGCAAGAGTCTCAGAATAGAATAGCACTAAGAGGGCGCGTGAGTGAAGGTGCGACTATTGACACACACAACACAACACAACACATAGTGATCGTGTAAACACAAATAAACACCGCCACTCACCTTTTATTGTTCGGCAACCTATCCCCGCCGGGTTTACATCTCATCAAATGCCGTTTCCGGTTTCCCTCCTCGGTAATATTTGCCCATGTGTAGATCCCTAAAAATATCTGAGGAAGTGTGTGATTCATTGGTTAGTGGTCTGTCTGTCTGTCTAGTAGTTAGTAGAGCATGTGTCATCAACTACTTATGTATATTTGCCCCCGAGTGACGCGGCGCGGTTTCCCCCTAGACTCATACTAGTCTCATTCCGACTTCTCACTCCAACCAACTCGCGCATATAAGTGTGAGCCTGCGCGGTCAGAATCGTCCTCACAAAAATGTCTAGTTTACGCGCGGCAACCCGGAAAATCTCTCCTCTATTTCGCACTCTCGACCCAACCCGGTCTCCCTTCTATTGTTGCGTATTCCCGATTCCTGATCATTTCGATAGTTGTTTACCCTTCCCTGAGGCCAAATTGATATGATATGAGTTTTATAGCTATTTGCATAGTAGTATTGTCTCTGCGTCTGCGAAATGCATTTTTATCACCCAGTGAACCGTATAAAGTGAGATCAACTGTCTGGATTGGATCACTCACTCTCTCACTGTCTCTCACTCTCCTCTCTCTATGCGCACTCATCCGTTGATCTGACCGGGAGTGATCTGTTCTTCTGTTCTTCGAATGTAACATGACCTGGCGAAAAGTAAGTAACTTGTTTCCGCTCATAGTCGGCCACAATACCTCACATTTTGTTTTCTCGCACTCTCAGGATTGGCTTTTTAATTTGAAACGTTCACATTATACTAATTGTGATGTATATAACGCTTTACAACACACAGTTTTACGTACCGCCGCGATAAAATCTGATAGATCTCTAATTAAATCAGTCAAAATATTCAATGTTATTGATTTTAGATGGTTCGCATAACTCCGGCAGCGGCCAAGACACATGACGTGTTCGCGCCAGACAAGAAGAGTCCCATATTCCCATCGACAAGGTAGAGAGAGAGAGAGAGAGAGAGAGAGAGAAAGAGAGAAAGAGAGAAAGAGAGAAGAGAGAGAGAGAGAGAGAGAGAGAGAGAGAGAGAGAGAGAGAGAGAGGTTCTTGCAGGTTGTTCATGGCGTGTCTGCTCTGTATGTGTTTCATCTCCCTCTCTGTCGCCACATCCAACCTATCCGTCTCCCTTGTCTACATGGTCAAGAAGAATCACACTGATGAGTGAGTTATTTTTTATTACAAAACCAGCTGAATAGCTAAATTACTACGTTTGTAGTCAGAATTTTCCTTACACCTTTCATTTTTTTCGCAGAACTGTAGTCAGCGTTAGCCTACCAAACTACCAAATATTGACCTACCAAAATATTGACCCCACATGCTTCCATTCATATCGTTGTAATTGCAATGAATCCTGAAAATAGTACAGACATAGCGATTCATTGAAACTGTGCGACTCCCTGCTTGCAGCTCCACCAACTCCTCCTGTCCGGTGTCATCGGATGTGGATGTGCAGCCGTGCACTGAGAGGGAGAGACTCCAATGGACCGGATTCGATCAGGCAAGGCACATCTATCAAAAGCTTATTTGGAATAACAAACATGATTGGTGAAGCGCTGAAAGGAATATGAAGGGTAGTCGATACGTTTCTCAAAGTCTTTACCTGTCCCTACTGTTCAAATTTGTGTTTCGTGACTATGTGGTTTTCTATTCCGAAAAAAAAACACATAAACAATTTCATTCAGGGAATCGTGCTGGCTGCACAGAATGTAGGATCTCTCACCATGCTCATCAGTGGATCGCAGGCAGACAGGCTCAACGGTCCGCCTTTCTCTCTCTCTCTCTCTCTCTCTCTCTCTCTCTCTCTCGCTCTCCCTACTCTCTCCATCTAGCTCTCCCCTCTCTCTCTCTCTTCCTCTCTCTCTCCTCCCTCTCCCCCCTCTCTTCCTCCCTCTCCCTTTCACTCTCTCTCTCTCTCTCCCTCTCTCTCACCTTCTCCCTTTTCAGGCAAATGGACCATCTGCCTTGCTCTCTCCTTCATCGTTCTCTCGAATGCCATGATTCCAGTGGTGGCACACACCAGCGTCTGGCTCGTGTTCTTGTTCAGGTACGTATGATTACTAGTAACTAGTAACAGATTACCAGATTACGACATGCATCATATTATACTGTTGCAAAGTAGCGGAAAGGTATACGGTATATAGACCGTAAACAGATGTCTTGCAGGGTGATGACAGGAATGGGAGATGCGTTCCTCTTTCCGTCTGCCAATTCCATGATCACTCGGTGAGTGCGGCCTTATTTGTGAAACACACGAATGTTTGAAAATTGGAATGATCTTTTTTTCAGCTGGTTTCCGCCCAAGGAGCGCCCGTTCGCTGTGGGATTCGTTACCGGAGGAAGGCAGATCGGTAAGACGAGAAAGAGAGAAAGACAGAGAAAGAGAGATAGAGAGAGAAAGACAGAGAAAGAGAGAGATAGAGAGAGAGAGAGAGAGCTGAGATCCATTCATCCAGGCGCTCTCCTGATCTCCCCTCTGGCTGGTTATCTGTCCGCTCATTCTGGAGGATGGCAAAGCGTCTTCTGGCTGTCGGCTGGAATCGGTGAGCAACTCTCCCTCCCTCCCTTTCTCTCTCTCTCTCTCCCTCTCTCTCTCTCTCTTCTTTCTTTTTCCCCTTCTCTCTCACACCCTCTCCCTCTTAGGTGGTTCCATCCTGGTCCTCTGGACCCTCCTCTCTGCCGATAAGCCCACCAAGCACTGTTGTGTGAGGCGACACGAGTGCGCGTATATTGGTGAGTTACGGAAGACACACGCTTCATGTATTCAATAAGAGTGCAACACGTGATGAGAACTCAATAAGACTTCTATACTTTGAATAATACAAGTAAGAAAAAAACTACTGATGTCTACGAAAGAGAGACACAATATAATTAGAATAAGAGTCTTTCTTCGACCTACAGATGGAATTCGATTTTGGAATATACACAATGTATAAACTATATGAACTACTAGTGTGCATTCCTGTTTTGTAGAGCGTAAGATCGAGGAGGAGCAGCTGGGTAAGAGGACTTCCCGTCCGTCGGCCCCCTGGGGGAAGATACTCACCAGCAGGTGAGATGGTATCGATTTGAGAAACACTACTGCTAATCAAATACAATTCCACTCTTCCTGCCGTTGAATCTTCACTGTCGAACATTGACTTGTGTATAGTCTTGACTTCAGCATAAAAAAACCTATTTCCTTGTTGCAGACCGATCGTGGTGGCTGTGGCGGCGCTGGTGTGCCACGAGTTTCCCCTCGTCATCATGATCTCCGTCAGTTTCGTTTTTTTTCTCAGTCAGACTACATGCTACATGTCCGATGAGAACATTTACTGCAGAATTGGTTCTCCCCACAGCCCATTTCTTTTATCGCCTCTCATGGAACGTAAATCTTCTTTTCAGTTGCTGTTTTGTTTATTTTTCGATAAACAGCATCTAAGAAATTGGTTCTGCTCACAGCCCTGTTATCCTCACGTGTTTCTTGAAACGTATCTCATATACTATTGCAATTGCAGCTGCTGCCCCGCTACTTCAACGACATCCTTGCACTCACATCCACTGAACTGGGAGTCGTGTCCGCAGCGCCCACCGCTGTGCTGTGGGTGAGGATAGCGATTCTCTCTCTCCCTCCCTCTCTCTCTCTCTTATCCTTCTCTCTCTTTTCAGATCTCGAAGACCCTCTCCTCCTCTCTTTCCTCTGCCATCACTGCCCGCAAGTCGAGTACTCTCAGCAAGACTCGCATGTGCAAGGTGAGCGTTTTTTTGTTTATTTATTTAATTCAGACATATAAGAAATACATTAATGTGGTGTCCACTTTATTCGATTCAGATCTTCAATTTGATCGGTTCTCTGGGATTGGGAATCTGCGTCGGAATCACGCCGTTTGTGCGAGGAAACAAGGTGAGTAGACAATGCATAAATCGATCGAAACTGATGTATTCGATTCCAGGTCATCGCTATCACTGCACTCTGTGCGGCAAACGGATTCGCTGGTAAGTGATACATGGTTAGAGCTCGATTACTCCCTGCATTGTGGAATTGGCCAATGTCGAAGTTTATCTCAGCTGATTGAAACGTATCTAGATATGAATACATTTCAGGTTTGCATACGCCTGGAGTGCAGACGGCTCTTGTACAACTGGCGCCCGCGTATACTGGAGTGGTGAGTAGAAGTACGATCTTGCCAGACATTCCATGCTGTTCTATTCCGTTTTATGGAATTATCAAAGAGAGAAACATGAGTTGGAATACTACAAAATCATAATTCAAACTTCAGGTGACTGGCATCGCCTTTTCGACCGTCGCGGTTTTCTCCATTCTCAACAAGATAATCTCTATGGTTATCGTCAAGTGAGTAATGTTTAATACTGTTTGTCTGCTACTCGGTAATTACAATAATTTGACTGTGACTTCTTTCTAGGGACGGTACAATGGCTCAGTGGACTGTGGTCTTTGTTATTTCCGCTGTGGTGAGTCTTCGATCCACGATTTATCGATTGATATCGATTGATTCCAGGTGGCCCTTCTACCTGTCGTTTTCTTCACCCTTTGGGGTTCGGCCGATAGACAGCCGTGGGCCAGTCCCCAAGGAAAGGTGAGGACTATTCGAGCATTCGAGCATTCATCTAACAACTATTTGGATTCGTGAGTCGCGAAAAATAGTCACCGATTACTTTAGTCTGACGACACGACTTCTCAGACGTCGACCTCTACTGGATCTTCTGGCACATCGGCAACGACAGTATCCACGGATGCAGAGGAGGAGGAGAAGGAGGAGAAAGAGAAGGAGAAGGAGCAGCACGAACAAGTGTGAACGAAAAGCAGTGATACGAAAGGTCGTCACGAACAGTCAACTTCTAATTGTATAGTATGGAACTGAATCTCAGGAACGTTGTCGTCCTTTGTATTGAGTGGGTAGATGCGAATCCGTGTGTATTTCAGATATTATATCTATTTTAGTCCATGTTCACTTTAACTGCATCGGGTATGTTAGTCTAGTGCCTTGTGTAACACCGAATAACACTGCTGCGAGAATGAGTTAAGTAGTATTGCTCAGTTGTATTTGCTTTATGTATTGATTCGAGTAAGATAAATAAATTTTATTCGTATTTGTGTCAACTTCAAGAATGCAACTTGTAATCTAAAAAGAAGAAGATGAAATCATTTTTTTTAATCCATGAAAAAAAATTATTCTACCGTAGTTACGTATAACATTATTCTGAGAGATATTTTGCGAGATTACGGTAGAAAATCGATCTACCCTCTAGTCGCATTTGATATACCTTCCAGTCGTGAGGAGACCAAAGCGCGCGCATTCAAACAATAATATCGATCAAAGAAGCAGGTATGCGGTCTCCGTAAGAATCGAACACTTTTAGTAGGAACCACAACTTGAGTTTCAGAGAGCCCGGCGAAATCATGTAACATTTTCTCACTGGACACATGACGTGCTAAATTAGCATAGAACGATTCGCCATTTCGCGCTGATTCTAACGGTATATTATTTATGGGATCATGTACCCTGTAGAGTAGTTCAAGTCAAGTCAAGTCAAGTGTTTATCCGGAATCGTTATAGCTGAATATGACAATCACAATCACAATGATAGGAAAGGAAGCATACAGTGGGCCAAGATCTTATGGGCTAACGCCGGGGAAAGACAGTTGGGCAGACGAGGTTAGTGGCGGAAGACGATTCTTGATCGATAATTCTCCGATACTTGATCGATATTCTTTCCATATACCATTAGAGTATCATTGTTGATGTGACAGCGCCGGAGACTCCTTTGCTTTGCACATAGTATTTCCTCGCGCCTGAACTGCTTCCACATGAGCTACTTCCGGCCGGCTCAATGGATGTCTTGGGAAGGCTTCTTGTCGATGCGCCCGATCATCCGGCAGCGGCGGGGCAAAATGAAGACCCGACCGCACGCCGCGGGGAAAGAAGAAGAATATCGTCAAGTCAGTCTCATAGAGTAGTTAAAATCGGTAAAAAGTGATACGATGACGTCATATTTCTTTGATCTAGCCGCCATCGCTCAAAGTGAGTAATGAAAAATGCTAACATAAGAGACGTATTTCATCGAGTACTTATCGATTACACTCAAACAAAACCTAGTGGTACTATTATAAACGAATATGTTCATTATTTAACTATCGATGACGTCATCAGTGCTTTGATCTAGCCGCCCTCTGTCGCACTTTCCCTATGTGAGCGCGCGCTCTGGGGCGCGGCGCCGTGCGGAATTAGAGCGCAATGTGAACGATGAACCCTACGAGCATTATATATTTTTGAAATCAGCTTTAAATGGACCACATTTATAAACTTATTGCTATACCATATCCAAATATTTGAAAATCTCATTGTGGTCCCTACACTTTTAGGACACTTGGGTACTAGAGCGTTCGTTTGAAAAAAATTGCTTCTTTTTGAATTTTTTGAGATGTTCCACCCCGAGACAACAAAAACCACTATCACCATTTTAGTATCACTCCAGTTTACATTATTTTTTTAGAAAAAAAATCGCTGAGGTATGTTTTGAGATATTAGATCGAATCTTTATCTTGCACAACAAATATACACAGAGTTGATAAAGATTTATATTATAAAGCCTTTGTTTGTACATACTCCCATTCTTTCCTATTCTCCCAGTCACAGATTAGTGAAGAATGTTGAGAAACAAAAATATCGGGGCTCGGGGAGAAATGAGAAAGGGAACATAGAGAGCAACAGTGAGTGATAGAGAAATAAAAAAAAGGGGAGGAAGGGGAGGGAAAGAGAGAGAAAGAGGAATAAGGAGAGGAAGAGGGAGAGAGAAAGAAAAGGAGAGGGAAAGGGAGAGAGAGATGTTCTCAGATCATCTTGGCGACCCTGTGTGCTACGACGAGCACTCCCTCGAAGGCCTCCCTGACTGTCCTCTCAATCAGACGCTCCGGAAGCTTGAACCCGTACCTAGACAACACAACTATGTTACACTGATTCCTCATCACATCTTCTTCACAACCCTCACACGCTACGTTTCACGTCGTACATAGAGGGTAGCGTTCATCTATTACATAAACGGCATTAAAACATACCACGATCGCTAGGCTAGTTGTAAAGGAGAGATTGATTGTCACTCACCACCCGTCTTCGTCAGTGTCCTTGTCACCCGGTCGGAGCTCCACCGTGTACACGTACTTCACCCCAAGAGACTTGGCGAAGTCGTCAGAAGCCCCGGCTGCTGGGTCTGTGACGACAGCCATATCATAGAGTTTCAAACTTTGGGGGGAAGAGAGAGAAAGGAAAGAGAGAGAGAGAGAAAGAGAGAGAGAAAGAGAGAAAGAGGGGGAGGGGGAGAGAGTGTGACTGACACATGCTGTCTGCGCTGTTGTCGACCGTGTAGTTGGTACCGTATACCTGTCGAATCGCGTCCCTCGCCAGAATACCCAGCGATTTCTGAATGGACAACATCATAATTTCACACAATCCCAATTTTATCGGTTAGACGATTTCTGAACGAGTTAGTCACCTTCGAGCACAGAAAATCATTATTACACACCGTTGCGCTATGTTATACCGATAGTTTAGTTTCAAGATTGTCATCGTAAACGCAGGGATGGTGAGAAAGAACGCGCAAGCCTATAGTCGGGTTGGATCCTATATGCCATCCGTGACATTTCACATGTTGTGCAGTTTCGTGCAACACAACGTGTATGTCTTCAAATATCTAAAACGCTTTGTGAAAGGGAATCGAACCCATGGCAGCTCGCAACTATCGCGCGCTGGCGGCGCGCTCTACCACTACGCCATTGGGGCTCATACTGAGTGAGGGGTCATTGAATTTCTCGAATGTGTTTGCTCGTTATCTCTCATCATTGTACACTGAAGAGGACAGTGGAGCTAGATGGGCTCTCTCTTCGATATCTTAACCACTGTCTCTATGGCGCAGTGGTAGTGTGCGCCGCCAGCGCACAATCGCTGCGGCATGTCCACGTGTTCGATTCCTACTAATGGAAGCGTTTTGGATATTTGATGACAAACATGTTGTGTTGCACGAAACTGCACAACGTGTGAATGTCACGGATGGCATATAGAATCTAATCCGACTATAGCATGGGTACTCTGCGCGAAGGGGCCGGCCCAGCCAGGACAACGCCTCCGCTTCTCTCACTGATCACACTCTCTCGCAGACTGTGCCCATCTCGCGCCATTGTATTTCTAACAGTATCAAACACATCATCCACGTACCATATCGTTGACGTCACTCGGGTAGGTGTGAGTGGCGTAGCCCCACGGATACACCCAGTTCTCGCCGTATGAATGAAGGGTCAGGTAGGCCTCAACGAGAAATCTCTCCCTCTCTCTCCTTCTCTCTTCTCTCTCTCTCTCTCTCTCTCTCTCTCGCACTCACATCGATACTCCTCTTCTTCTTTCTGAGGAATGCGGCCAGATGCTGTGCCTCGACCTCACTCAGCGGGCCGTCGCCGTGGAAGATCTCACTGAAAGAGGAGTTAGAGAGGGACAGGGAGAGAGAGAGAAAGAGAGAGAGAGAGACAGAGAGACAGAGAGAGAGAGAGAGAGAGAGAGAGAGATATGTGTGTCCGACCTGCACGGGTTGGCGCTGGTTCCGTCGTATGCCCAGTAGTAGGGGAAGTTCCTGTTCGGGTCCACCCCATAGCAACCGTTTGCGCGCGGACCCGATCTGCGAGGAACTCGTTGTATTGTAGTTATATTTTTGTAACCTCATGCAGCAATCGATGCCATCACTTATCCTCGTCTGATCAAACCGAGACATTGTGGTACCGTTCCCTTTTTTTCCTCTTTTCACACCACTCTGGCAGGAGTAAATACCTGATCAGTATTCCCAACTAACATACATCTACCGTACCCCATTGTCTTATACCGTAACCACCTAGTACCTTGTCTTCCTCCACATGCGGTCGGAGGTGCGGCTGAACTCGTAGCCATCCGGGTTCACATTCGGCGCGATAATGATGTCGATCTGAAAATGAACTCTCTTTTCTCTCTCATTCTCTCTCACCCCTTCTCTCTCACGCTCATACTTTCCCCTCTCTCTCACTATTTCTCTCTCTCTCTCTATCTCTCTCTTTCTCTCTCTCTCCCTATTCCTCTCTCACTCTCTCACCTTCTTGAGCAGCTCCGCGTAGGTCGCATTTGACTCACTGGCGAACTGCAATCAACAATCGTGATATCTATCGTAACCGTCATAATCAGCATTACTCAAATAAGTATTCATTCAATGTTTTTTTCATTTGTTTTACTGCTAATTGCTAATATCAACAAAACCAGAAAGGAAGTGAAGCAGAGCGAGTTCAGACTACATACATGGAGTATCCCTCTCCATCTACAGTACACCGCACGCACCCTGTGGATGGCATAGAGGGCCATGGCGGGGGCGATCCACTCCCGCGCGTGGATGCCAGCATCGATGAACATGACTCGTTTCGGGTGAGGGGAGGGGTAGCCGAGCTGTAAGGATCTCTCTCTCTCTCTCTCTCTCTCTCTCTCTCTCTCTCTTCCCTTTCCATCCCTACGCATTGTTTGACGGGTATTTAAAATGGGGATCTACAGTAACCTCCAGTACCTTGATATACTTGATGTCCCGTCCCTCGTGGCTCTTCCCTATCGAGTCGACTGTGGCCGCGTCTGGATGGAGGGAAGCAATCGAATCCACAAACGACATTTGCTGCAAGAGAAACGAATCTGTGAAAAGTCATTTTCGCTTCTCATTTGTCATGCTCATGTGATAGTTAAAATGAAATACGTCATTTAGAACACATGTAGTCTGTGCCAGACATAAAAGAAATGAGCCTAAACAAAAGTAAAAGTACAATTATGCATCCCCCTGACACTCTGCGAAACTGTGAGATTAGATTGAGTGAGATAGGAGTTCAAACCGTCATTGAGATCAAACCAGTGAAAAGTCCAAACTTCAAATCATGCCTGATTCATGGCGCGGACTAAATAAGCAACATAGAGCGTGCGTTCATGATTATATCAGAGTGATCGACGCGTAATCGAAGTTGTGTGCTACATGATGCGAGATAAACATTCTAATTCTGATCCGAAAGTACCCACATTCTGCCACGTGTGGTACTTGTACAAGTTCATGTCAGCTGCCGAATCCACGCTGCTAGAGAAGACAGAGTTCTGAGAGAACGCCGCCAGCGGACCCAGGTTCGGCACTGAAAAGACAGACACAGTTATGGAAAGAGAAGGGGGGAGAGAGAGAGGGAGAGAGAGGGAGAGAGAGAGAGAGAGAGAGGGAGAGAGAGAGAGGGGGAGAGAGAGGGAGAGAGATGGAAAAAAGAGGGAGAGAGAGAGGGGGAGAGAGAGAGAGAGAGAGAGAGAGAGAGAGAGAGAGACCCACCGACGAGCCTGGTGTGTATGCCCTCCTGCTGGAAGTACGCGAGAGTGTCTTCTACCCTCTCCGGTGGCACCAGAATGTCCACACTGCGTCGCGAACGCGAAGACGACAGCACATCGAACTGCAGAGAGAAACGAATGTAGGAAAAAGTACAAGTATACATTATCCTGACATAAAACTGTAAAATTAGACTGTGCCGGGAACGGGACGAGGGAGAGTGAGAGTGAGTGAGATCCAACAAAAAGAGAACCTCCCCACCTCATGTCCGACCGCCTGATTCAGGGCGCGCACCGCCCGCTCCTGACCCTCGCTCGATGGGTAGACACGGTGCACCTGGTGGCTGGAAGCGATCGATAAATCGATAATCGATCGATAACCATACTCACCCCTCGTAGGTGTTTGCGGCGACGCAGCAGCCGCATATCAGACCGACCAGCGGCCATGACCACATCCCTGGAATCAGTTGACTCGGATCAATGACACACGAAATCAAAACAAAGCGCGCAAAACAAAGCTGGCAGTATAGGTGTGAAAGTGCGCCGGGCGAGAAAGAGAGGGAGAGAGAGAGAGGGGGGGGAGGGTCAGTCAGTGGCGATAGCGTGAGAAAATGGGTGCGCGCGCGAAGAAGGGAACACTGTCCTCTCTACACGTGACGCGATATTCGAAACGGGAACGTTGCACCACCGCTTATATCCGATAGGCGATTATACAATGAAGCAACAATGCGGTATCGATGTCGATTTAATGACACCGACGTTTTTGAAAGGGAAATTGTGGCTGCGCTTTATCGACGGTGTCCATATTTGCCGACGTCAGAATGATGCAGAGCAACAATACAACAATATCATCACTCGATCCATTTATGTGAAAGGCATGAGTAACAGACAAAACACACGCATAATAGGGTAGACGGGAAAGGAGCGGAAACGGGCGGATCGTTTGACTGAAACTGGTGTGTGTTTCCTAGCAACTTTCAAGAGATTCAAGAGGTCTGAGGATGGGATAGCGATAATATGGTGTTTGTTGCGGGCAAACCGCGAAAGTGAAGCAAAGAAAAAAAGAGAGAGTATTGTATACTTTCACTGCCCTGATGTGATACTGACAGAATGGAGATTCGAGGCTTTATTACGATACACACAAGCCATGTACATAGAGAAGGGTGCATCAAGCATCAGAATAAATCGGAAGAAAAGAAACAAAAACCAAAATCCAATAAGCTCTTGCAAATTATAGTCTTGTTTTTTTCAAAGAATGGAACATCAGAATACAATTAGCATATTGAGAGACACAGGAAATTGTAGTGACACGAGATCTTCTTTAGAATATGAGTCGAACGCATATTTATAGCGATAGACGCAACTCCAAATGCGGGGCAATTGTGATAAGAGAGCGAAATGTGAAATGTGGCCAATAAAAAAATGTACAACAACAATATTCGAGTGTAAGCGAACAGAGACACTAGATACTAGATGGAACCGACGAATTTTGAACTTTCCATGGTCTCTATCCCTATCCCTCTCCCTCTCTACGTCTCATCTATTGACACTAGTTGTCGCTGATCTAACATTGTTGACATACCTGATTACTTTAAAACAACCCTTTCTCCACAGGGATTGCTCACTCATGCAGATGCGAGAATGAAAGTGAACGAAAGAGCATGAGTAACGAGTCGAAGGAAGAGAGGTAGGCAGTGAGAGGGAGAGAAATAGAGACAGCTACCGAAAACGGTTAATGATAAAATACACGTAGTCATCTAACACGTGAAAACATTTTCGCAAAGTTTGCAAAAAAAAATGTAGCGCGGCTAATAATATGAGATCAAATAGAGAGCCGGAAACGCTGTCACTTTCTATAGCCAGCTGTCAAATTGAACAGCAAACATGACGGAATCGCGGATTGCACCAATGGATTCACAGTTTGATCTCAATCAAATGGGTGTACATTCCATTTTAATAACACTTCTGTATTCCAGGCAGTGAACAAAGCAATACGGAAAATCGAAACACCAGCAGGAATCAAAACACTATTCACTCTTGACTATCAAAGCAAATGATATCGTAATCCCTCAACGATAGACTGCTCTCTCTTTCCACCCCCCCCCCCCCCCCTCTCTCTCTCTCTCTCCTTTTCTCTCTGGCTCTCAGCATGATTCCCACCACAATGTATCATGACTATATATAGAAAATCTTAGGCGTTTAGCCCTTCCAAAGTACCACATTCCGCACTTTGGTGACGTTTTGGTCAAACAACCAAAGCCAACCATTTATTCGGTCACATTCAGCCACATCATTTCTAATCATATGTATTAGCTCACTCAAAATCACGTTTTATACGCAGTGCCTATTATTATTCATAAAAACATAGACATGGCAAAAGGTGGAATAGACCCATGGTAAAAGAAACGTTAAAACTGTACTCGAAAACCCGAAATTAGAAATTGCATAAACTTGGGAGGGCTAGAAAACGTTTCAATGTTTCAGACTTCCTCGATATTCGAACCGTTTCAAATGTTTAGGGAGACAGTTAGATGATGTGAAACGACTGATCCTCCGTCGGTGACACAAACCTCCAATCCTCGAGATCAGACAACTGAAAATGTATCGGATTAGAAACATTTGCGGAATATTGCCAAAGAAACACATTAGCAACAACCACAACTACAAAAAAGATTAACGACACTCACTTTATCAAACTAGAAGCTACAAACACAAACAACAACACTCACCCTGTCTCTACATGACTCGATAGGTGTCTTACATTGGTTGTTGTTCTTGCGCCAACTGAAAAAAAGATTCATAAGCCTTTCTATTTCCTTTTGGAATGTTTCTAGTGTCAGAACAGAGAAACATGGAAAAAACTCAACAAGACGGAAAGACTCGACTGCGTTCCGAAATGATTGTTTCTCCGTCGAGGGAACAAAATGTTCACGTCCCGTCCATTTTTTTCAGACAAACGGACGGGAATTGAGCGCGAAGAAAAACAAAACGCCGCCTTGTCTCATGTGGACTTCATACAATCTATTGAGCATATGAATTGATTCAAGTATATAAAAATTATATAAAAATACTGACCCGACAAGGCACTTGCCCAGTTGAATGGGAGTGTGCGGGTTGAAGGGAGGCATGCGGTGGAAGATGGAGCGGACACGACGGGCGATCAAGTCAGAGAGAGGGGTAGGGGAGGGAGGCGTCAGACTGAAAGGGACTTTCTCTCTCTCTCTCTCTTTCTCTCTCTCTCTCTCTCGTACTCACCGCACCCTCCTGACTCTCTTCAGATCCACTTCCGCCATGTTGTATCGATCGTGTAGCAGACGGGCGGATGAGGGGTCAACCTGAATGTGAGACAATTGAATTGATTTGAATGACTGATAGAAACATTGGAAGAGACCATCCGAAATGATTTAAAGTATGTGGCGGAGATATTTGAACTAGAGAAACAGCAGGAATTTTCCAAAGTCATGGCATTATGGATTTTTTATATGTCGATTGTCACCTGTTGCGTGTTCCATTGTTTCTGGAGGGAGATGTGGTGGGTGTGGAGGTGGTCGACGCGGTCCCGGAGAAACGCCAGCTGGAAAGGACCCTTCTCTCTCTCTCTCTCTCTCTCTCTCTCTCTCTTTCTCTCTCTCTCTCTCTCTCTCGCTCTCGCTCTCGCTCTCGCTCTCGCTCTCGCTCTCGCTCACGCTCTCGCTCTCGCTCTCTCTCTCTCGCTCTCTACGCTCTCTACGCTCTATACTCTCTTTCTCTCGCTCCCTCCCACCTTATTAGGCCCTTGCGAGTCCCCGTATCTCGCATTGTCTACTCCTTCGAAGTCGACTACTTCCTCCTTCTGCAGAGGAGGATGGAACTGGAGGATCTGTAACAGGCATTCATGAATTCTTGTTTTCTTCTTTTGTCTTTATGAGTAAAAAGAGACTTGGATTGAAGAGCGACTTGCCTTATGCTGATAGGAGAACGCGCCCGCCGTCGGATGTTTCTTGGTCAGTGCAGCGAGAGAGGCGGTGAAATTGCCCGAACTAAACAATGACATGTGTACGTATTCTGAATTGACTATCAAACCGTGAAAACCGTAAAAGAAAAAAAAAAGAAAATTTCACATTGCATCATTGCAATGAAATTGTCAATGAAAGTCGATTGATAGTACAGAGCCGTTATATCAAACAAAGGCCTTTCACGGAAAAGCCGTGAGTGAACGGTCTGTCACGTAACGGACATTTTCACGGAGAACTGTTTCGTCATGGTTTCGTGGATAACTCTAGTCAAGGCGTATGTAGAACGGAAATAATAGAAACATGGTGTTGTTGACTAACGTGGGGATGAGGAACTCGTCGATGTCGACGAGCACTCCCCAGTGTGTGTCCATCCGCAGCACGCAGTCGTTGTGTGCGAGTAGATGGAGTAGTCTGTAGGAAGAGTGGGAGGGGGACAGGGAGGGAGAGGAGGGCAGGAGCGGCCAGGGGACGGTCGACACTGCGCCCTGCAATAATCGTGGATTCCAGCATACGATCTTAGCCTATAGCGCTGTCACTATAAAAACCACACTTTTGAAACCGTTATATGTAGATATTTTTTTTGTAATTCTCACCTTCTCCTCGTACCACCTCAACACGTCGTCGGCCTGACTGTTGGTGGAATGGCGGTAGATGAGGAACTGCGAAGCGCCTTGGGCCAGCCAGATCTGCAGAAGACTCTCTCTCTCTCTCTCTCTCTCTCTCTCTCTCTTTCTCTGCATCTCTTTTTGAGTGAATAGTGAAAAAGAAAAAGAAAACATACAACATACTTCAATGAACAGTACCATCCGCGGCCAGTCATAGTACCAATATAGCGGAGGGACACACACTGTCAGACCCTGAAAACATCATTTGTATATATATAAAAACAAGGTTTTTCACATTATTTTCTAGTGTTGATCACTTAATACAGCACGGTTTGTATAGTTTTTCGTTTCACACCTTCATACACACATTGAAACGTTTTTTGATTCGACATTGGCAACTTATTTCAACTTATTTTTAATCTCCTCTTATTGTTTTTAATCACCTCTTTCGCAGGCTGGGTTCTGTGCAAAGGGACTGTGAGTGTTGTGGTAGTGGAAGAGGAAGTGGTGTGATAGAGGGTTATCTGAGCTTAGAATATCGACACGAAAAACGACAACGACAACGACAACGACAACGACAACGACAACGACAACGACAACGACAACGACAACGACAACGACAACGACAACGACAACGACAACGACAACGACAACGACAACGACAACGACAACGACAACGACAACGACAACGACAACGACAACGACAACGACAACGACAACGACAACGACAACGACAACGACAACGACAACGACAACGACAACGACAACGACAACAATAACAACAACAACAACAACAACAACAACAACAACAACAACAACAACAACAACAACAACAACAACAACAGCAACAACAACAACAACAACAACAACAACAACAACAACAACAACAACAACAACAACAACAACAACAACAACAACAACAACAACGCACCGTGTCGGGCTCGGTTGCATTCGTGTCGACTGGGACCCGCATGATGAAAGAATTCCATTCGCAGCCCGGAGACCATGTCCAAGGACAAGAAGACTCGATCGGAGTCACACTGCAAACAATCATAGTTTCCAAGCTATAACATTAGGAGCCCCCCATAAGTAGCTAGATGTTTGATACAGATATCCTAGGATCAGCTCATAGTAATTTTCCACACTGTACATTTCCTGTTGTGTTACTGTGTCTGTATAATCTCTTGGCAGATAAATTTTATTGAAAAAAAATCCGTAGAAACTGATAGAGTCATAGACGGAAAAAGCGGTAGATACCTCATTTTCCTTCTCTTCCCCTTCCAGTCCACATAGACGTTGTGGTGAATGCAGCGCGCGGAAGCGAGAATGAACAGAGAGGGGCGGGATGTCCTGCAAGTATCGAGTATATGAAAAGGAGTGAGAGTAGCTACTATAAAGAGAGATACACACCTCTGATCGAGATAGGCCCTGTACACGAAGATACTCTCGAGAGTGATATTGGAGACTGAGGCGAGTGATCGAAGCGGGTCAGGAGACGTACCGTGGATGGAATGGTGACTGGAAGGACGATCTCTCTATCCCTCCCTCTCTCTCTTCCCCCCCCCTCTCTCTCTCTCTCTCTCTCTCTCTCTCTCTATTACCTCACTGGTCGCATAAGGAATAGACAGCTGTAGAGTGATAGACTGGCAGCAACGGCGAATATCAGAGGCCGTGGTATCAAAGGAGGCCATCGCATACCCTTGAAAAAGATTAATTCATTATAAAGAACACATTCACTCAGTTGTTGTTCATAAAACATAGAAAACATGTGTTCGTTCATTTGATGAAACCGAAAGTGCAAAGCAAATCAAACTAAAAAGCGCCGGAAATGGTCTCTTTTTCTGCATAGCTCCACAAAACCAAAAGATGATACGTGAGAACGAAAAAAAGAGAGTGAACACTGAGCACGGATCGTAAATATAACAAACGGGGTGTGAACCAATGCGGGCGCTGAGAGAAGACGGCACGGAACACACATAAACATAAACAATCCCGCAGCTCGGCCTATCTAATCGGTCATCGACAGTGATACTAGAATGAATTGTGTAACTCGAGACGCTGGAAGAAAGAGAGAGAGAGAGAGAGAGAGAGAGAAGAGAGAGAGAGAGAAGAGAGAGAAAGAGAGAGAGAGAGAGAGAGAGAGAGAGAGAGAGAGGGGAGATAGAGAGAGAGACAGAGAGAGAGAGACGTTTCCATTGACAATTGCGGGCAATTCCTAGGAATGCTTCGGTCAAATGCGATCAATTCATGGCATTCCGGGAAGAAAATGAAAGGAGTTGTGTGAGAGATAGAAGACAGAGATGGGAAGAGAGAGAGAGAGAGAGAGAGAGAGAGAGAGAGGAGGGGGGAAAGAGAGGTGGGGAGACTGTACTGTAATGGTGAATCATTTGCGCGGTGTGAACCGAAACTTCCTGAGTGGCTTGCATATAAATTACACTTTCGAAATGTGTGTCTCACTAGCGATGACACTGGAAGAAACATGTGTACAGCTCCAATCAGAGAGGGAATGAAGAGAGAGAGAGAGAGAAAGAGAGAGAGAGAGAAAGAGAGAAAGAGAGAGAGAGAGACGGGAGGAGAGAAGGAGAAGAAGTTGTTGTAATTCATTAGCCTTCGTCATATTTCCCGATCTCTGTCTGACACTGATTGGAAACACATGCTTGCAACAAGTGGAAACTTCAATCTCATTTTATAAAGACCTTTAAAAAACGATACATATACTCTCCTGTTAGCCTCAAAGTTAATCGTGTTGCGGAAACTTTTTTTTACGGTATTAAAATTTAAAGGGAGTGTACACTCTGAATTCCGAAGTTGAGTTAGCACCGGGATGTGAAAATATGTTGAAAACGACTCAGTTTTGTCAATACAACTATTTGCTGAAAATGTGGGGGGGTAGAAATTGTCAACACTCACGTCCACGTCGTGCTTCCCGGGAGTCTGTTTGCCTGTGCATACAGACTGCTAAGTTCAAGTGTTGACTACTTTCGAGTCAAGGAATTGTCACCCTTTGACAATACGACAGGCATTATGCCCAACATACCGACTATGCGATCATCGCAAAGAACCAGGACCCGCTACATGTCCTACAATGTCCGTTCTGCCAGAAGCTGAAAATGTCTGCAAGTTGGTGAAAATTCAGCGCAAAATGTATGAAAATGCAGAAATTGGTGCCAATTGGTGCCAATTTTCAATGTTCAACAGAATTTTTCATCGACTTATACATAGGTATCTCCGACACATAGTTGCATTGACAAAAGTACATCATTTTCAACATATTTTCACATCCCGGTGCTAACTTAACTTCGAAATTCAGAGTGTACACTCCCTTTAAAGAATAAAAGTTTATTCATGTGATGGAAACTTAAAGGTAGTGAACCCTCTGATTCTGATTGCATGAGTTGTTGTTACCAGTTCTTTACTCATTATTTGTTAGTTATATCTCCATAACATGATTATTGAAATTTCAAAAATTACAATTTTAAATTATAAAAAAACTTAAACGTTTGACATTTACCGGAGAATGTAAGCACACACCGAGCGCACCGCGACAAGATCTGCTCACTTGCCGCCAGGCCTTGCTAAATGCTATAACTTATTTGTCAACAGGAATTCTTACTACGAACTATAAAACACGAGTTTCCAGTATATAGGCATTTTTGTTTTACCTCTCTAACTAACTGTAAAAATCCGTAAAAATATGGAGGTGTGCACGTCATGAATAGTTTTTGGCTAAACTGGTAAAGAAGTGAGATACGCAATATGCCCACTAAAAAGTTATTGATGACGTGCACATCTACAAAATCTGCTGATAATTATGGTGAAAACTACAAATCATGAAACGTAGTAGTAATGCTGGAAAGTCGTGCAATGCATAAACATATCGTGTCGGGACCAAGCTGGTATCAGCTGACTCATCGTTTGCGACGCGAGTGGTCACATGCCATCCGATCCTTGTTTTCACCATTCGCGATCGAACGAAATAGGGTATTTGAGTTATTTGTTATTTATGTTATTTATGTTATATATGTTATGTGTTATATGTTCCTTATATCAGTTATATCCAGTGTATACTATTACTATGCCTCATCACGTTCAGACTCGCGATTTCGGTTCCTTGTTGTTCAATGATGATGTGTTGTTTAGTTTGGAGAGGCGGGTTTCACTCCGCTTGATCCGACCGACTGGGGTTGCGCTCACACAGCGTCTGTCTATGCAGAGGTTGGTCGGATGAAACAATACTGTTGTCGTATTTTCAAGTAGTATACTGTATCCTTAACAACCGTTTATGAGTATCACTTGATATAGAAATGTATATGGAAATAACAAAAAAGTTCAACTTATAAGGCGACACGCAACGAACAGTTAAATTATAAAATCAATCACTATGGATAGTTCTATGTACGAGTGGATAATCGTAAATTGATATACAATCTTAATCTAGAAAGAAGGGTCAGTCATCATGAGTATGCTACGAGTGTTGGTCTCGTTGCAGATTCGCTGTAGGACCAGTGGGGACATGTGAGCGGCGGACAGCTGCTTACGCAGTTGGTTGAAGTGTGCGTGGAGAGCCTCTAGACTCTGCTCGGAAAGCCATCCCAGGTTGGTGAACTCGTCCAGCAGATACTTTAGATGCTCTAAATGTTCTGTTACGTATCATCCGTGGTTAGATCAATGTTACACTTACTAGTGAGGGAGTGCGTCTTCACTGTCTCCTTGATCTGTGGGAAATTCTGTGCATACTTTGCATCGAGATCATTACACGCTTTCAGGAGACGAATCTTCTCTTCCTTCTCCAAGACCTTGCACGCCGTTCCCTCCTGGATGAGGCGCAGTGTGTTGGCGACTGCTTGGTACCGTTCGGCGAGAGAACGGATGACAGGTGAGCGATGGCGGTGAAGAGGCTCGAGTATCTTATGCATGTTCTTGAGCATGTTGCTGCATGCCTCGCCATTCAACGTTCCTATAATGATCACTACTGAGAACAGTGTTGGTTGCATTCTACTGACCCGTGTAGTACTTCTCTTGACGAACGCCGTTCTGCTTCAGGACAAGCTCCAACTGCGTGAAGAGACCCGTTTGTGTGATGTTGGCGAGTCGCTGACGCACGTCCAGGTTCGATTGCACGTACGCACGTTGCTCATCCAACCTGTTCAGCACTCCTCGAAGTCCAGTGGTAGCGGTGACTGCCTCTCTGCATCTGCAGAAACAGGTGACTGGTCACAATTTTTCGCATCACTGTTGTCCCGCTTGTGCATGTGCTATAAGTTAAATCACTAACACGAGACAAATGTGAAGACGCCGCTGCTTGTGCTGCTCGACGCATACGTAGCCGTCACACACGTAGTGCACGTCTCTGTGGCACCGATCGCACCCGCACGCAGCCCACATTCCGGTGAACTGGTTGCCGACTCGGCCGAACTTCTGGAGACGTTCGGCGCACCACCAGTGCGCGCATCCGAGTGCGAGAGAGCTCTTCATAGGTGACAGAATGTCTGTTATAAAGATATTTTTGGGGTGTTGTCGATTTCATTCGTTTTGCATGCACCACTGATCCCTCTTCCCTCTTCTTTTAATACCGCTTTCTAACTCTGTGTATAGAACGTACCTAAATTAAGGTGTACCTGTGCCTTGTTGCAGTGAGTCCATGGCCTTCTGCACCGCCGCAGAGTACTTCTCCGCCGCCACACGATAGGAGACGAGAGACGAGTTGGATCCGGTCAGTCTTGTCTTGTTCAAAAAGACAGCTTCCTTGCTCTGACTAGGGAATAGGTACAGCTTCAGATTCTCTTCTCCTCCTTCCGCGATCGCAGCGTCTGCATACGAAGCGTCGGCAATCAGGTTAGCATGAAGTCCTACGGTAGGTCCCATGGTATCGTGCATCAGGGGCATGATCCAGTACTTGACAGGAATGTCGAGTAGAGGGACTCCACACATCCCACCAGTCTGCTTCAGGTTGACTTTCTGCTGATCCTCGGCCATCTGCACAGCTTCGGAACCTTGTTTCTTCACGTCATCCAGCTTTCGGTGAGTGTGACTCTTCTGCTTCTTCACCTTGGGCACAATATTCTTCGTATCCGGGTCCATCACGTGAGTGAGTAGCTGACCGTAGGGCTGGAAACGGCTCAGTGGCTTCATGCAGATGAAACAGGGATAGGAGCAGGCTTGTCCGGCATGACCCTGTACGGCAGATATGGACTTGTTGTCCCCGATGAGCACCATCTGAACCGGGACCACACGATCGCCCACAATAACATTCTGAATCGCGTTCAGAGCGGAGAAGATCTTGGGGAAACAAGCGCGTAGACTGACATAGTCATCTCCTCCCGTATACGCGCCGAGTATGTACCAGTTGAAAGCGCTGTTGATCTTGTGCTTGACATTCGCGACAGAGATTGCCAGCTTGCAGACACCACCGCCGGCGCCGACTCGGAGGACAACGCGCGGCGACGCGGGATCGAGCACCAGAGGAAGGCGGTTGACGAGGGTGTGCAGCACTCCGAGCACCGACTCGACCTGCGTACAGAAGATCTCCTTGCTGTCTCCCTCTGAAAGGTATCAATATGTTTCGTTTACTTCGTTTCTTCTCAATAAAAACTCACTATGACTGACGTGAATCTTCTCTGTCAGCCAACCGTTTCCTAGGCTCAGTTCTTTCTTCTTGGATAAATATTTCTCCTTGCTGTGGAAGAGAGAGAGCCGCGGAACATCTAACCTCTTTTCCATGTTCTTTCTCAGACGGTCCGCGCCACGATCACTCATCTTATTCTCCACCATCAGACGCACGTGTCCTTCTGAAATGTGTGAGTGTTGTTTTAATATGTTAAATCAATTAATGTTTTAAATGTGTGTTTATTTTCCATTGTATTATTCACACCTTCGAAACTCATTTTTATGTAGTCAATTAACCTTGCGACATTCTCTTGGGCATGCCAAGGGAATCCTTGAAATGTTCCTTGCAGGAAGGGTACTTGTCGAGTAGCTGGGAGATGAACATGCGCACACTGGTCTCCTGTTCGACCCTGTCGCCGCCCACCCCGAGTACTGCACGCGCTGCGTCCCAAGCCTCGTTCGACCACCTTCTGTACAAGTGAGTTTTTAATATGTTTTACTGATACGTGGAATGATTAGGTTAACTACCTTGACGTCTCTTTGTCTGCCATTGTGAAATGCCTCTTCGATCGCTTGTGACTTATAATATTATTCTGGGAGATAGTTCGCCAGATTACGGTAGAAAATCGATCTACCCTCGAGTCGCATTCGATCTACTGTCAGCGAGGCGACACGCTATCTCGCTGATGCACTCTCACTCCCTTGTGCTCGAGTGCTAATCTCTCTCTCTCTTCCAGTGCCGACAGCACGAGGGGTGGAGCCGGCCGGCCGGACTCACCGCCGACCTACCGCTGATCTACCGCGGACGCTGATTGGCTGAGAGAAGATTCGAGAGCGCGCGGCCACCTATATAAGCTGGCCGATCGCTCATTCGAGGCCGCCGCCGCCGCCGGCCTAGCCGGAGTACGGAATGCTCTAGCGGACCCGAAGGCTAGGCTTGTTAACGCCGCACCAAATCCTTCACCATTGCCATGTCATAAATCCCCTTTCGCAATGTGTCTCTGGGTTGTTGTGTGTAGTTAGTTGTCTCTCGTCGGTTCTATTGGTCTCTCGGTTGCACGTAACTTCTGGGTCGATGTGGCGCGTCGGCTCCCCGCCGACGCGTTGCTTCATAGAGGTAGTCCTTGGGCAAGACCTGTCTGTCTTCGGATGGCCAGATCCTCTCATTGGTAACAGCGAGCGGAGCCATTTCTTCTCTCTTTTTGTGGTAGCAGTTCTGGTACGGTAGCATATATTATCTCGTGCAGGTTGCAAACTGTTTCGTGTTGTATGTATGTGTGCCGCTTTCCACCGAATGCGTGTCGAGCGCCTCTCGCAGCAGTCTAGAAGCTGTGAGAGTGTGTCTCCTATACCGCAGAGAATAGATACCGAGACGATTTGAGCCGCCTATTGCCAAGGTGTCCCGTTGAGTCATGGTTGTATATTGCACCGTCTTATCCTCCCTTGTTGTCTGGTCTAGTGAGCTTGCGCAAGTGAGCTCACGCCCCTGGCTTGTTATCGCCGCCCCAAGTTAACCAACTCCCTCTCTCTCTTCCTGCGCGGAAACGTGCAGGATTATGTTCGCGGGTACGGGTGAGCAAAACAGCCACACAAGAGAACGAACGTGCAAGTGTACACCAGTGGGACTCAAAAGGGCTAGTTATTTTTTTACGGCCATTCGTTTGGACGGCTGGCAGTTGCGAAAGCAATCGCGCCGTCGGTGAGTGAGCGTTGTAGTTTGTAGTGTGGTCTCTGCTATACGGGTGCGCGGTGTGTGAGCGAGACTCCATTTATATTTTTCGCCTTGAGGTAGTATAAGACTAGTCACACAACTACAAATATGTTTGTGTCAGGAGTACTGTAGTTACAGTAATATGTTTTGAATACGGTAGATTTTATTTTCACGTGTCCGCACTGTTCTCTGTTGTCGCGCTCTCGCCAGACATCGATCGTCTGTCGTCTGTGTCGGTGGGTGTGGTGTGAGTGACCGCTGATTTCTCGATCGCGTGATTTCGTCTCTCTCCTCTCCCCGCAGAGGCTGGACCGAGTGACCGGTATCGATCGCGCCCCACAACACAAGCGTGTTTCGAAAGCCGGCCGGGTGACTGCGATGCCCACTGTGCACCCCTGCACCAACGAACGAGATCAGGTACGTCTAAGTGAATTGTGATCCTGTATTTACATATTGTACTATTAGTTTGGTTGTTTTAATATATGTGAGTGTAGTGTTAACTGATTGGTTGCGGGCTGTGGGTAATTTAAGTGAATAGTAGTGCTATAACTTTATTTCATCACGCTCGCTAGACTCGCCGAGTGGGCCGAGAAGGCTGGCGAGGTCTGGCGTGTCGAAGCAGCTTCCGTCAGGAGGAGACTCACTCAGGGAGACTGAAGGTATGCGGGTCTAAGGTGGCATGATTCTTATATTGTGACGACAATTAGAATGCGTGTTCGGGTTGTGCAAAACCTAGGGATGCCTAGGTAGCGGATAATGATAGTGTCATATTCGTTTTATGCCGGTGAATTGATCACACTCGGTGATAATATAGTAGTGCTATATTTATAAATCCTTGCGGTAGTGCCACAGGGTAGGGATCTTTGGTTAGTGATCATTGGTCTAGCGCTCTTTCAGTTCCAAGTGCAGTGCGAGCTCACTTTGGCAGAGACATTATGGTAGATACTAGTGGTACTACTCAGAACGGACCGAGAGTTTCGGGATATGAGCTCTTCTCATACACGAAACTCCAAACTACAAGGGAATGAGCGCCATTTCGACGTTCAGCCGCGTCGAGCGAATGATGAGAACAAGTCAAGAACGCGCAGCTGCATTCGCGCAGCGTGTCTCGCAAGGGTTCGTGGTAGGCTATGAGGTCAGAGACGGATAGCATTGATGACTGATGGAAGACGCTATCTATGAGCCGTTTGCGAACGACTATAGCAACATAACGTAAAAGTGGGCGCACTATTTCAGTTTTGTAGAATTAGTATTGAGACTATACCTGCACTACTTAGATAGGAAAGAGTGTTGTGTAGATGTGGTGTTGGATCCTATTCTAACTTCACTACGTTCCAGGTGACGAGATGATAGATGCCTCGATACCCAGGGACGAGAAGCCGCTGCACCGTCAAGCAGTGTCGGCGCGCCACGAACACTTCAACAAGGTGAGTTGTTAGTGTAGTGGGACGAGTGATAAGAATATATGGGACTCGATCTAGAAGTGAGCATTGTATTTCTGCGTGTTAACTTACCAATTGCAGGTGAATTTTCTGGCGCAATGTGAACTCCTTGTACTTCCCGATTTTGTCTTATACTTTCGCGTTACTCTGGTGTCTGTATGATGATTGACATTGATTATTGATTTTCGTTGATTGCTCTTTCTCTCTCTTTCTCTCTCTCTCTCTCTTTCTCTCTCTCTCTCTATGTTTTGCTCGCCACTGTTGTTTCGCATTGTCCGTGTATTAGTTGTCGATTATCGCGCGCGTTTTTTTTTTGACTGTCACGTACCACATCTTGCAGGTGCTGCTCGAGCTGGAACATCAAGGCTGCAGGGGTATAAGTTTCTCTTATCCTCTCTCTCTGTCTAGCAAGCTTGCTTGCGACCTGGCTTGTTATCGCCGCCCAACGCAAACACACCTTTCTCTTTGTCTTATCTCTTAAAAAAAGAAGAAGCCCGAGGAGGTGAACGAGGGCAGTGAAGCATGGAAACAGATCAAGTTTCAGATGTGTCGGCAGGTGAACGAGACGAGATGGTTCACAAGGTGAGCAATGACAACAACATCTGCGTGAACGTGAGCTACGTCAAGTGGGAGGTGTTCAAATACTCTCCCGGCGAGCCCGCACAATTCAGTAGGTTTCTAGCGCGCTTCGAGGACAAGATCGAGGCTTTCGGTCTCAAGATTCCCGCGCGTCAGAAGGCCGCACTACTGCGCTGCAATGTCGTGGGTGCAGAATGGATCTTCCACGAGATGAGCGAGAAGAAGCACGACTTCGACGAACTGGTCAAGTACCTGATGGACTTCTTCGAAGGCGGCCGACATCAGATGGCTGTA
The DNA here is from genome assembly GCA_963966185.1 of Rhabditoides inermis. Classification (NCBI taxonomy): domain Eukaryota; kingdom Metazoa; phylum Nematoda; class Chromadorea; order Rhabditida; family Rhabditidae; genus Rhabditoides; species Rhabditoides inermis. Next base: position 958,145 of record CAWZYM010000146.1, read on the forward strand.
GAGCACCGCAGCAACTTCAAGATGGAGCAGGGCAAGAACGAAAGGGTACGTGACTACGCGAGACGTTGTTGGGAGAGAGTTGCCGGTCGTCATTACCCAGGTGAGTGCAAGAAGTACTTTCTCTACGACGACTTCGTCAACGGTATCCGACCTGAAGAGCTCCGAGTTATGAACCTGATGAACTATGGCGGCAGGAACATTGACAAGGACGACTTCTTTGCTGTGGTCATGCGAGCAGACTGGATTGAGACTCTGTTCTACGACCGCGACTGTAAGCCCTGTCCGGAGGAGCTAGCTGGAGACGCAAAACGGTGCGCCTACTGTGGATCGGCGAAGCACAAGGGCAGCTGCCAGCAGGTGCTGCGCAAGTGGAAGACGGCCGACCCCGTGAAGAAGGAGACCGACAACGTCGAAGCCTGCGAGCTGGAGAAGCGGATGCGTTATTGTGGGTACTGTAGAAAGGATGGTCATTCAGATCTCTACTGTTCTCGTCTGAAGAAGGCGCGGAAGAACCAGGCAAAGCGACACAATGGACGTAAGGCACAAGCCGATGCCGGAGTGGACGAGTTCGCCGCCCTTTCTCTTAATTAGACGGACGTGCACGTGAGTGAACACCTTTGTATAACTGTGCAGTAGGTGGTCCCTTTTTCTAGTAAGCTCGGATCTGCCCGAGTGATCAAATCATATCAGTTTCCAAATTCGGTAGTTTCTTTTGGGTTTATACGTTTTGCGCGGTCGTTGATTATTGATTGAGTTCTGACTGTAGATCGAGGCGAGACATTTTGTAATCAGATTATCTTTTGTCATGTCACTCTGAATTCCGAAGTTGAGTTAGCACCGGGATGTGAAAATATGTTGAAAACGACTCAGTTTTGTCAATACAACTATTTGCTGAAAATGTGGGGGGGTAGAAATTGTCAACACTCACGTCCACGTCGTGCTTCCCGGGAGTCTGTTTGCCTGTGCATACAGACTGCTAAGTTCAAGTGTTGACTACTTTCGAGTCAAGGAATTGTCACCCTTTGACAATACGACAGGCATTATGCCCAACATACCGACTATGCGATCATCGCAAAGAACCAGGACCCGCTACATGTCCTACAATGTCCGTTCTGCCAGAAGCTGAAAATGTCTGCAAGTTGGTGAAAATTCAGCGCAAAATGTATGAAAATGCAGAAATTGGTGCCAATTGGTGCCAATTTTCAATGTTCAACAGAATTTTTCATCGACTTATACATAGGTATCTCCGACACATAGTTGCATTGACAAAAGTACATCATTTTCAACATATTTTCACATCCCGGTGCTAACTTAACTTCGAAATTCAGAGTGTACACTCCCTTTAAAGAATAAAAGTTTATTCATGTGATGGAAACTTAAAGGTAGTGAACCCTCTGATTCTGATTGCATGAGTTGTTGTTACCAGTTCTTTACTCATTATTTGTTAGTTATATCTCCATAACATGATTATTGAAATTTCAAAAATTACAATTTTAAATTATAAAAAAACTTAAACGTTTGACATTTACCGGAGAATGTAAGCACACACCGAGCGCACCGCGACAAGATCTGCTCACTTGCCGCCAGGCCTTGCTAAATGCTATAACTTATTTGTCAACAGGAATTCTTACTACGAACTATAAAACACGAGTTTCCAGTATATAGGCATTTTTGTTTTACCTCTCTAACTAACTGTAAAAATCCGTAAAAATATGGAGGTGTGCACGTCATGAATAGTTTTTGGCTAAACTGGTAAAGAAGTGAGATACGCAATATGCCCACTAAAAAGTTATTGATGACGTGCACATCTACAAAATCTGCTGATAATTATGGTGAAAACTACAAATCATGAAACGTAGTAGTAATGCTGGAAAGTCGTGCAATGCATAAACATATCGTGTCGGGACCAAGCTGGTATCAGCTGACTCATCGTTTGCGACGCGAGTGGTCACATGCCATCCGATCCTTGTTTTCACCATTCGCGATCGAACGAAATAGGGTATTTGAGTTATTTGTTATTTATGTTATTTATGTTATATATGTTATGTGTTATATGTTCCTTATATCAGTTATATCCAGTGTATACTATTACTATGCCTCATCACGTTCAGACTCGCGATTTCGGTTCCTTGTTGTTCAATGATGATGTGTTGTTTAGTTTGGAGAGGCGGGTTTCACTCCGCTTGATCCGACCGACTGGGGTTGCGCTCACACAGCGTCTGTCTATGCAGAGGTTGGTCGGATGAAACAATACTGTTGTCGTATTTTCAAGTAGTATACTGTATCCTTAACAACCGTTTATGAGTATCACTTGATATAGAAATGTATATGGAAATAACAAAAAAGTTCAACTTATAAGGCGACACGCAACGAACAGTTAAATTATAAAATCAATCACTATGGATAGTTCTATGTACAAGTGGATAATCGTAAATTGATATACAATCTTAATCTAGAAAGAAGGGTCAGTCATCATGAGTATGCTACGAGTGTTGGTCTCGTTGCAGATTCGCTGTAGGACCAGTGGGGACATGTGAGCGGCGGACAGCTGCTTACGCAGTTGGTTGAAGTGTGCGTGGAGAGCCTCTAGACTCTGCTCGGAAAGCCATCCCAGGTTGGTGAACTCGTCCAGCAGATACTTTAGATGCTCTAAATGTTCTGTTACGTATCATCCGTGGTTAGATCAATGTTACACTTACTAGTGAGGGAGTGCGTCTTCACTGTCTCCTTGATCTGTGGGAAATTCTGTGCATACTTTGCATCGAGATCATTACACGCTTTCAGGAGACGAATCTTCTCTTCCTTCTCCAAGACCTTGCACGCCGTTCCCTCCTGGATGAGGCGCAGTGTGTTGGCGACTGCTTGGTACCGTTCGGCGAGAGAACGGATGACAGGTGAGCGATGGCGGTGAAGAGGCTCGAGTATCTTATGCATGTTCTTGAGCATGTTGCTGCATGCCTCGCCATTCAACGTTCCTATAATGATCACTACTGAGAACAGTGTTGGTTGCATTCTACTGACCCGTGTAGTACTTCTCTTGACGAACGCCGTTCTGCTTCAGGACAAGCTCCAACTGCGTGAAGAGACCCGTTTGTGTGATGTTGGCGAGTCGCTGACGCACGTCCAGGTTCGATTGCACGTACGCACGTTGCTCATCCAACCTGTTCAGCACTCCTCGAAGTCCAGTGGTAGCGGTGACTGCCTCTCTGCATCTGCAGAAACAGGTGACTGGTCACAATTTTTCGCATCACTGTTGTCCCGCTTGTGCATGTGCTATAAGTTAAATCACTAACACGAGACAAATGTGAAGACGCCGCTGCTTGTGCTGCTCGACGCATACGTAGCCGTCACACACGTAGTGCACGTCTCTGTGGCACCGATCGCACCCGCACGCAGCCCACATTCCGGTGAACTGGTTGCCGACTCGGCCGAACTTCTGGAGACGTTCGGCGCACCACCAGTGCGCGCATCCGAGTGCGAGAGAGCTCTTCATAGGTGACAGAATGTCTGTTATAAAGATATTTTTGGGGTGTTGTCGATTTCATTCGTTTTGCATGCACCACTGATCCCTCTTCCCTCTTCTTTTAATACCGCTTTCTAACTCTGTGTATAGAACGTACCTAAATTAAGGTGTACCTGTGCCTTGTTGCAGTGAGTCCATGGCCTTCTGCACCGCCGCAGAGTACTTCTCCGCCGCCACACGATAGGAGACGAGAGACGAGTTGGATCCGGTCAGTCTTGTCTTGTTCAAAAAGACAGCTTCCTTGCTCTGACTAGGGAATAGGTACAGCTTCAGATTCTCTTCTCCTCCTTCCGCGATCGCAGCGTCTGCATACGAAGCGTCGGCAATCAGGTTAGCATGAAGTCCTACGGTAGGTCCCATGGTATCGTGCATCAGGGGCATGATCCAGTACTTGACAGGAATGTCGAGTAGAGGGACTCCACACATCCCACCAGTCTGCTTCAGGTTGACTTTCTGCTGATCCTCGGCCATCTGCACAGCTTCGGAACCTTGTTTCTTCACGTCATCCAGCTTTCGGTGAGTGTGACTCTTCTGCTTCTTCACCTTGGGCACAATATTCTTCGTATCCGGGTCCATCACGTGAGTGAGTAGCTGACCGTAGGGCTGGAAACGGCTCAGTGGCTTCATGCAGATGAAACAGGGATAGGAGCAGGCTTGTCCGGCATGACCCTGTACGGCAGATATGGACTTGTTGTCCCCGATGAGCACCATCTGAACCGGGACCACACGATCGCCCACAATAACATTCTGAATCGCGTTCAGAGCGGAGAAGATCTTGGGGAAACAAGCGCGTAGACTGACATAGTCATCTCCTCCCGTATACGCGCCGAGTATGTACCAGTTGAAAGCGCTGTTGATCTTGTGCTTGACATTCGCGACAGAGATTGCCAGCTTGCAGACACCACCGCCGGCGCCGACTCGGAGGACAACGCGCGGCGACGCGGGATCGAGCACCAGAGGAAGGCGGTTGACGAGGGTGTGCAGCACTCCGAGCACCGACTCGACCTGCGTACAGAAGATCTCCTTGCTGTCTCCCTCTGAAAGGTATCAATATGTTTCGTTTACTTCGTTTCTTCTCAATAAAAACTCACTATGACTGACGTGAATCTTCTCTGTCAGCCAACCGTTTCCTAGGCTCAGTTCTTTCTTCTTGGATAAATATTTCTCCTTGCTGTGGAAGAGAGAGAGCCGCGGAACATCTAACCTCTTTTCCATGTTCTTTCTCAGACGGTCCGCGCCACGATCACTCATCTTATTCTCCACCATCAGACGCACGTGTCCTTCTGAAATGTGTGAGTGTTGTTTTAATATGTTAAATCAATTAATGTTTTAAATGTGTGTTTATTTTCCATTGTATTATTCACACCTTCGAAACTCATTTTTATGTAGTCAATTAACCTTGCGACATTCTCTTGGGCATGCCAAGGGAATCCTTGAAATGTTCCTTGCAGGAAGGGTACTTGTCGAGTAGCTGGGAGATGAACATGCGCACACTGGTCTCCTGTTCGACCCTGTCGCCGCCCACCCCGAGTACTGCACGCGCTGCGTCCCAAGCCTCGTTCGACCACCTTCTGTACAAGTGAGTTTTTAATATGTTTTACTGATACGTGGAATGATTAGGTTAACTACCTTGACGTCTCTTTGTCTGCCATTGTGAAATGCCTCTTCGATCGCTTGTGACTTATAATATTATTCTGGGAGATAGTTCGCCAGATTACGGTAGAAAATCGATCTACCCTCGAGTCGCATTCGATCTACTGTCAGCGAGGCGACACGCTATCTCGCTGATGCACTCTCACTCCCTTGTGCTCGAGTGCTAATCTCTCTCTCTCTTCCAGTGCCGACAGCACGAGGGGTGGAGCCGGCCGGCCGGACTCACCGCCGACCTACCGCTGATCTACCGCGGACGCTGATTGGCTGAGAGAAGATTCGAGAGCGCGCGGCCACCTATATAAGCTGGCCGATCGCTCATTCGAGGCCGCCGCCGCCGCCGGCCTAGCCGGAGTACGGAATGCTCTAGCGGACCCGAAGGCTAGGCTTGTTAACGCCGCACCAAATCCTTCACCATTGCCATGTCATAAATCCCCTTTCGCAATGTGTCTCTGGGTTGTTGTGTGTAGTTAGTTGTCTCTCGTCGGTTCTATTGGTCTCTCGGTTGCACGTAACTTCTGGGTCGATGTGGCGCGTCGGCTCCCCGCCGACGCGTTGCTTCATAGAGGTAGTCCTTGGGCAAGACCTGTCTGTCTTCGGATGGCCAGATCCTCTCATTGGTAACAGCGAGCGGAGCCATTTCTTCTCTCTTTTTGTGGTAGCAGTTCTGGTACGGTAGCATATATTATCTCGTGCAGGTTGCAAACTGTTTCGTGTTGTATGTATGTGTGCCGCTTTCCACCGAATGCGTGTCGAGCGCCTCTCGCAGCAGTCTAGAAGCTGTGAGAGTGTGTCTCCTATACCGCAGAGAATAGATACCGAGACGATTTGAGCCGCCTATTGCCAAGGTGTCCCGTTGAGTCATGGTTGTATATTGCACCGTCTTATCCTCCCTTGTTGTCTGGTCTAGTGAGCTTGCGCAAGTGAGCTCACGCCCCTGGCTTGTTATCGCCGCCCCAAGTTAACCAACTCCCTCTCTCTCTTCCTGCGCGGAAACGTGCAGGATTATGTTCGCGGGTACGGGTGAGCAAAACAGCCACACAAGAGAACGAACGTGCAAGTGTACACCAGTGGGACTCAAAAGGGCTAGTTATTTTCTTACGGCCATTCGTTTGGACGGCTGGCAGTTGCGAAAGCAATCGCGCCGTCGGTGAGTGAGCGTTGTAGTTTGTAGTGTGGTCTCTGCTATACGGGTGCGCGGTGTGTGAGCGAGACTCCATTTATATTTTTCGCCTTGAGGTAGTATAAGACTAGTCACACAACTACAAATATGTTTGTGTCAGGAGTACTGTAGTTACAGTAATATGTTTTGAATACGGTAGATTTTATTTTCACGTGTCCGCACTGTTCTCTGTTGTCGCGCTCTCGCCAGACATCGATCGTCTGTCGTCTGTGTCGGTGGGTGTGGTGTGAGTGACCGCTGATTTCTCGATCGCGTGATTTCGTCTCTCTCCTCTCCCCGCAGAGGCTGGACCGAGTGACCGGTATCGATCGCGCCCCACAACACAAGCGTGTTTCGAAAGCCGGCCGGGTGACTGCGATGCCCACTGTGCACCCCTGCACCAACGAACGAGATCAGGTACGTCTAAGTGAATTGTGATCCTGTATTTACATATTGTACTATTAGTTTGGTTGTTTTAATATATGTGAGTGTAGTGTTAACTGATTGGTTGCGGGCTGTGGGTAATTTAAGTGAATAGTAGTGCTATAACTTTATTTCATCACGCTCGCTAGACTCGCCGAGTGGGCCGAGAAGGCTGGCGAGGTCTGGCGTGTCGAAGCAGCTTCCGTCAGGAGGAGACTCACTCAGGGAGACTGCAGGTATGCGGGTCTAAGGTGGCATGATTCTTATATTGTGACGACAATTAGAATGCGTGTTCGGGTTGTGCAAAACCTAGGGATGCCTAGGTAGCGGATAATGATAGTGTCATATTCGTTTTATGCCGGTGAATTGATCACACTCGGTGATAATATAGTAGTGCTATATTTATAAATCCTTGCGGTAGTGCCACAGGGTAGGGATCTTTGGTTAGTGATCATTGGTCTAGCGCTCTTTCAGTTCCAAGTGCAGTGCGAGCTCACTTTGGCAGAGACATTATGGTAGATACTAGTGGTACTACTCAGAACGGACCGAGAGTTTCGGGATATGAGCTCTTCTCATACACGAAACTCCAAACTACAAGGGAATGAGCGCCATTTCGACGTTCAGCCGCGTCGAGCGAATGATGAGAACAAGTCAAGAACGCGCAGCTGCATTCGCGCAGCGTGTCTCGCAAGGGTTCGTGGTAGGCTATGAGGTCAGAGACGGATAGCATTGATGACTGATGGAAGACGCTATCTATGAGCCGTTTGCGAACGACTATAGCAACATAACGTAAAAGTGGGCGCACTATTTCAGTTTTGTAGAATTAGTATTGAGACTATACCTGCACTACTTAGATAGGAAAGAGTGTTGTGTAGATGTGGTGTTGGATCCTATTCTAACTTCACTACGTTCCAGGTGACGAGATGATAGATGCCTCGATACCCAGGGACGAGAAGCCGCTGCACCGTCAAGCAGTGTCGGCGCGACACGAACACTTCAACAAGGTGAGTTGTTAGTGTAGTGGGACGAGTGATAAGAATATATGGGACTCGATCTAGAAGTGAGCATTGTATTTCTGCGTGTTAACTTACCAATTGCAGGTGAATTTTCTGGCGCAATGTGAACTCCTTGTACTTCCCGATTTTGTCTTATACTTTCGCGTTACTCTGGTGTCTGTATGATGATTGACATTGATTATTGATTTTCGTTGATTGCTCTTTCTCTCTCTTTCTCTCTCTCTCTCTCTTTCTCTCTCTCTCTCTATGTTTTGCTCGCCACTGTTGTTTCGCATTGTCCGTGTATTAGTTGTCGATTATCGCGCGCGTTTTTTTTTTGACTGTCACGTACCACATCTTGCAGGTGCTGCTCGAGCTGGAACATCAAGGCTGCAGGGGTATAAGTTTCTCTTATCCTCTCTCTCTGTCTAGCAAGCTTGCTTGCGACCTGGCTTGTTATCGCCGCCCAACGCAAACACACCTTTCTCTTTGTCTTATCTCTTAAAAAAAGAAGAAGCCCGAGGAGGTGAACGAGGGCAGTGAAGCATGGAAACAGATCAAGTTTCAGATGTGTCGGCAGGTGAACGAGACGAGATGGTTCACAAGGTGAGCAATGACAACAACATCTGCGTGAACGTGAGCTACGTCAAGTGGGAGGTGTTCAAATACTCTCCCGGCGAGCCCGCACAATTCAGTAGGTTTCTAGCGCGCTTCGAGGACAAGATCGAGGCTTTCGGTCTCAAGATTCCCGCGCGTCAGAAGGCCGCACTACTGCGCTGCAATGTCGTGGGTGCAGAATGGATCTTCCACGAGATGAGCGAGAAGAAGCACGACTTCGACGAACTGGTCAAGTACCTGATGGACTTCTTCGAAGGCGGCCGACATCAGATGGCTGTAGAGCACCGCAGCAACTTCAAGATGGAGCAGGGCAAGAACGAAAGGGTACGTGACTACGCGAGACGTTGTTGGGAGAGAGTTGCCGGTCGTCATTACCCAGGTGAGTGCAAGAAGTACTTTCTCTACGACGACTTCGTCAACGGTATCCGACCTGAAGAGCTCCGAGTTATGAACCTGATGAACTATGGCGGCAGGAACATTGACAAGGACGACTTCTTTGCTGTGGTCATGCGAGCAGACTGGATTGAGACTCTGTTCTACGACCGCGACTGTAAGCCCTGTCCGGAGGAGCTAGCTGGAGACGCAAAACGGTGCGCCTACTGTGGATCGGCGAAGCACAAGGGCAGCTGCCAGCAGGTGCTGCGCAAGTGGAAGACGGCCGACCCCGTGAAGAAGGAGACCGACAACGTCGAAGCCTGCGAGCTGGAGAAGCGGATGCGTTATTGTGGGTACTGTAGAAAGGATGGTCATTCAGATCTCTACTGTTCTCGTCTGAAGAAGGCGCGGAAGAACCAGGCAAAGCGACACAATGGACGTAAGGCACAAGCCGATGCCGGAGTGGACGAGTTCGCCGCCCTTTCTCTTAATTAGACGGACGTGCACGTGAGTGAACACCTTTGTATAACTGTGCAGTAGGTGGTCCCTTTTTCTAGTAAGCTCGGATCTGCCCGAGTGATCAAATCATATCAGTTTCCAAATTCGGTAGTTTCTTTTGGGTTTATACGTTTTGCGCGGTCGTTGATTATTGATTGAGTTCTGACTGTAGATCGAGGCGAGACATTTTGTAATCAGATTATCTTTTGTCATGTCACTCTGAATTCCGAAGTTGAGTTAGCACCGGGATGTGAAAATATGTTGAAAACGACTCAGTTTTGTCAATACAACTATTTGCTGAAAATGTGGGGGGGTAGAAATTGTCAACACTCACGTCCACGTCGTGCTTCCCGGGAGTCTGTTTGCCTGTGCATACAGACTGCTAAGTTCAAGTGTTGACTACTTTCGAGTCAAGGAATTGTCACCCTTTGACAATACGACAGGCATTATGCCCAACATACCGACTATGCGATCATCGCAAAGAACCAGGACCCGCTACATGTCCTACAATGTCCGTTCTGCCAGAAGCTGAAAATGTCTGCAAGTTGGTGAAAATTCAGCGCAAAATGTATGAAAATGCAGAAATTGGTGCCAATTGGTGCCAATTTTCAATGTTCAACAGAATTTTTCATCGACTTATACATAGGTATCTCCGACACATAGTTGCATTGACAAAAGTACATCATTTTCAACATATTTTCACATCCCGGTGCTAACTTAACTTCGAAATTCAGAGTGTACACTCCCTTTAAAGAATAAAAGTTTATTCATGTGATGGAAACTTAAAGGTAGTGAACCCTCTGATTCTGATTGCATGAGTTGTTGTTACCAGTTCTTTACTCATTATTTGTTAGTTATATCTCCATAACATGATTATTGAAATTTCAAAAATTACAATTTTAAATTATAAAAAAACTTAAACGTTTGACATTTACCGGAGAATGTAAGCACACACCGAGCGCACCGCGACAAGATCTGCTCACTTGCCGCCAGGCCTTGCTAAATGCTATAACTTATTTGTCAACAGGAATTCTTACTACGAACTATAAAACACGAGTTTCCAGTATATAGGCATTTTTGTTTTACCTCTCTAACTAACTGTAAAAATCCGTAAAAATATGGAGGTGTGCACGTCATGAATAGTTTTTGGCTAAACTGGTAAAGAAGTGAGATACGCAATATGCCCACTAAAAAGTTATTGATGACGTGCACATCTACAAAATCTGCTGATAATTATGGTGAAAACTACAAATCATGAAACGTAGTAGTAATGCTGGAAAGTCGTGCAATGCATAAACATATCGTGTCGGGACCAAGCTGGTATCAGCTGACTCATCGTTTGCGACGCGAGTGGTCACATGCCATCCGATCCTTGTTTTCACCATTCGCGATCGAACGAAATAGGGTATTTGAGTTATTTGTTATTTATGTTATTTATGTTATATATGTTATGTGTTATATGTTCCTTATATCAGTTATATCCAGTGTATACTATTACTATGCCTCATCACGTTCAGACTCGCGATTTCGGTTCCTTGTTGTTCAATGATGATGTGTTGTTTAGTTTGGAGAGGCGGGTTTCACTCCGCTTGATCCGACCGACTGGGGTTGCGCTCACACAGCGTCTGTCTATGCAGAGGTTGGTCGGATGAAACAATACTGTTGTCGTATTTTCAAGTAGTATACTGTATCCTTAACAACCGTTTATGAGTATCACTTGATATAGAAATGTATATGGAAATAACAAAAAAGTTCAACTTATAAGGCGACACGCAACGAACAGTTAAATTATAAAATCAATCACTATGGATAGTTCTATGTACAAGTGGATAATCGTAAATTGATATACAATCTTAATCTAGAAAGAAGGGTCAGTCATCATGAGTATGCTACGAGTGTTGGTCTCGTTGCAGATTCGCTGTAGGACCAGTGGGGACATGTGAGCGGCGGACAGCTGCTTACGCAGTTGGTTGAAGTGTGCGTGGAGAGCCTCTAGACTCTGCTCGGAAAGCCATCCCAGGTTGGTGAACTCGTCCAGCAGATACTTTAGATGCTCTAAATGTTCTGTTACGTATCATCCGTGGTTAGATCAATGTTACACTTACTAGTGAGGGAGTGCGTCTTCACTGTCTCCTTGATCTGTGGGAAATTCTGTGCATACTTTGCATCGAGATCATTACACGCTTTCAGGAGACGAATCTTCTCTTCCTTCTCCAAGACCTTGCACGCCGTTCCCTCCTGGATGAGGCGCAGTGTGTTGGCGACTGCTTGGTACCGTTCGGCGAGAGAACGGATGACAGGTGAGCGATGGCGGTGAAGAGGCTCGAGTATCTTATGCATGTTCTTGAGCATGTTGCTGCATGCCTCGCCATTCAACGTTCCTATAATGATCACTACTGAGAACAGTGTTGGTTGCATTCTACTGACCCGTGTAGTACTTCTCTTGACGAACGCCGTTCTGCTTCAGGACAAGCTCCAACTGCGTGAAGAGACCCGTTTGTGTGATGTTGGCGAGTCGCTGACGCACGTCCAGGTTCGATTGCACGTACGCACGTTGCTCATCCAACCTGTTCAGCACTCCTCGAAGTCCAGTGGTAGCGGTGACTGCCTCTCTGCATCTGCAGAAACAGGTGACTGGTCACAATTTTTCGCATCACTGTTGTCCCGCTTGTGCATGTGCTATAAGTTAAATCACTAACACGAGACAAATGTGAAGACGCCGCTGCTTGTGCTGCTCGACGCATACGTAGCCGTCACACACGTAGTGCACGTCTCTGTGGCACCGATCGCACCCGCACGCAGCCCACATTCCGGTGAACTGGTTGCCGACTCGGCCGAACTTCTGGAGACGTTCGGCGCACCACCAGTGCGCGCATCCGAGTGCGAGAGAGCTCTTCATAGGTGACAGAATGTCTGTTATAAAGATATTTTTGGGGTGTTGTCGATTTCATTCGTTTTGCATGCACCACTGATCCCTCTTCCCTCTTCTTTTAATACCGCTTTCTAACTCTGTGTATAGAACGTACCTAAATTAAGGTGTACCTGTGCCTTGTTGCAGTGAGTCCATGGCCTTCTGCACCGCCGCAGAGTACTTCTCCGCCGCCACACGATAGGAGACGAGAGACGAGTTGGATCCGGTCAGTCTTGTCTTGTTCAAAAAGACAGCTTCCTTGCTCTGACTAGGGAATAGGTACAGCTTCAGATTCTCTTCTCCTCCTTCCGCGATCGCAGCGTCTGCATACGAAGCGTCGGCAATCAGGTTAGCATGAAGTCCTACGGTAGGTCCCATGGTATCGTGCATCAGGGGCATGATCCAGTACTTGACAGGAATGTCGAGTAGAGGGACTCCACACATCCCACCAGTCTGCTTCAGGTTGACTTTCTGCTGATCCTCGGCCATCTGCACAGCTTCGGAACCTTGTTTCTTCACGTCATCCAGCTTTCGGTGAGTGTGACTCTTCTGCTTCTTCACCTTGGGCACAATATTCTTCGTATCCGGGTCCATCACGTGAGTGAGTAGCTGACCGTAGGGCTGGAAACGGCTCAGTGGCTTCATGCAGATGAAACAGGGATAGGAGCAGGCTTGTCCGGCATGACCCTGTACGGCAGATATGGACTTGTTGTCCCCGATGAGCACCATCTGAACCGGGACCACACGATCGCCCACAATAACATTCTGAATCGCGTTCAGAGCGGAGAAGATCTTGGGGAAACAAGCGCGTAGACTGACATAGTCATCTCCTCCCGTATACGCGCCGAGTATGTACCAGTTGAAAGCGCTGTTGATCTTGTGCTTGACATTCGCGACAGAGATTGCCAGCTTGCAGACACCACCGCCGGCGCCGACTCGGAGGACAACGCGCGGCGACGCGGGATCGAGCACCAGAGGAAGGCGGTTGACGAGGGTGTGCAGCACTCCGAGCACCGACTCGACCTGCGTACAGAAGATCTCCTTGCTGTCTCCCTCTGAAAGGTATCAATATGTTTCGTTTACTTCGTTTCTTCTCAATAAAAACTCACTATGACTGACGTGAATCTTCTCTGTCAGCCAACCGTTTCCTAGGCTCAGTTCTTTCTTCTTGGATAAATATTTCTCCTTGCTGTGGAAGAGAGAGAGCCGCGGAACATCTAACCTCTTTTCCATGTTCTTTCTCAGACGGTCCGCGCCACGATCACTCATCTTATTCTCCACCATCAGACGCACGTGTCCTTCTGAAATGTGTGAGTGTTGTTTTAATATGTTAAATCAATTAATGTTTTAAATGTGTGTTTATTTTCCATTGTATTATTCACACCTTCGAAACTCATTTTTATGTAGTCAATTAACCTTGCGACATTCTCTTGGGCATGCCAAGGGAATCCTTGAAATGTTCCTTGCAGGAAGGGTACTTGTCGAGTAGCTGGGAGATGAACATGCGCACACTGGTCTCCTGTTCGACCCTGTCGCCGCCCACCCCGAGTACTGCACGCGCTGCGTCCCAAGCCTCGTTCGACCACCTTCTGTACAAGTGAGTTTTTAATATGTTTTACTGATACGTGGAATGATTAGGTTAACTACCTTGACGTCTCTTTGTCTGCCATTGTGAAATGCCTCTTCGATCGCTTGTGACTTATAATATTATTCTGGGAGATAGTTCGCCAGATTACGGTAGAAAATCGATCTACCCTCGAGTCGCATTCGATCTACTGTCAGCGAGGCGACACGCTATCTCGCTGATGCACTCTCACTCCCTTGTGCTCGAGTGCTAATCTCTCTCTCTCTTCCAGTGCCGACAGCACGAGGGGTGGAGCCGGCCGGCCGGACTCACCGCCGACCTACCGCTGATCTACCGCGGACGCTGATTGGCTGAGAGAAGATTCGAGAGCGCGCGGCCACCTATATAAGCTGGCCGATCGCTCATTCGAGGCCGCCGCCGCCGCCGGCCTAGCCGGAGTACGGAATGCTCTAGCGGACCCGAAGGCTAGGCTTGTTAACGCCGCACCAAATCCTTCACCATTGCCATGTCATAAATCCCCTTTCGCAATGTGTCTCTGGGTTGTTGTGTGTAGTTAGTTGTCTCTCGTCGGTTCTATTGGTCTCTCGGTTGCACGTAACTTCTGGGTCGATGTGGCGCGTCGGCTCCCCGCCGACGCGTTGCTTCATAGAGGTAGTCCTTGGGCAAGACCTGTCTGTCTTCGGATGGCCAGATCCTCTCATTGGTAACAGCGAGCGGAGCCATTTCTTCTCTCTTTTTGTGGTAGCAGTTCTGGTACGGTAGCATATATTATCTCGTGCAGGTTGCAAACTGTTTCGTGTTGTATGTATGTGTGCCGCTTTCCACCGAATGCGTGTCGAGCGCCTCTCGCAGCAGTCTAGAAGCTGTGAGAGTGTGTCTCCTATACCGCAGAGAATAGATACCGAGACGATTTGAGCCGCCTATTGCCAAGGTGTCCCGTTGAGTCATGGTTGTACATTGCACCGTCTTATCCTCCCTTGTTGTCTGGTCTAGTGAGCTTGCGCAAGTGAGCTCACGCCCCTGGCTTGTTATCGCCGCCCCAAGTTAACCAACTCCCTCTCTCTCTTCCTGCGCGGAAACGTGCAGGATTATGTTCGCGGGTACGGGTGAGCAAAACAGCCACACAAGAGAACGAACGTGCAAGTGTACACCAGTGGGACTCAAAAGGGCTAGTTATTTTCTTACGGCCATTCGTTTGGACGGCTGGCAGTTGCGAAAGCAATCGCGCCGTCGGTGAGTGAGCGTTGTAGTTTGTAGTGTGGTCTCTGCTATACGGGTGCGCGGTGTGTGAGCGAGACTCCATTTATATTTTTCGCCTTGAGGTAGTATAAGACTAGTCACACAACTACAAATATGTTTGTGTCAGGAGTACTGTAGTTACAGTAATATGTTTTGAATACGGTAGATTTTATTTTCACGTGTCCGCACTGTTCTCTGTTGTCGCGCTCTCGCCAGACATCGATCGTCTGTCGTCTGTGTCGGTGGGTGTGGTGTGAGTGACCGCTGATTTCTCGATCGCGTGATTTCGTCTCTCTCCTCTCCCCGCAGAGGCTGGACCGAGTGACCGGTATCGATCGCGCCCCACAACACAAGCGTGTTTCGAAAGCCGGCCGGGTGACTGCGATGCCCACTGTGCACCCCTGCACCAACGAACGAGATCAGGTACGTCTAAGTGAATTGTGATCCTGTATTTACATATTGTACTATTAGTTTGGTTGTTTTAATATATGTGAGTGTAGTGTTAACTGATTGGTTGCGGGCTGTGGGTAATTTAAGTGAATAGTAGTGCTATAACTTTATTTCATCACGCTCGCTAGACTCGCCGAGTGGGCCGAGAAGGCTGGCGAGGTCTGGCGTGTCGAAGCAGCTTCCGTCAGGAGGAGACTCACTCAGGGAGACTGCAGGTATGCGGGTCTAAGGTGGCATGATTCTTATATTGTGACGACAATTAGAATGCGTGTTCGGGTTGTGCAAAACCTAGGGATGCCTAGGTAGCGGATAATGATAGTGTCATATTCGTTTTATGCCGGTGAATTGATCACACTCGGTGATAATATAGTAGTGCTATATTTATAAATCCTTGCGGTAGTGCCACAGGGTAGGGATCTTTGGTTAGTGATCATTGGTCTAGCGCTCTTTCAGTTCCAAGTGCAGTGCGAGCTCACTTTGGCAGAGACATTATGGTAGATACTAGTGGTACTACTCAGAACGGACCGAGAGTTTCGGGATATGAGCTCTTCTCATACACGAAACTCCAAACTACAAGGGAATGAGCGCCATTTCGACGTTCAGCCGCGTCGAGCGAATGATGAGAACAAGTCAAGAACGCGCAGCTGCATTCGCGCAGCGTGTCTCGCAAGGGTTCGTGGTAGGCTATGAGGTCAGAGACGGATAGCATTGATGACTGATGGAAGACGCTATCTATGAGCCGTTTGCGAACGACTATAGCAACATAACGTAAAAGTGGGCGCACTATTTCAGTTTTGTAGAATTAGTATTGAGACTATACCTGCACTACTTAGATAGGAAAGAGTGTTGTGTAGATGTGGTGTTGGATCCTATTCTAACTTCACTACGTTCCAGGTGACGAGATGATAGATGCCTCGATACCCAGGGACGAGAAGCCGCTGCACCGTCAAGCAGTGTCGGCGCGCCACGAACACTTCAACAAGGTGAGTTGTTAGTGTAGTGGGACGAGTGATAAGAATATATGGGACTCGATCTAGAAGTGAGCATTGTATTTCTGCGTGTTAACTTACCAATTGCAGGTGAATTTTCTGGCGCAATGTGAACTCCTTGTACTTCCCGATTTTGTCTTATACTTTCGCGTTACTCTGGTGTCTGTATGATGATTGACATTGATTATTGATTTTCGTTGATTGCTCTTTCTCTCTCTTTCTCTCTCTCTCTCTCTTTCTCTCTCTCTCTCTATGTTTTGCTCGCCACTGTTGTTTCGCATTGTCCGTGTATTAGTTGTCGATTATCGCGCGCGTTTTTTTTTTTGACTGTCACGTACCACATCTTGCAGGTGCTGCTCGAGCTGGAACATCAAGGCTGCAGGGGTATAAGTTTCTCTTATCCTCTCTCTCTGTCTAGCAAGCTTGCTTGCGACCTGGCTTGTTATCGCCGCCCAACGCAAACACACCTTTCTCTTTGTCTTATCTCTTAAAAAAAGAAGAAGCCCGAGGAGGTGAACGAGGGCAGTGAAGCATGGAAACAGATCAAGTTTCAGATGTGTCGGCAGGTGAACGAGACGAGATGGTTCACAAGGTGAGCAATGACAACAACATCTGCGTGAACGTGAGCTACGTCAAGTGGGAGGTGTTCAAATACTCTCCCGGCGAGCCCGCACAATTCAGTAGGTTTCTAGCGCGCTTCGAGGACAAGATCGAGGCTTTCGGTCTCAAGATTCCCGCGCGTCAGAAGGCCGCACTACTGCGCTGCAATGTCGTGGGTGCAGAATGGATCTTCCACGAGATGAGCGAGAAGAAGCACGACTTCGACGAACTGGTCAAGTACCTGATGGACTTCTTCGAAGGCGGCCGACATCAGATGGCTGTAGAGCACCGCAGCAACTTCAAGATGGAGCAGGGCAAGAACGAAAGGGTACGTGACTACGCGAGACGTTGTTGGGAGAGAGTTGCCGGTCGTCATTACCCAGGTGAGTGCAAGAAGTACTTTCTCTACGACGACTTCGTCAACGGTATCCGACCTGAAGAGCTCCGAGTTATGAACCTGATGAACTATGGCGGCAGGAACATTGACAAGGACGACTTCTTTGCTGTGGTCATGCGAGCAGACTGGATTGAGACTCTGTTCTACGACCGCGACTGTAAGCCCTGTCCGGAGGAGCTAGCTGGAGACGCAAAACGGTGCGCCTACTGTGGATCGGCGAAGCACAAGGGCAGCTGCCAGCAGGTGCTGCGCAAGTGGAAGACGGCCGACCCCGTGAAGAAGGAGACCGACAACGTCGAAGCCTGCGAGCTGGAGAAGCGGATGCGTTATTGTGGGTACTGTAGAAAGGATGGTCATTCAGATCTCTACTGTTCTCGTCTGAAGAAGGCGCGGAAGAACCAGGCAAAGCGACACAATGGACGTAAGGCACAAGCCGATGCCGGAGTGGACGAGTTCGCCGCCCTTTCTCTTAATTAGACGGACGTGCACGTGAGTGAACACCTTTGTATAACTGTGCAGTAGGTGGTCCCTTTTTCTAGTAAGCTCGGATCTGCCCGAGTGATCAAATCATATCAGTTTCCAAATTCGGTAGTTTCTTTTGGGTTTATACGTTTTGCGCGGTCGTTGATTATTGATTGAGTTCTGACTGTAGATCGAGGCGAGACATTTTGTAATCAGATTATCTTTTGTCATGTCACATTGTTGTTTAGACACGTTCGTGGGTCAGACGTATCACCTGTAAACGAATGACGCCACACTTTTTGTAGTATTGTAGTATCCCGAGAGTCAGAAACAGTTGACTTCAGTTTTTTTCAGTTATCGGTGCTCGGTCGTTTGTTGGACAGACAGGGACGGAGCAGAAGCGCTGATCACAAACCGCCAACGCCGACGTGGCTTGTCTCCACACTGACGATGCAGCCGACGCCGCTGCACACGGACGGAGAAGAGGCCCTGATCACAAACCGCCAACGCCGACGTGGCCTGTCTTCACACTGACGATGCAGCCGACGCCGCTGCACACGGACGGAGAAGAAGCGCTGATCACAAACCGCCAACGTCGACGTGGCCTGTCTCCACACTGACGATGCAGCCGACGCCGCTGCACACGGACGGAGAAGAAGCGCTGATCACAAACCGCCAACGTCGACGTGGCCTGTCTCCACACTGACGATGCAGCCGACGCCGCTGCACACGGACGGAGAAGAAGCGCTGATCACAAACCGCCAACACTGACGTGGCCTATCGCTCCAAACTACGTGACGCAGCTGACCCGAACCTGGACAATGAGTAAGATTCAACGGAGCCGAAGTTCATCCGCCAGCCGAATCCGAAGCGCGGAAACTACAATCCGCTCACTCGCAAAGGTCGTCGCCGAAGAGACGACTCTTCTGCCGTGAAGACTGTGGATTCGCGATTCGGACGCGTGAGTTGGGTAGAGGGCCAATCTGACTCTTTTCAGCGCGTGCCGATGCTACAAGTAGTTCGTGCTGTTTGCTTTACGTGTATTATAAGGTTTTGTAGATCCCTTCTTGTGTAGTTTATCGAGTGTAGTGCGCGCTGCCAGCTGACAGCCAGACTGTGCACATGTGCGCGTGAATAGGTTTTTGGGTAGCGTGGGGGTGCGATTTACGTGGAAGGCTTGTCATCGCCGCTCCCAGTTCACGTGAATCTTCTTCCTATTCTCCTACGTGTGATCAGTTGGCTCGTCGTGTCACTGTTATTGGTTTATCTTTACTACGTGGTAAGTTACTTCTAGTTTTTGCTATGTTGTTTGAATGTATTGAAACACTTTGTTCAGGTGTACAACTGCGCTTCTGACGAGGTGGCCGCTCTGCCTCGACAAGATCAACTGTTTTGGCGGCCGAGTGCTCAATGGTCGTCGAATTCGAGACGAACACCGGATGATTCATCCGCAGCATGGTCGAGTCAAGCCGAGCAAGTGGCAGGACATCAGTCGGGACGCGTGAAGTGTGGTCTGTCCATTTATGTTTGATTTACTTTGTATAGTAGCTTGTTACTTTAGTGGGTCGTAAGACACTTGTAGATTGTAATCCTTTCAGGAATTAGTCGTGGTCTTTTATGTAGGTGGCATCGTGCGGTGTCGATGCATTTGTTTGAGGGGGAGGTGTCAGCGAGGCGACACGCTATCTCGCTGATGCACTCTCACTCCCTTGTGCTCGAGTGCTAATCTCTCTCTCTCTTCCAGTGCCGACAGCACGAGGGGTGGAGCCGGCCGGCCGGACTCACCGCCGACCTACCGCTGATCTACCGCGGACGCTGATTGGCTGAGAGAAGATTCGAGAGCGCGCGGCCACCTATATAAGCTGGCCGATCGCTCATTCGAGGCCGCCGCCGCCGCCGGCCTAGCCGGAGTACGGAATGCTCTAGCGGACCCGAAGGCTAGGCTTGTTAACGCCGCACCAAATCCTTCACCATTGCCATGTCATAAATCCCCTTTCGCAATGTGTCTCTGGGTTGTTGTGTGTAGTTAGTTGTCTCTCGTCGGTTCTATTGGTCTCTCGGTTGCACGTAACTTCTGGGTCGATGTGGCGCGTCGGCTCCCCGCCGACGCGTTGCTTCATAGAGGTAGTCCTTGGGCAAGACCTGTCTGTCTTCGGATGGCCAGATCCTCTCATTCTACCTTCTAGTCGTGAGAAGACCCAAGCGCGCGCTTTCAAACGATAATATTGATCAAAGAAGCCGGCATGCGAATCAAAGAGGCCGCGTGACACTCGACCATTTTCCCGCGCTGTCTGGCCTCTCTCGCTCGCAACTGAGTTTCGCCAACTGACCCCGGCTGGCAATAGCAGAAACTATCCACCAGGCGGCGACTATAAGGGAATGTGTGGATATATGTCGTCCTTGATTCCGCGCATGTAACAGAGCTTTTCGTTCTCGTTGTTGGTGATCAACACGCGCTTGAGTAGGGCCGATGAGATTCGGTCTCCGTCTGAATCAGTTGTTAATTTCTATTTGATCTAAATGTCGAACAAACTAACCTTGCAGTGCAGGAAGCGTGACCGGAGACACTACGGTTGGAGCAGCACCGACAACGCGCACCAGAGGAACGACGGAAGGAACCGCCGCTCGAGGGTGTCCGTGATCTCCTCCCTCACCACTCTCGTTGTCGCTCCCATCTTCGTCGCAGGAACACGGTGAGTCTCTCTCTCCGTCACCCTCTCCTTCTCCATTCTCTTCTTCTTCTTCACCATCTTCTTCTGATTCACTTTCGTACTCTCCTTCCACCGCCTCTCTTTCCACATCGTACTCTTGGTCAAATACAGGGTCTGGACGCAGAAGGGCCGCGACGACGTGGAAGCTGTTGTGGTCGGATTCGGGTCGATCGATAAGAGCTGACTTGCTGCACCGTTCACCCTCGTCCACCTCTCCCCTGATATCCAAATCCTGCCCAATATTATCCTTCCCCGCGTGCATGTCCATTTCCAAATCGTTTCCTCCATCCATATCATATACCTCGTCCATGTTCAACATTGACATGTCTTCGTCCACATCTGCTGAATAATGTTGTAAAATAAATGACTAAAACTGATGTATCACCTTGATCATCATCGTGATTGTGCGAAGTTGTTGGCGCCTCTGTTGCTTCACTTTTGCGCTTACGTTTGTTCTCTTTCTCCGCCTTTTCCCTCGTTCTTCTCGCTTTGAATGTTGGAGTTCTTTTCTTCCTAACAAGAACACATTATTGAAATAAAGCAGGAAGTTGTTGTTTCAGGAAACATCATTGCAGGAAGGACAACTCACGCAGCACTCTTGAACGACACTCCACGGGGCTTCTTGCGGGGCTTCCCCTCATCGCCACCTCCTCCATCACTACTCGAATAATCATCCATCTATACATAAAAATTTTCATGAACATTACAAACGCATTTTATTACTCATAAACAATTATTATAACATATCAATCAATTTATGATTCAAACATGATTGCGGTATTATAACAGTTCATTTATCACACGATCCGCGTAAGAATCGGACGAGTTTCGGGCAGGTGGGACCTAGGAGCTAAGTGCGCGTTATAGAGGTTTTCAAGGGTGCTCTACAAGGTAGTATAGGTGATTTTGTCCCAATATGCAAATTTGGTCAGTGAAGGGACCATGACCTCAAATCAATCAGTTTTTGTCCAAAATTATTTTTGACTGGCTTGTTCGATTTGTCCTGACATTATAAGATTTTTTGTACATACACAACTTTTTCATAAAACAAAAAAGAAAAAAAGTTATGATCAAAAAATTGAAAAAAATTCATATTTTATTTTTTTGAGATCTTTTCGCCTCGATACAACAAAAACGACTAACACCATTCGATTCTACGCGTTTTATAAGTCGACTATGATTTTTTTTCGTGGAAATCTGGTGTTGCCTTTTCTTCCATCCAGAGCGATGAAAATGGCCCGAAATAAAAAATTTGCGTTTTACCGCAATTTTCCAAGTCTTTCGTTTCGAAACTTCAGGAACCACTACTTTATTCGGACTCTACATTTTTTAGTTAGTATTAGTTTTGGTTTATAGCCAAATCCTATGTTGCCTTTTCTTCCATCCAGAGCGATGAAAATGGCCCGAAATCAAAACTTCGCGTTTTCCCGCCATTTTCCAAGTCTTTCGTTCCGATACAACATAAATCACTACTAGATTCGGATTCTACACCTTTTGATTAGTATATGTGTTGGTTTATAGCCAAATCCGGTGTTGCCTTTTTGCTCATTTAAGGCGATGAAAATGGCTCAAATGTGAAAATTCGCATTTTCCTGTCACTTTTAAATTCTATCCTTCTGAAATACCACAAAAACCTTTTACATATTCGGGTTTCGCACCTTTTAATTAGTCTACGTAATTGTTTTTATACAAATTTAGTGCTGCCTTCTGGCGTTATCATGAAATTTCGCGATTGATAGTTAGGCCATTTTCAACATCACGGATGAACACAAAGGCAACATCATATTTGCCTGAAAACAACTACACAGACTAATTCAAAGGTGCAAAATCCGAATAAAAAAGTTATTTTTGTTATTTCGGATTGGAAGATATGAAAAATGGCGGTAAAACGCAAAACTTGTATTTCGGGCCATTTTCATCGCTCTGGATGGAAGAAAAGGCAACACCAGATTTTCACGTTAGAAAACGTGCGAATTGCAGAAAGCAGGCCGGATGACGCTGTTTTGTTCTCTGTGCAACTCCTCAGTTCGAACAGTAATACCAGAAACACAGGAAAATAACCGTATAAGAAAGCTAGCTGAGTTCAGTTCAACGCACCCAGTCCGGCTATTCATGACCGAAGGTTCATTAGCTCAAAATCTGAAGATTGTCTTTCTGTGTCTAGAGAGAACAGTGAGGGTAGAAAAAGAGAGTGTTCAAGCGGAGAATAAAACACAATATGCTCTGAGAGAGAGAACGAGAGAGAGAAAGAAAAAGTGATAGAGAGGGGAGATAAAGAGGAGAGAGAAAGAGATTGAGAAAGAGAGAGATAGAAAAGGGAGCGAGAGAGAGAGAAAGAGAAGGAGAAGGAGAGATAATGAGAGTTAGGGAGTGATAGAGAGAGGAAAGAAAAAGAGAAGGGCGAGTGATAGAGAAAGAGAGAGAAAGAGAGAGAGGGGGGAAAGAGTGAGAGAGAGGGCTATTAGATAAGCGAAATAGAGCGCATCAATCGTCAATGAGCGATCCGACCAGGCTGTTCGTTTCCTGATTCTGACTACGTTTTCGAAGACTCTCTAGTTTGGATACGTCAGTGTACTAGTTTTCGAAGATTTTCAAGTTACTGACGTGACTGTTATCAGTGACTGTTACTATGTCTGTGTATTTGTGAATTGTTAATTGTGAGTATTGTAAATTGTAAGTTATTTGTATCTTTATAGCATGATATTCTGACTAGTGAGTTTGTAATATGTATTTTCGTTATCTAATGTACAAAATTTCTTCGAAATTTGAGAAAAGGACATCCATTCTCTTTCGAAAAGTACAGGAGTAAAAAGGAGTGGTTTGTTTTGATCTAATTCAACAAAAGCACATGCATATTTTTTTCTTCGCAGCTGACTAAAATTTCAAAACAAACCTGCTCTTTCTAATCGATGAAAAAAGCGAACATATGTAATTGTAATATGTACTATAATAATTTAAAATAAAAGACCTTTTTGTTGTTAAATTTTTATGCATTTGCATGCGTATATCTGATCAAAAATCACACATTTCATAGTTATGAAACATTTCATAGTACATCGTTTGAAAGAGCAGGTTTTTTTTTAGTACGATAGGTGTCTTACATTGGTTGTTGTTCTTGCGCCAACTGAAAAAAAGATTCATAAGCCTTTCTATTTCCTTTTGGAATGTTTCTAGTGTCAGAACAGAGAAACATGGAAAAAAAACTCAACAAGACGGAAAGACTCGACTGCGTTCCGAAATGATTGTTTCTCCGTCGAGGGAACAAAATGTTCTCCGTCGAGGGAACAAAATGTCCATTTTTTTCAGACAAACGGACGGGAATTGAGCGCGAAGAAAAACAAAACGCCGCCTTGTCTCATGTGGACTTCATACAATCTATTGAGCATATGAATTGATTCAAGTATATAAAAATTATATAAAAATACTGACCCGACAAGGCACTTGCCCAGTTGAATGGGAGTGTGCGGGTTGAAGGGAGGCATGCGGTGGAAGATGGAGCGGACACGACGGGCGATCAAGTCAGAGAGAGGGGTAGGGGAGGGAGGCGTCAGACTGAAAGGGACTTTCTCTCTCTCTCTCTTTCTCTCTCTCTCTCTCTCTCTCTCGTACTCACCGCACCCTCCTGACTCTCTTCAGATCCACTTCCGCCATGTTGTATCGATCGTGTAGCAGACGGGCGGATGAGGGGTCAACCTGAATGTGAGACAATTGAATTGATTTGAATGACTGATAGAAACATTGGAAGAGACCATCCGAAATGATTTAAAGTATGTGGCGGAGATATTTGAACTAGAGAAACAGCAGGAATTTTCCAAAGTCATGGCATTATGGATTTTTTATATGTCGATTGTCACCTGTTGCGTGTTCCATTGTTTCTGGAGGGAGATGTGGTGGGTGTGGAGGTGGTCGACGCGGTCCCGGAGAAACGCCAGCTGGAAAGGACCCTTCTCTCTCTCTCTCTCTCTCTCTCTCTCTCTTTCTCTCTCTCTCTCTCTCTCTCTCGCTCTCGCTCTCGCTCTCGCTCTCGCTCACGCTCTCGCTCTCGCTCTCTCTCTCTCGCTCTCTACGCTCTCTACGCTCTATACTCTCTTTCTCTCGCTCCCTCCCACCTTATTAGGCCCTTGCGAGTCCCCGTATCTCGCATTGTCTACTCCTTCGAAGTCGACTACTTCCTCCTTCTGCAGAGGAGGATGGAACTGGAGGATCTGTAACAGGCATTCATGAATTCTTGTTTTCTTCTTTTGTCTTTATGAGTAAAAAGAGACTTGGATTGAAGAGCGACTTGCCTTATGCTGATAGGAGAACGCGCCCGCCGTCGGATGTTTCTTGGTCAGTGCAGCGAGAGAGGCGGTGAAATTGCCCGAACTAAACAATGACATGTGTACGTATTCTGAATTGACTATCAAACCGTGAAAACCGTAAAAGAAAAAAAAAGAAAATTTCACATTGCATCATTGCAATGAAATTGTCAATGAAAGTCGATTGATAGTACAGAGCCGTTATATCAAACAAAGGCCTTTCACGGAAAAGCCGTGAGTGAACGGTCTGTCACGTAACGGACATTTTCACGGAGAACTGTTTCGTCATGGTTTCGTGGATAACTCTAGTCAAGGCGTATGTAGAACGGAAATAATAGAAACATGGTGTTGTTGACTAACGTGGGGATGAGGAACTCGTCGATGTCGACGAGCACTCCCCAGTGTGTGTCCATCCGCAGCACGCAGTCGTTGTGTGCGAGTAGATGGAGTAGTCTGTAGGAAGAGTGGGAGGGGGACAGGGAGGGAGAGGAGGGCAGGAGCGGCCAGGGGACGGTCGACACTGCGCCCTGCAATAATCGTGGATTCCAGCATACGATCTTAGCCTATAGCGCTGTCACTATAAAAACCACACTTTTGAAACCGTTATATGTAGATATTTTTTTTTGTAATTCTCACCTTCTCCTCGTACCACCTCAACACGTCGTCGGCCTGACTGTTGGTGGAATGGCGGTAGATGAGGAACTGCGAAGCGCCTTGGGCCAGCCAGATCTGCAGAAGACTCTCTCTCTCTCTCTCTCTCTCTCTCTCTCTCTCTTTCTCTGCATCTCTTTTTGAGTGAATAGTGAAAAAGAAAAAGAAAACATACAACATACTTCAATGAACAGTACCATCCGCGGCCAGTCATAGTACCAATATAGCGGAGGGACACACACTGTCAGACCCTGAAAACATCATTTGTATATATATAAAAACAAGGTTTTTCACATTATTTTCTAGTGTTGATCACTTAATACAGCACGGTTTGTATAGTTTTTCGTTTCACACCTTCATACACACATTGAAACGTTTTTTGATTCGACATTGGCAACTTATTTCAACTTATTTTTAATCTCCTCTTATTGTTTTTAATCACCTCTTTCGCAGGCTGGGTTCTGTGCAAAGGGACTGTGAGTGTTGTGGTAGTGGAAGAGGAAGTGGTGTGATAGAGGGTTATCTGAGCTTAGAATATCGACACGAAAAACGACAACGACAACGACAACGACAACGACAACGACAACGACAACGACAACGACAACGACAACGACAACGACAACGACAACGACAACGACAACGACAACGACAACGACAACGACAACGACAACGACAACGACAACGACAACGACAACGACAACGACAACGACAACGACAACGACAACGACAACGACAACGACAACGACAACGACAACGACAACAACAATAACAACAACAACAACAACAACAACAACAACAACAACAACAGCAACAACAACAACAACAACAACAACAACAACAACAACAACAACAACAACAACAACAACAACAACAACAACAACAACAACAACAACAACAACAACAACGCACCGTGTCGGGCTCGGTTGCATTCGTGTCGACTGGGACCCGCATGATGAAAGAATTCCATTCGCAGCCCGGAGACCATGTCCAAGGACAAGAAGACTCGATCGGAGTCACACTGCAAACAATCATAGTTTCCAAGCTATAACATTAGGAGCCCCCCATAAGTAGCTAGATGTTTGATACAGATATCCTAGGATCAGCTCATAGTAATTTTCCACACTGTACATTTCCTGTTGTGTTACTGTGTCTGTATAATCTCTTGGCAGATAAATTTTATTGAAAAAAAATCCGTAGAAACTGATAGAGTCATAGACGGAAAAAGCGGTAGATACCTCATTTTCCTTCTCTTCCCCTTCCAGTCCACATAGACGTTGTGGTGAATGCAGCGCGCGGAAGCGAGAATGAACAGAGAGGGGCGGGATGTCCTGCAAGTTTCGAGTATATGAAAAGGAGTGAGAGTAGCTACTATAAAGAGAGATACACACCTCTGATCGAGATAGGCCCTGTACACGAAGATACTCTCGAGAGTGATATTGGAGACTGAGGCGAGTGATCGAAGCGGGTCAGGAGACGTACCGTGGATGGAATGGTGACTGGAAGGACGATCTCTCTATCCCTCTCTCTCTCTCTTCCCCCTCTCTCTCTCTCTCTCTCTCTCTCTCTCTCTCTCTCTCTCTCTATTACCTCACTGGTCGCATAAGGAATAGACAGCTGTAGAGTGATAGACTGGCAGCAACGGCGAATATCAGAGGCCGTGGTATCAAAGGAGGCCATCGCATACCCTTGAAAAAGATTAATTCATTATAAAGAACACATTCACTCAGTTGTTGTTCATAAAACATAGAAAACATGTGTTCGTTCATTTGATGAAACCGAAAGTGCAAAGCAAATCAAACTAAAAAGCGCCGGAAATGGTCTCTTTTTCTGCATAGCTCCACAAAACCAAAAGATGATACGTGAGAACGAAAAAAAGAGAGTGAACACTGAGCACGGATCGTAAATATAACAAACGGGGTGTGAACCAATGCGGGCGCTGAGAGAAGACGGCACGGAACACACATAAACATAAACAATCCCGCAGCTCGGCCTATCTAATCGGTCATCGACAGTGATACTAGAATGAATTGTGTAACTCGAGACGCTGGAAGAAAGAGAGAGAGAGAGAGAGAGAGAGAGAAGAGAGAGAGAGAGAAGAGAGAGAAAGAGAGAGAGAGAGAGAGAGAGAGAGAGAGAGAGAGGGGAGATAGAGAGAGAGACAGAGAGAGAGAGACGTTTCCATTGACAATTGCGGGCAATTCCTAGGAATGCTTCGGTCAAATGCGATCAATTCATGGCATTCCGGGAAGAAAATGAAAGGAGTTGTGTGAGAGATAGAAGACAGAGATGGGAGAGAGAGAGAGAGAGAGAGAGAGAGAGAGAGAGAGAGAGAGAGAGGAGGGGGGAAAGAGAGGTGGGGAGACTGTACTGTAATGGTGAATCATTTGCGCGGTGTGAACCGAAACTTCCTGAGTGGCTTGCATATAAATTACACTTTCGAAATGTGTGTCTCACTAGCGATGACACTGGAAGAAACATGTGTACAGCTCCAATCAGAGAGGGAATGAAGAGAGAGAGAGAGAGAGAGAGAGAGAGAGAAAGAGAGAAAGAGAGAGAGAGAGAGACGGGAGGAGAGAAGGAGAAGAAGTTGTTGTAATCCATTAGCCTTCGTCATATTTCCCGATCTCTGTCTGACACTGATTGGAAACACATGCTTGTAACAAGTGGAAACTTCAATCTCATATTATAAAGACCTTTAAAAAACGATACATATACTCTCCTGTTAGCCTCAAAGTTAATCGTGTTGCGGAAACTTTTTTTTACGGTATTAAAATTTAAAGGGAGTGTACACTCTGAATTCCGAAGTTGAGTTAGCACCGGGATGTGAAAATATGTTGAAAACGACTCAGTTTTGTCAATACAACTATTTGCTGAAAATGTGGGGGGGTAGAAATTGTCAACACTCACGTCCACGTCGTGCTTCCCGGGAGTCTGTTTGCCTGTGCATACAGACTGCTAAGTTCAAGTGTTGACTACTTTCGAGTCAAGGAATTGTCACCCTTTGACAATACGACAGGCATTATGCCCAACATACCGACTATGCGATCATCGCAAAGAACCAGGACCCGCTACATGTCCTACAATGTCCGTTCTGCCAGAAGCTGAAAATGTCTGCAAGTTGGTGAAAATTCAGCGCAAAATGTATGAAAATGCAGAAATTGGTGCCAATTGGTGCCAATTTTCAATGTTCAACAGAATTTTTCATCGACTTATACATAGGTATCTCCGACACATAGTTGCATTGACAAAAGTACATCATTTTCAACATATTTTCACATCCCGGTGCTAACTTAACTTCGAAATTCAGAGTGTACACTTCCTTTAAAGAATAAAAGTTTATTCATGTGATGGAAACTTAAAGGTAGTGAACCCTCTGATTCTGATTGCATGAGTTGTTGTTACCAGTTCTTTACTCATTATTTGTTAGTTATATCTCCATAATATGATTATTGAAATTTCAAAAATTACAATTTTAAATTATAAAAAAACTTAAACGTTTGACATTTACCGGAGAATGTAAGCACACACCGAGCGCACCGCGACAAGATCTGCTCACTTGCCGCCAGGCCTTGCTAAATGCTATAACTTATTTGTCAACAGGAATTCTTACTACGAACTATAAAACACGAGTTTCCAGTATATAGGCATTTTTGTTTTACCTCTCTAACTAACTGTAAAAATCCGTAAAAATATGGAGGTGTGCACGTCATGAATAGTTTTTGGCTAAACTGGTAAAGAAGTGAGATACGCAATATGCCCACTAAAAAAGTTATTGATGACGTGCACATCTACAAAATCTGCTGATAATTATGGTGAAAACTACAAATCATGAAACGTAGTAGTAATGCTGGAAAGTCGTGCAATGCATAAACATATCGTGTCGGGACCAAGCTGGTATCAGCTGACTCATCGTTTGCGACGCGAGTGGTCACATGCCATCCGATCCTTGTTTTCACCATTCGCGATCGAACGAAATAGGGTATTTGAGTTATTTGTTATTTATGTTATTTATGTTATATATGTTATGTGTTATATGTTCCTTATATCAGTTATATCCAGTGTATACTATTACTATGCCTCATCACGTTCAGACTCGCGATTTCGGTTCCTTGTTGTTCAATGATGATGTGTTGTTTAGTTTGGAGAGGCGGGTTTCACTCCGCTTGATCCGACCGACTGGGGTTGCGCTCACACAGCGTCTGTCTATGCAGAGGTTGGCCGGATGAAACAATACTGTTGTCGTATTTTCAAGTAGTATACTGTATCCTTAACAACCGTTTATGAGTATCACTTGATATAGAAATGTATATGGAAATAACAAAAAAGTTCAACTTATAAGGCGACACGCAACGAACAGTTAAATTATGAAATCAATCACTATGGATAGTTCTATGTACAAGTGGATAATCGTAAATTGATATACAATCTTAATCTAGAAAGAAGGGTCAGTCATCATGAGTATGCTACGAGTGTTGGTCTCGTTGCAGATTCGCTGTAGGACCAGTGGGGACATGTGAGCGGCGGACAGCTGCATACGCAGTTGGTTGAAGTGTGCGTGGAGAGCCTCTAGACTCTGCTCGGAAAGCCATCCCAGGTTGGTGAACTCGTCCAGCAGATACTTTAGATGCTCTAAATGTTCTGTTACGTATCATCCGTGGTTAGATCAATGTTACACTTACTAGTGAGGGAGTGCGTCTTCACTGTCTCCTTGATCTGTGGGAAATTCTGTGCATACTTTGCATCGAGATCATTACACGCTTTCAGGAGACGAATCTTCTCTTCCTTCTCCAAGACCTTGCACGCCGTTCCCTCCTGGATGAGGCGCAGTGTGTTGGCGACTGCTTGGTACCGTTCGGCGAGAGAACGGATGACAGGTGAGCGATGGCGGTGAAGAGGCTCGAGTATCTTATGCATGTTCTTGAGCATGTTGCTGCATGCCTCGCCATTCAACGTTCCTATAATGATCACTACTGAGAACAGTGTTGGTTGCATTCTACTGACCCGTGTAGTACTTCTCTTGACGAACGCCGTTCTGCTTCAGGACAAGCTCCAACTGCGTGAAGAGACCCGTTTGTGTGATGTTGGCGAGTCGCTGACGCACGTCCAGGTTCGATTGCACGTACGCACGTTGCTCATCCAACCTGTTCAGCACTCCTCGAAGTCCAGTGGTAGCGGTGACTGCCTCTCTGCATCTGCAGAAACAGGTGACTGGTGACAATTTTTCGCATCACTGTTGTCCCGCTTGTGCATGTGCTATAAGTTAAATCACTAACACGAGACAAATGTGAAGACGCCGCTGCTTGTGCTGCTCGACGCATACGTAGCCGTCACACACGTAGTGCACGTCTCTGTGGCACCGATCGCACGCAGCCCACATTCCGGTGAACTGGTTGCCGACTCGGCCGAACTTCTGGAGACGTTCGGCGCACCACCAGTGCGCGCATCCGAGTGCGAGAGAGCTCTTCATAGGTGACAGAATGTCTGTTATAAAGATATTTTTGGGGTGTTGTCGATTTCATTCGTTTTGCATGCACCACTGATCCCTCTTCCCTCTTCTTTTAATACCGCTTTCTAACTCTGTGTATAGAACGTACCTAAATTAAGGTGTACCTGTGCCTTGTTGCAGTCCATGGCCTTCTGCACCGCCGCAGAGTACTTCTCCGCCGCCACACGATAGGAGACGAGAGACGAGTTGGATCCGGTCAGTCTTGTCTTGTTCAAAAAGACAGCTTCCTTGCTCTGACAAGGGAATAGGTACAGCTTCAGATTCTCTTCTCCTCCTTCCGCGATCGCAGCGTCTGCAT
Organism: Rhabditoides inermis; assembly: GCA_963966185.1. Classification (NCBI taxonomy): domain Eukaryota; kingdom Metazoa; phylum Nematoda; class Chromadorea; order Rhabditida; family Rhabditidae; genus Rhabditoides; species Rhabditoides inermis. Next base: position 989,486 of record CAWZYM010000146.1, read on the forward strand.
ACAAAGCGTCGGCAATCAGGTTAGCATGAAGTCCTACGGTAGGTCCCATGGTATCGTGCATCAGGGGCATGATCCAGTACTTGACAGGAATGTCGAGTAGAGGGACTCCACACATCCCACCAGTCTGCTTCAGGTTGACTTTCTGCTGATCCTCGGCCATCTGCACAGCTTCGGAACCTTGTTTCTTCACGTCATCCAGCTTTCGGTGAGTGTGACTCTTCTGCTTCTTCACCTTGGGCACAATATTCTTCGTATCCGGGTCCATCACGTGAGTGAGTAGCTGACCGTAGGGCTGGAAACTGCTCAGTGGCTTCATGCAGATGAAACAGGGATAGGAGCAGGCTTGTCCGGCATGACCCTGTACGGCAGATATGGACTTGTTGTCCCCGATGAGCACCATCTGAACCGGGACCACACGATCGCCCACAATAACATTCTGAATCGCGTTCAGAGCGGAGAAGATCTTGGGGAAACAAGCGCGTAGACTGACATAGTCATCTCCTCCCGTATACGCGCCGAGTATGTACCAGTTGAAAGCGCTGTTGATCTTGTGCTTGACATTCGCGACAGAGATTGCCAGCTTGCAGACACCACCGCCGGAATCGACGCCGACTCGGAGGACAACGCGCGGCGACGCGGGATCGAGCACCAGAGGAAGGCGGTTGACGAGGGTGTGCAGCACTCCGAGCACCGACTCGACCTGCGTACAGAAGATCTCCTTGCTGTCTCCCTCTGAAAGGTATCAATATGTTTCGTTTACTTCGTTTCTTCTCAATAAAAACTCACTATGACTGACGTGAATCTTCTCTGTCAGCCAACCGTTTCCTAGGCTCAGTTCTTTCTTCTTGGATAAATATTTCTCCTTGCTGTGGAAGAGAGAGAGCCGCGGAACATCTAACCTCTTTTCCATGTTCTTTCTCAGACGGTCCGCGCCACGATCACTCATCTTATTCTCCACCATCAGACACACGTGTCCTTCTGAAATGTGTGAGTGTTGTTTTAATATGTTAAATCAATTAATGTTTTAAATGTGTGTTTATTTTCCATTGTATTATTCACACCTTCGAAACTCATTTTTATGTAGTCAATTAACCTTGCGACATTCTCTTGGGCATGCCAAGGGAATCCTTGAAATGTTCCTTGCAGGAAGGGTACTTGTCGAGTAGCTGGGAGATGAACATGCGCACACTGGTCTCCTGTTCGACCCTGTCGCCGCCCACCCCGAGTACTGCACGCGCTGCGTCCCAAGCCTCGTTCGACCACGTTCTGTACAAGTGATTTTTTAATATGTTTTACTGATACGTGGAATGATTAGGTTAACTACCTTGACGTCTCTTTGTCTGCCATTGTGAAATGCCTCTTCGATCGCTTGTGACTTAAGGGAATGTGTGGATATATGTCGTCCTTGATTCCGCGCATGTAACAGAGCTTTTCGTTCTCGTTGTTGGTGATCAACACGCGCTTGAGTAGGGCCGATGAGATTCGGTCTCCGTCTGAATCAGTTGTTAATTTCTATTTGATCTAAATGTCGAACAAACTAACCTTGCAGTGCAGGAAGCGTGACCGGAGACACTACGGTTGGAACAGCACCGACAACGCGCACCAGAGGAACGACGGAAGGAACCGCCGCTCGAGGGTGTCCGTGATCTCCTCCCTCACCACTCTCGTTGTCGCTCCCATCTTCGTCGCAGGAACACGGTGAGTCTCTCTCTCCGTCACCCTCTCCTTCTCCATTCTCTTCTTCTTCTTCACCATCTTCTTCTGATTCACTTTCGTACTCTCCTTCCACCGCCTCTCTTTCCACATCGTACTCTTGGTCAAATACAGGGTCTGGACGCAGAAGGGCCGCGACGACGTGGAAGCTGTTGTGGTCGGATTCGGGTCGATCGATAAGAGCTGACTTGCTGCACCGTTCACCCTCGTCCACCTCTCCCCTGATATCCAAATCCTGCCCAATATTATCCTTCCCCGCGTGCATGTCCATTTCCAAATCGTTTCCTCCATCCATATCATATACCTCGTCCATGTTCAACATTGACATGTCTCCGTCCACATCTGCTGAATAATGTTGTAAAATAAATGACTAAAACTGATGTATCACCTTGATCATCATCGTGATTGTGCGAAGTTGTTGGCGCCTCTGTTGCTTCACTTTTGCGCTTACGTTTGTTCTCTTTCTCCGCCTTTTCCCTCGTTCTTCTCGCTTTGAATGTTGGAGTTCTTTTCTTCCTAACAAGAACACATTATTGAAATAAAGCAGGAAGTTGTTGTTTCAGGAAACATCATTGCAGGAAGGACAACTCACGCAGCACTCTTGAACGACACTCCACGGGGCTTCTTGCGGGGCTTCCCCTCATCGCCACCTCCTCCATCACTACTCGAATAATCATCCATCTATACATAAAAATTTTCATGAACATTACAAACGCATTTTATTACTCATAAACAATTATTATAACATATCAATCAATTTATGATTCAAACATGATTGCGGTATTATAACAGTTCATTTATCACACGATCCGCGTAAGAATCGGACGAGTTTCGGGCAGGTGGGACCTAGGAGCTAAGTGCGCGTTATAGAGGTTTTCAAGGGTGCTCTACAAGGTAGTATAGGTGATTTTGTCCCAATATGCAAATTTGGTCAGTGAAGGGACCATGACCTCAAATCAATCAGTTTTTGTCCAAAATTATTTTTGACTGGCTTGTTCGATTTGTCCTGACATTATAAGATTTTTTGTACATACACAAATTTTTCATAAAACAAAAAAGAAAAAAGTTATGATCAAAAAATTGAAAAAATTCATATTTTATTTTTTTGAGATCTTTTCGCCTCGATACAACAAAAACGACTAACACCATTCGATTCTACGCGTTTTATCAGTCGACTATAATTTTTTTCGTGGAAATCTGGTGTTGCCTTTTCTTCCATCCAGAGCGATGAAAATGGCCCGAAATAAAAATTTTGCGTTTTACCGCAATTTTCCAAGTCTTTCGTTTCGAAACTTCAGGAACCACTACTTTATTCGGACTCTACATTTTTTAGTTAGTATTAGTTTTGGTTTATAGCCAAATCCGATGTTGCCTTTTCTTCCATCCAGAGCGATGAAAATGGCCCGAAATCAAAACTTCGCGTTTTCCCGCCATTTTCCAAGTCTTTCGTTCCGATACAACATAAATCACTACTAGATTCGGATTCTACACCTTTTGATTAGTATATGTGTTGGTTTATAGCCAAATCCGCTGTTGCCTTTTTGCTCATTTAAGGCGATGAAAATGGCTCAAATGTGAAAATTCGCATTTTCCTGTCACTTTTAAATTCTATCCTTCTGAAATACCACAAAAACCTTTTACATATTCGGGTTTCGCACCTTTTAATTAGTCTACGTAATTGTTTTTATACAAATTTAGTGCTGCCTTCTGGCGTTATCATGAAATTTCGCGATTGATAGTTAGGCCATTTTCAACATCACGGATGAACACAAAGGCAACATCATATTTGCCTGAAAACAACTACACAGACTAATTCAAAGGTGCAAAATCCGAATAAAAAAGTTATTTTTGTTATTTCGGATTGGAAGATATGAAAAATGGCGGTAAAACGCAAAACTTGTATTTCGGGCCATTTTCATCGCTCTGGATGGAAGAAAAGGCAACACCAGATTTTCACGTTAGAAAACGTGCGAATTGCAGAAAGCAGGCCGGATGACGCTGTTTTGTTCTCTGTGCAACTCCTCAGTTCGAACAGTAATACCAGAAACACAGGAAAATAACCGTATAAGAAAGCTAGCTGAGTTCAGTTCAACGCACCCAGTCCGGCTATTCATGACCGAAGGTTCATTAGCTCAAAATCTGAAGATTGTCTTTCTGTGTCTAGAGAGAACAGTGAGGGTAGAAAAAGAGAGTGTTCAAGCGGAGAATAAAACACAATATGCTCTGAGAGAGAGAACGAGAGAGAGAAAGAAAAAGTGATAGAGAGGGGAGATAAAGAGGAGAGAGAAAGAGATTGAGAAAGAGAGAGATAGAAAAGGGAGCGAGAGAGAGAGAAAGAGAAGGAGAAGGAGAGATAATGAGAGTTAGGGAGTGATAGAGAGAGGAAAGAAAAAGAGAAGGGCGAGTGATAGAGAAAGAGAGAGAAAGAGAGAGAGGGGGGAAAGAGTGAGAGAGAGGGCTATTAGATAAGCGAAATAGAGCGCATCAATCGTCAATGAGCGATCCGACCAGGCTGTTCGTTTCCTGATTCTGACTACGTTTTCGAAGACTCTCTAGTTTGGATACGTCAGTGTACTAGTTTTCGAAGATTTTCAAGTTACTGACGTGACTGTTATCAGTGACTGTTACTATGTCTGTGTATTTGTGAATTGTTAATTGTGAGTATTGTAAATTGTAAGTTATTTGTATCTTTATAGCATGATATTCTGACTAGTGAGTTTGTAATATGTATTTTCGTTATCTAATGTACAAAATTTCTTCGAAATTTGAGAAAAGGACATCCATTCTCTTTCGAAAAGTACAGGAGTAAAAAGGAGTGGTTTGTTTTGATCTAATTCAACAAAAGCACATGCATATTTTTTTCTTCGCAGCTGACTAAAATTTCAAAACAAACCTGCTCTTTCTAATCGATGAAAAAAGCGAACATATGTAATTGTAATATGTACTATAATAATTTAAAATAAAAGACCTTTTTGTTGTTAAATTTTTATGCATTTGCATGCGTATATCTGATCAAAAATCACACATTTCATAGTTATGAAACATTTCATAGTACATCGTTTGAAAGAGCAGGTTTTTTTTTAGTACGATAGGTGTCTTACATTGGTTGTTGTTCTTGCGCCAACTGAAAAAAAGATTCATAAGCCTTTCTATTTCCTTTTGGAATGTTTCTAGTGTCAGAACAGAGAAACATGGAAAAAAAACTCAACAAGACGGAAAGACTCGACTGCGTTCCGAAATGATTGTTTCTCCGTCGAGGGAACAAAATGTTCTCCGTCGAGGGAACAAAATGTCCATTTTTTTCAGACAAACGGACGGGAATTGAGCGCGAAGAAAAACAAAACGCCGCCTTGTCTCATGTGGACTTCATACAATCTATTGAGCATATGAATTGATTCAAGTATATAAAAATTATATAAAAATACTGACCCGACAAGGCACTTGCCCAGTTGAATGGGAGTGTGCGGGTTGAAGGGAGGCATGCGGTGGAAGATGGAGCGGACACGACGGGCGATCAAGTCAGAGAGAGGGGTAGGGGAGGGAGGCGTCAGACTGAAAGGGACTTTCTCTCTCTCTCTCTTTCTCTCTCTCTCTCTCTCTCTCTCGTACTCACCGCACCCTCCTGACTCTCTTCAGATCCACTTCCGCCATGTTGTATCGATCGTGTAGCAGACGGGCGGATGAGGGGTCAACCTGAATGTGAGACAATTGAATTGATTTGAATGACTGATAGAAACATTGGAAGAGACCATCCGAAATGATTTAAAGTATGTGGCGGAGATATTTGAACTAGAGAAACAGCAGGAATTTTCCAAAGTCATGGCATTATGGATTTTTTATATGTCGATTGTCACCTGTTGCGTGTTCCATTGTTTCTGGAGGGAGATGTGGTGGGTGTGGAGGTGGTCGACGCGGTCCCGGAGAAACGCCAGCTGGAAAGGACCCTTCTCTCTCTCTCTCTCTCTCTCTCTCTCTTTCTCTCTCTCTCTCTCTCTCTCTCTCGCTCTCGCTCTCGCTCTCGCTCTCGCTCACGCTCTCGCTCTCGCTCTCTCTCTCTCGCTCTCTACGCTCTCTACGCTCTATACTCTCTTTCTCTCGCTCCCTCCCACCTTATTAGGCCCTTGCGAGTCCCCGTATCTCGCATTGTCTACTCCTTCGAAGTCGACTACTTCCTCCTTCTGCAGAGGAGGATGGAACTGGAGGATCTGTAACAGGCATTCATGAATTCTTGTTTTCTTCTTTTGTCTTTATGAGTAAAAAGAGACTTGGATTGAAGAGCGACTTGCCTTATGCTGATAGGAGAACGCGCCCGCCGTCGGATGTTTCTTGGTCAGTGCAGCGAGAGAGGCGGTGAAATTGCCCGAACTAAACAATGACATGTGTACGTATTCTGAATTGACTATCAAACCGTGAAAACCGTAAAAGAAAAAAAAAGAAAATTTCACATTGCATCATTGCAATGAAATTGTCAATGAAAGTCGATTGATAGTACAGAGCCGTTATATCAAACAAAGGCCTTTCACGGAAAAGCCGTGAGTGAACGGTCTGTCACGTAACGGACATTTTCACGGAGAACTGTTTCGTCATGGTTTCGTGGATAACTCTAGTCAAGGCGTATGTAGAACGGAAATAATAGAAACATGGTGTTGTTGACTAACGTGGGGATGAGGAACTCGTCGATGTCGACGAGCACTCCCCAGTGTGTGTCCATCCGCAGCACGCAGTCGTTGTGTGCGAGTAGATGGAGTAGTCTGTAGGAAGAGTGGGAGGGGGACAGGGAGGGAGAGGAGGGCAGGAGCGGCCAGGGGACGGTCGACACTGCGCCCTGCAATAATCGTGGATTCCAGCATACGATCTTAGCCTATAGCGCTGTCACTATAAAAACCACACTTTTGAAACCGTTATATGTAGATATTTTTTTTTGTAATTCTCACCTTCTCCTCGTACCACCTCAACACGTCGTCGGCCTGACTGTTGGTGGAATGGCGGTAGATGAGGAACTGCGAAGCGCCTTGGGCCAGCCAGATCTGCAGAAGACTCTCTCTCTCTCTCTCTCTCTCTCTCTCTCTCTTTCTCTGCATCTCTTTTTGAGTGAATAGTGAAAAAGAAAAAGAAAACATACAACATACTTCAATGAACAGTACCATCCGCGGCCAGTCATAGTACCAATATAGCGGAGGGACACACACTGTCAGACCCTGAAAACATCATTTGTATATATATAAAAACAAGGTTTTTCACATTATTTTCTAGTGTTGATCACTTAATACAGCACGGTTTGTATAGTTTTTCGTTTCACACCTTCATACACACATTGAAACGTTTTTTGATTCGACATTGGCAACTTATTTCAACTTATTTTTAATCTCCTCTTATTGTTTTTAATCACCTCTTTCGCAGGCTGGGTTCTGTGCAAAGGGACTGTGAGTGTTGTGGTAGTGGAAGAGGAAGTGGTGTGATAGAGGGTTATCTGAGCTTAGAATATCGACACGAAAAACGACAACGACAACGACAACGACAACGACAACGACAACGACAACGACAACGACAACGACAACGACAACGACAACGACAACGACAACGACAACGACAACGACAACGACAACGACAACGACAACGACAACGACAACGACAACGACAACGACAACGACAACGACAACGACAACGACAACGACAACGACAACGACAACGACAACGACAACGACAACGACAACGACAACAACAATAACAACAACAACAACAACAACAACAACAACAACAACAACAGCAACAACAACAACAACAACAACAACAACAACAACAACAACAACAACAACAACAACAACAACAACAACAACAACAACAACAACAACAACAACAACAACGCACCGTGTCGGGCTCGGTTGCATTCGTGTCGACTGGGACCCGCATGATGAAAGAATTCCATTCGCAGCCCGGAGACCATGTCCAAGGACAAGAAGACTCGATCGGAGTCACACTGCAAACAATCATAGTTTCCAAGCTATAACATTAGGAGCCCCCCATAAGTAGCTAGATGTTTGATACAGATATCCTAGGATCAGCTCATAGTAATTTTCCACACTGTACATTTCCTGTTGTGTTACTGTGTCTGTATAATCTCTTGGCAGATAAATTTTATTGAAAAAAAATCCGTAGAAACTGATAGAGTCATAGACGGAAAAAGCGGTAGATACCTCATTTTCCTTCTCTTCCCCTTCCAGTCCACATAGACGTTGTGGTGAATGCAGCGCGCGGAAGCGAGAATGAACAGAGAGGGGCGGGATGTCCTGCAAGTTTCGAGTATATGAAAAGGAGTGAGAGTAGCTACTATAAAGAGAGATACACACCTCTGATCGAGATAGGCCCTGTACACGAAGATACTCTCGAGAGTGATATTGGAGACTGAGGCGAGTGATCGAAGCGGGTCAGGAGACGTACCGTGGATGGAATGGTGACTGGAAGGACGATCTCTCTATCCCTCTCTCTCTCTCTTCCCCCTCTCTCTCTCTCTCTCTCTCTCTCTCTCTCTCTCTCTCTCTCTCTATTACCTCACTGGTCGCATAAGGAATAGACAGCTGTAGAGTGATAGACTGGCAGCAACGGCGAATATCAGAGGCCGTGGTATCAAAGGAGGCCATCGCATACCCTTGAAAAAGATTAATTCATTATAAAGAACACATTCACTCAGTTGTTGTTCATAAAACATAGAAAACATGTGTTCGTTCATTTGATGAAACCGAAAGTGCAAAGCAAATCAAACTAAAAAGCGCCGGAAATGGTCTCTTTTTCTGCATAGCTCCACAAAACCAAAAGATGATACGTGAGAACGAAAAAAAGAGAGTGAACACTGAGCACGGATCGTAAATATAACAAACGGGGTGTGAACCAATGCGGGCGCTGAGAGAAGACGGCACGGAACACACATAAACATAAACAATCCCGCAGCTCGGCCTATCTAATCGGTCATCGACAGTGATACTAGAATGAATTGTGTAACTCGAGACGCTGGAAGAAAGAGAGAGAGAGAGAGAGAGAGAGAGAAGAGAGAGAGAGAGAAGAGAGAGAAAGAGAGAGAGAGAGAGAGAGAGAGAGAGAGAGAGGGGAGATAGAGAGAGAGACAGAGAGAGAGAGACGTTTCCATTGACAATTGCGGGCAATTCCTAGGAATGCTTCGGTCAAATGCGATCAATTCATGGCATTCCGGGAAGAAAATGAAAGGAGTTGTGTGAGAGATAGAAGACAGAGATGGGAAGAGAGAGAGAGAGAGAGAGAGAGAGAGAGAGAGAGAGAGAGGAGGGGGGAAAGAGAGGTGGGGAGACTGTACTGTAATGGTGAATCATTTGCGCGGTGTGAACCGAAACTTCCTGAGTGGCTTGCATATAAATTACACTTTCGAAATGTGTGTCTCACTAGCGATGACACTGGAAGAAACATGTGTACAGCTCCAATCAGAGAGGGAATGAAGAGAGAGAGAGAGAGAGAGAGAGAGAGAGAGAAAGAGAGAAAGAGAGAGAGAGAGAGACGGGAGGAGAGAAGGAGAAGAAGTTGTTGTAATCCATTAGCCTTCGTCATATTTCCCGATCTCTGTCTGACACTGATTGGAAACACATGCTTGTAACAAGTGGAAACTTCAATCTCATATTATAAAGACCTTTAAAAAACGATACATATACTCTCCTGTTAGCCTCAAAGTTAATCGTGTTGCGGAAACTTTTTTTTACGGTATTAAAATTTAAAGGGAGTGTACACTCTGAATTCCGAAGTTGAGTTAGCACCGGGATGTGAAAATATGTTGAAAACGACTCAGTTTTGTCAATACAACTATTTGCTGAAAATGTGGGGGGGTAGAAATTGTCAACACTCACGTCCACGTCGTGCTTCCCGGGAGTCTGTTTGCCTGTGCATACAGACTGCTAAGTTCAAGTGTTGACTACTTTCGAGTCAAGGAATTGTCACCCTTTGACAATACGACAGGCATTATGCCCAACATACCGACTATGCGATCATCGCAAAGAACCAGGACCCGCTACATGTCCTACAATGTCCGTTCTGCCAGAAGCTGAAAATGTCTGCAAGTTGGTGAAAATTCAGCGCAAAATGTATGAAAATGCAGAAATTGGTGCCAATTGGTGCCAATTTTCAATGTTCAACAGAATTTTTCATCGACTTATACATAGGTATCTCCGACACATAGTTGCATTGACAAAAGTACATCATTTTCAACATATTTTCACATCCCGGTGCTAACTTAACTTCGAAATTCAGAGTGTACACTTCCTTTAAAGAATAAAAGTTTATTCATGTGATGGAAACTTAAAGGTAGTGAACCCTCTGATTCTGATTGCATGAGTTGTTGTTACCAGTTCTTTACTCATTATTTGTTAGTTATATCTCCATAATATGATTATTGAAATTTCAAAAATTACAATTTTAAATTATAAAAAAACTTAAACGTTTGACATTTACCGGAGAATGTAAGCACACACCGAGCGCACCGCGACAAGATCTGCTCACTTGCCGCCAGGCCTTGCTAAATGCTATAACTTATTTGTCAACAGGAATTCTTACTACGAACTATAAAACACGAGTTTCCAGTATATAGGCATTTTTGTTTTACCTCTCTAACTAACTGTAAAAATCCGTAAAAATATGGAGGTGTGCACGTCATGAATAGTTTTTGGCTAAACTGGTAAAGAAGTGAGATACGCAATATGCCCACTAAAAAAGTTATTGATGACGTGCACATCTACAAAATCTGCTGATAATTATGGTGAAAACTACAAATCATGAAACGTAGTAGTAATGCTGGAAAGTCGTGCAATGCATAAACATATCGTGTCGGGACCAAGCTGGTATCAGCTGACTCATCGTTTGCGACGCGAGTGGTCACATGCCATCCGATCCTTGTTTTCACCATTCGCGATCGAACGAAATAGGGTATTTGAGTTATTTGTTATTTATGTTATTTATGTTATATATGTTATGTGTTATATGTTCCTTATATCAGTTATATCCAGTGTATACTATTACTATGCCTCATCACGTTCAGACTCGCGATTTCGGTTCCTTGTTGTTCAATGATGATGTGTTGTTTAGTTTGGAGAGGCGGGTTTCACTCCGCTTGATCCGACCGACTGGGGTTGCGCTCACACAGCGTCTGTCTATGCAGAGGTTGGCCGGATGAAACAATACTGTTGTCGTATTTTCAAGTAGTATACTGTATCCTTAACAACCGTTTATGAGTATCACTTGATATAGAAATGTATATGGAAATAACAAAAAAGTTCAACTTATAAGGCGACACGCAACGAACAGTTAAATTATGAAATCAATCACTATGGATAGTTCTATGTACAAGTGGATAATCGTAAATTGATATACAATCTTAATCTAGAAAGAAGGGTCAGTCATCATGAGTATGCTACGAGTGTTGGTCTCGTTGCAGATTCGCTGTAGGACCAGTGGGGACATGTGAGCGGCGGACAGCTGCATACGCAGTTGGTTGAAGTGTGCGTGGAGAGCCTCTAGACTCTGCTCGGAAAGCCATCCCAGGTTGGTGAACTCGTCCAGCAGATACTTTAGATGCTCTAAATGTTCTGTTACGTATCATCCGTGGTTAGATCAATGTTACACTTACTAGTGAGGGAGTGCGTCTTCACTGTCTCCTTGATCTGTGGGAAATTCTGTGCATACTTTGCATCGAGATCATTACACGCTTTCAGGAGACGAATCTTCTCTTCCTTCTCCAAGACCTTGCACGCCGTTCCCTCCTGGATGAGGCGCAGTGTGTTGGCGACTGCTTGGTACCGTTCGGCGAGAGAACGGATGACAGGTGAGCGATGGCGGTGAAGAGGCTCGAGTATCTTATGCATGTTCTTGAGCATGTTGCTGCATGCCTCGCCATTCAACGTTCCTATAATGATCACTACTGAGAACAGTGTTGGTTGCATTCTACTGACCCGTGTAGTACTTCTCTTGACGAACGCCGTTCTGCTTCAGGACAAGCTCCAACTGCGTGAAGAGACCCGTTTGTGTGATGTTGGCGAGTCGCTGACGCACGTCCAGGTTCGATTGCACGTACGCACGTTGCTCATCCAACCTGTTCAGCACTCCTCGAAGTCCAGTGGTAGCGGTGACTGCCTCTCTGCATCTGCAGAAACAGGTGACTGGTGACAATTTTTCGCATCACTGTTGTCCCGCTTGTGCATGTGCTATAAGTTAAATCACTAACACGAGACAAATGTGAAGACGCCGCTGCTTGTGCTGCTCGACGCATACGTAGCCGTCACACACGTAGTGCACGTCTCTGTGGCACCGATCGCACGCAGCCCACATTCCGGTGAACTGGTTGCCGACTCGGCCGAACTTCTGGAGACGTTCGGCGCACCACCAGTGCGCGCATCCGAGTGCGAGAGAGCTCTTCATAGGTGACAGAATGTCTGTTATAAAGATATTTTTGGGGTGTTGTCGATTTCATTCGTTTTGCATGCACCACTGATCCCTCTTCCCTCTTCTTTTAATACCGCTTTCTAACTCTGTGTATAGAACGTACCTAAATTAAGGTGTACCTGTGCCTTGTTGCAGTCCATGGCCTTCTGCACCGCCGCAGAGTACTTCTCCGCCGCCACACGATAGGAGACGAGAGACGAGTTGGATCCGGTCAGTCTTGTCTTGTTCAAAAAGACAGCTTCCTTGCTCTGACAAGGGAATAGGTACAGCTTCAGATTCTCTTCTCCTCCTTCCGCGATCGCAGCGTCTGCATACAAAGCGTCGGCAATCAGGTTAGCATGAAGTCCTACGGTAGGTCCCATGGTATCGTGCATCAGGGGCATGATCCAGTACTTGACAGGAATGTCGAGTAGAGGGACTCCACACATCCCACCAGTCTGCTTCAGGTTGACTTTCTGCTGATCCTCGGCCATCTGCACAGCTTCGGAACCTTGTTTCTTCACGTCATCCAGCTTTCGGTGAGTGTGACTCTTCTGCTTCTTCACCTTGGGCACAATATTCTTCGTATCCGGGTCCATCACGTGAGTGAGTAGCTGACCGTAGGGCTGGAAACTGCTCAGTGGCTTCATGCAGATGAAACAGGGATAGGAGCAGGCTTGTCCGGCATGACCCTGTACGGCAGATATGGACTTGTTGTCCCCGATGAGCACCATCTGAACCGGGACCACACGATCGCCCACAATAACATTCTGAATCGCGTTCAGAGCGGAGAAGATCTTGGGGAAACAAGCGCGTAGACTGACATAGTCATCTCCTCCCGTATACGCGCCGAGTATGTACCAGTTGAAAGCGCTGTTGATCTTGTGCTTGACATTCGCGACAGAGATTGCCAGCTTGCAGACACCACCGCCGGAATCGACGCCGACTCGGAGGACAACGCGCGGCGACGCGGGATCGAGCACCAGAGGAAGGCGGTTGACGAGGGTGTGCAGCACTCCGAGCACCGACTCGACCTGCGTACAGAAGATCTCCTTGCTGTCTCCCTCTGAAAGGTATCAATATGTTTCGTTTACTTCGTTTCTTCTCAATAAAAACTCACTATGACTGACGTGAATCTTCTCTGTCAGCCAACCGTTTCCTAGGCTCAGTTCTTTCTTCTTGGATAAATATTTCTCCTTGCTGTGGAAGAGAGAGAGCCGCGGAACATCTAACCTCTTTTCCATGTTCTTTCTCAGACGGTCCGCGCCACGATCACTCATCTTATTCTCCACCATCAGACACACGTGTCCTTCTGAAATGTGTGAGTGTTGTTTTAATATGTTAAATCAATTAATGTTTTAAATGTGTGTTTATTTTCCATTGTATTATTCACACCTTCGAAACTCATTTTTATGTAGTCAATTAACCTTGCGACATTCTCTTGGGCATGCCAAGGGAATCCTTGAAATGTTCCTTGCAGGAAGGGTACTTGTCGAGTAGCTGGGAGATGAACATGCGCACACTGGTCTCCTGTTCGACCCTGTCGCCGCCCACCCCGAGTACTGCACGCGCTGCGTCCCAAGCCTCGTTCGACCACGTTCTGTACAAGTGATTTTTTAATATGTTTTACTGATACGTGGAATGATTAGGTTAACTACCTTGACGTCTCTTTGTCTGCCATTGTGAAATGCCTCTTCGATCGCTTGTGACTTAAGGGAATGTGTGGATATATGTCGTCCTTGATTCCGCGCATGTAACAGAGCTTTTCGTTCTCGTTGTTGGTGATCAACACGCGCTTGAGTAGGGCCGATGAGATTCGGTCTCCGTCTGAATCAGTTGTTAATTTCTATTTGATCTAAATGTCGAACAAACTAACCTTGCAGTGCAGGAAGCGTGACCGGAGACACTACGGTTGGAACAGCACCGACAACGCGCACCAGAGGAACGACGGAAGGAACCGCCGCTCGAGGGTGTCCGTGATCTCCTCCCTCACCACTCTCGTTGTCGCTCCCATCTTCGTCGCAGGAACACGGTGAGTCTCTCTCTCCGTCACCCTCTCCTTCTCCATTCTCTTCTTCTTCTTCACCATCTTCTTCTGATTCACTTTCGTACTCTCCTTCCACCGCCTCTCTTTCCACATCGTACTCTTGGTCAAATACAGGGTCTGGACGCAGAAGGGCCGCGACGACGTGGAAGCTGTTGTGGTCGGATTCGGGTCGATCGATAAGAGCTGACTTGCTGCACCGTTCACCCTCGTCCACCTCTCCCCTGATATCCAAATCCTGCCCAATATTATCCTTCCCCGCGTGCATGTCCATTTCCAAATCGTTTCCTCCATCCATATCATATACCTCGTCCATGTTCAACATTGACATGTCTCCGTCCACATCTGCTGAATAATGTTGTAAAATAAATGACTAAAACTGATGTATCACCTTGATCATCATCGTGATTGTGCGAAGTTGTTGGCGCCTCTGTTGCTTCACTTTTGCGCTTACGTTTGTTCTCTTTCTCCGCCTTTTCCCTCGTTCTTCTCGCTTTGAATGTTGGAGTTCTTTTCTTCCTAACAAGAACACATTATTGAAATAAAGCAGGAAGTTGTTGTTTCAGGAAACATCATTGCAGGAAGGACAACTCACGCAGCACTCTTGAACGACACTCCACGGGGCTTCTTGCGGGGCTTCCCCTCATCGCCACCTCCTCCATCACTACTCGAATAATCATCCATCTATACATAAAAATTTTCATGAACATTACAAACGCATTTTATTACTCATAAACAATTATTATAACATATCAATCAATTTATGATTCAAACATGATTGCGGTATTATAACAGTTCATTTATCACACGATCCGCGTAAGAATCGGACGAGTTTCGGGCAGGTGGGACCTAGGAGCTAAGTGCGCGTTATAGAGGTTTTCAAGGGTGCTCTACAAGGTAGTATAGGTGATTTTGTCCCAATATGCAAATTTGGTCAGTGAAGGGACCATGACCTCAAATCAATCAGTTTTTGTCCAAAATTATTTTTGACTGGCTTGTTCGATTTGTCCTGACATTATAAGATTTTTTGTACATACACAAATTTTTCATAAAACAAAAAAGAAAAAAGTTATGATCAAAAAATTGAAAAAATTCATATTTTATTTTTTTGAGATCTTTTCGCCTCGATACAACAAAAACGACTAACACCATTCGATTCTACGCGTTTTATCAGTCGACTATAATTTTTTTCGTGGAAATCTGGTGTTGCCTTTTCTTCCATCCAGAGCGATGAAAATGGCCCGAAATAAAAATTTTGCGTTTTACCGCAATTTTCCAAGTCTTTCGTTTCGAAACTTCAGGAACCACTACTTTATTCGGACTCTACATTTTTTAGTTAGTATTAGTTTTGGTTTATAGCCAAATCCGATGTTGCCTTTTCTTCCATCCAGAGCGATGAAAATGGCCCGAAATCAAAACTTCGCGTTTTCCCGCCATTTTCCAAGTCTTTCGTTCCGATACAACATAAATCACTACTAGATTCGGATTCTACACCTTTTGATTAGTATATGTGTTGGTTTATAGCCAAATCCGCTGTTGCCTTTTTGCTCATTTAAGGCGATGAAAATGGCTCAAATGTGAAAATTCGCATTTTCCTGTCACTTTTAAATTCTATCCTTCTGAAATACCACAAAAACCTTTTACATATTCGGGTTTCGCACCTTTTAATTAGTCTACGTAATTGTTTTTATACAAATTTAGTGCTGCCTTCTGGCGTTATCATGAAATTTCGCGATTGATAGTTAGGCCATTTTCAACATCACGGATGAACACAAAGGCAACATCATATTTGCCTGAAAACAACTACACAGACTAATTCAAAGGTGCAAAATCCGAATAAAAAAGTTATTTTTGTTATTTCGGATTGGAAGATATGAAAAATGGCGGTAAAACGCAAAACTTGTATTTCGGGCCATTTTCATCGCTCTGGATGGAAGAAAAGGCAACACCAGATTTTCACGAAAAAAATCATAGTAATTTGATCAAACGCGTAGAATCGAATGGTGTTGGTCGTTTTTGTTGTATCGAGGCGAAAAGATCTCAAAAAATAAAGTATGAATTTTTTCAATTTTTTGATCATAACTTTTTTCTTTTTTGTTTTATGAAAAAATTGTGTATGTACAAAAAGTCTTATGATATCAAGACAAATCGAACAAGCCATTCAAAAATAGTTTTGGACAAAAACTGACTGATTTGAGGTCATGGTCCCTCAACTGACCAAATTTGCATATTGGGACAAAATCACCTATACTACCTTGTAGAGCACCCTTGAAAACCTCTATAAGTTGATAAAGTTGATAATGTTGATAAAGAGTACACCATTCAACCTGCACCAATGTGGACTACACTTCTCTCTTTTAGTGCAACTCGAAATTCGGCCTCTGAAGGGAGTTAGAACGTTTTTTTTTGGAAATTTTAAAAATTCTCAAAAAATTCAGTGGTTTTTGACTTTTTAGGAATTGTACTGTACCTTGTAGAGCACCCTTGAAAACCCCTATAACCGCGCACTAAGTTCCTAGGTCCCACCTCGTCCGATTCTTACGCGGATCGTGTGTTATTAACACGAAATACGGGGAAAAGTTACGACGTTTAGCGAGGATACGAGAGAGTGCACAATTCGAGGAGTGCGCAGAGCGGGCTAAGCCCCGCCCCCTTGCGCTGTTGTGAGCAGCTCCGCTCGGTGTGAGCAGTTTTAACCACGCCCGCCAACTTATGTTCACCAACTGCGGTTACATCACCCAACTGACCGGAGTGATTCGTTTGTTTCGCACGCAAAATGCATTTTAATGGTTTTGTGGTTTGTTTTTGATGTTCAATTCACATTCAAAAATCAAAATGAACTTAGAACAATGTATATTAAAGGGAGTGTACACTCTGAATCTCGAAGTTGAGTTAGCACCAGGATGTGAAAATATGATGAAAATGATGCACTTTTGTCAATACAACTATGTGTCGGAGATAGCCTTAAGTCTGTGAAAAGTTCAGTTGAACACTGAAAATTGGCACCAATTGGCACCAATTTCTGCATTTTGGCACACTTTGCGCTCAATTTTTATCGACTTGCTGGCATTTTCAACAATTAGTTATACTGGCAAAATTGCATCGTTTTCATCAAATTTTCATGTCCAGGTGTTAACTCGACTTCGAAATTCAGAGTGTACACTCCCTTTAACAATTTTAAACATATTTGTCAAATTTTCATAAAATCGAAGTTTTCATGTTTCTTTCACGTTAAAAGCTTATTTGCATAAGGGTAAAGATATTTCCAGGTGATAGTATATTGACCAATTATGTTTTTATTGATGAGATTGAACAAATAAACAACACAATTAGCAAATTTGATGTCATGCGGTCAGAGGGTACACTACCTTAAAGGTAGTGTACCCTCTGGAACAAATATAAAAAAAATATCACGGATGTATTATCAATGTCTTTTAGAGGTATTTTTATGTCGTTTATGGTTGTTGTGATAAAAAATAATGAAATTAAAAATTATCAAACTTTTATTTTAATCCAACATGATACGCATATTTGCGCAACGTTGTGAGTGGGCTGGGTTGGCCAAGTGGATAGCGTCACAGCTTGCTAAGTGAACGGTCGCTGGTTCGATTCCCCTCGCGGGCAATTGTTCTACCGAATTCCACTACCTCCCGGTGGGGCGCGTGAACCCACTATCACCCTCTGAGAGCCCTACCATCGGCGGCGGCAGCCTTTCAAGATCTTCTACCACGCCTCGCATCCGGAACTGGTCACTTCGCGATGTTCACGCCCATCTACCATGAACAGTCAGGGCTCGCGCCGCACTGTTCCAGCCAAGGAGCCCCAACACCCCATTGTAGGATTGTGTGTGCTTCCAGATAACCCATCATGTATGTACATTGTATGTACATGTCGGAATCAGGCTGATAAACAACAACGTTATGAGTTATGATTTTTAACATCATTCAACATATCTTACTGCGTTTAGCATATAATTTCCCATCAACTGTTTTCGCCAGTTCAGTAAAAGAAACACATAGTAGAAATGTTATATAAAATAAGAATGACATAAGAAACAGAAAAAAACACATGCAAATAAATTGTCTTGAATGAAACAGCCGTTAGTGTGGTCAAATTGTGTAACTTCGTGCAGTTGTGCACACACCCCCGAGCTGATTAAAAGTTATTAGTTTCTACGATTTCTCACTCCAATATTCAAATAATTTTTTAAAACTAAATTGTTTCAGAATATATGCTCGCATCATCATAATATACTCATTGAGTCGTAAACAATGACATGTTGTATCTACACATGCACCCAGATTCAGAGGGTACACTACCTTTAAACACAGTAAAAATATTTTAGAACTTGGATTATTGGAAAGAATCATATCAACCTACATTCACCGACTCGTAAGAAAGGAGATGATTCTACATTGAATTCAGTTCTGCAATTATATTCCGTTAGCATTCAGCTCAACATTTGTCGTCAAAACATATGTTGTATAATAGTTCTACCGTAACCTGAAGTGTAGCCCACTGCCACTGTAGTCATGTGTATTTTTTTCTAAATTTACAATTGGTAACCGCCACGATTTTCACATAAAATACATATAATGGAAGTGAAGAGAAGTGAAGAGATGGAGTGTTTGAGAGGTGCGGCGATGTGAGGTTCACCTCTTCCAGGAAGACAGTGTGCTCATCTGTGCCGAGGTGATCGCCCATCATGCAAACGGGGATGGCAGTGTTAGGGATGTCAAGGGGAATTTTCATGTGTTACGGATATGTGCTTACTGTATATCAAAATGAAGTAAATTATATGTAGTTTTGAAATAGTATCATTTTAATTAGTTGTTTTCTTTCATTTCCGCGTTACGCGCATCGAAAGCGCGCGGTTTGAGGGCGCGCGCGGCACACAACTTCACAGAGAAAGGCTAAGCCACGCCCCTTTTTGACGTCATTTTCATAGGATCAAATCAATTTTTGTCAAAAATAATAGATTATGACACGGTCCAGCGCCAAAAGGAAGGCACCTAGATACAACTTTTTACGGCGCGTCGAATGGTGTATTCCGTTTGGCGCGGGAAGATGCCGCATATTTGTGCCATCAAAGCTCCGCCCACTTGACATCCCTAGGCAGTGTTAGGTTGAAATGATTGTTTTTAATACTCCGATTTCTGTACCATGCTCACTGAGCTGGTAATCACTCGCACGCACTGTGAGACCGACCGCGCTATCGATCTGTAGATAACAGCCATCCGGTAAACAGGCTTCACGCAAATACAAAAAGCCAACGTAACGGATGTGAATCGAGTTCGGTTTGTTTATCTCGCAATAATAGGGTCAACTGATAACCCAAAATCGAAATTAAGCTTCAAAGTACCTTTGGTTGGTTTTTTTCTCGAACTTTTATAGCCAAGAAAACAATAGCAATTCGCAGTGGCCAGTGGCACAAATCACGCATGCTAACTCACGCATACTGGCAAGCTTCATCATTCCGGTTCAGTCAATTGTCTTCTGTCACGAAATGCTGCTTTGTTTCGGTTTGACATTGTTTTGTTAGGTTTAGTTTTCGCAAAACTTTTTTGGAATTAATTTTTTACTAGTTGCACACGAGAGTGTCAAACAATCTAGTCTGGTGTCAAGAGATATGTTGTTGACAATCACGTTTCTCTCACAAAACTGCAGCTTTCTCTTTATACGTAGAAAGGCAAGGTGACCTCGTTCGGAATGTTTTCATAAAGACAATTTCATTTCGGTTAATTGTCCATTCAAATACATACTTTGTCACTTCTTTTAGCATCTTTGCGTCTCCTCCAGCCGTCGTCGCAAACATTGCCACATCGTCGATGGGAACCACATGGGTTCTCTCGAGTTCTCTCGCCACTCCGTCCGGCTTGTCCTGTTTGTGTGTTCCCGTTATCTCCGCGAGTCGCCACCGTCACAGCGTGTTCATGATCCATTTTGCAATATATGAGCTGATATGCGTAACTATTGCAAAATCGACCTTATCATAGTTTGAGACGGTTTTTCGATCACCTCATCAGTTCTAGTCCTTCGCCTAGAACGTCCGTCTCTTCTGAGAGGCGCTTTTGATTTAGTCGCTTCCTTTTTCAATGCAGCAGTACTTCCTACATGTTGTTCCTTGCAGGGAAGTCGTTGTCCGTCCGTTGACCTCAATCTGAAGGTGAACTCGAGGCAGCGGATCGACATGGATGCGGCTGGAGGAGACCCAGTGGACGTGGCAGTCGATGCCGCCGCACCGACAAGCGAGGTGAGAAACACTCACATCACACACAACCATATGCGCATGTTGAGGCGAACGAAGCAGGGCGGCGCAGATCCTTCGAGTCGCCAGCCGCGGTAGGGCGGCCAGTGAGTGAACCTCTAATCAGCCTAAACACTGTCCACTCTCAATCCAGGACCGATCCGTGTCCCGCTCCTCCGACATCTCTGCTGTTCCACCAATCGATCCGAAAGACATATCGGTGAAAGTGAGAAGACGTATTACAAATGTGTTACAAATGTTTATTTTCTCAGGACTCGTGGACGTCTTTGGGAAAGGGGGGATTCGGGGAAGTATATGTTGCAGAGATTGACAAGAACCGTGTGGCTGTCAAGGTAAGCCACATCTCTTCTTCCCCCCTCCCCCCTCTCTCTCTCGCTCTCACCATTTCCCACTGTTCTCTCTCTAGGTAATACACGAGGACCCCAAGAATACTGCCCAGTATCTGGAGGTGTGTAAGCGAGAGTTGCATGCCATGCACACTCTCACTCATATCGCCATCGTCCAGGTTCGTTTCTAGATTGGAGCTCATCTTCTTCGTATGCAAATCTTCTTTGCATTATGTTTGCAGTTACACTGCGTTTGCATATGACTAAGTAATATAAGTAATACTATTAGTTCATTGCAGAAATACTGCGTCGCACATATAAACAAACATACAAACGTTTAAAAACCACGAATGAAATAACGGCATTGTAATGACAAGCAAGTTGAATAATCCACCGCCTCCCCCTATAAAATTTGCTATGGTGTCTGCGTGTTTGTCGTTCCTCATTTGCACAGAGCTTCCCGCTACAGCTACTGGAATGTGGTTTCAGACTCAAGCTCAGTTGGTACCTGAGATGCAGGATTCTATCTGACAGCTCATTTGCATAACTCCTTATAGGGGTTTACTAAGAATTCGCCATTTGAACATAGAATCTGACCGATGATTATTCTATGTAAAGTATGCTTCGTTTTTGAGTTACTGAGTTCTCCTTTTAGAGTTAGGCTACGGTAGAGATCGTGATTTAAATTTTAGTATTTCACCTCAATTGCATACCTCCAAATACAGTTAATTTGTATCTCTGTCAGTTTTGATGCTACAAGTAAACGAAAAAGTAAACAAGTTCAAAACTTATTCTAAATGTGTCTAAGATGCACTAAAAGATGAGTTGGTTCGTTGGTTCCTAGATTCTCGTGCAGCAAAAGATCAAATTCAGTCCCTTCATTAGAACCAAGTCGATTCCTTCGTGGCCGATTTCTTGGTCTGCAGGGTTTTATGCACTTTTGAACGATCGCCACGTCTTCAGATTCAGTCGTGGTAGATTCTGAGAACTGTCAGTGATTCTAGACGTGTATCACTATGCGTTCGATTAGTCTCGACTCTCTAACACTTTTCTACGATTTATTACGAATTTTCAAAGTTTTCGGTCCTTGAACCCGAATGGTGCAATGACCGTCTTTTTTCAATGGAAGTTGGCCGAAATTTCGGCCGTTGGCCGATATTTTCGCTTATGTCACAATTGAGAGTTGGATTTCATAATTTATTGATCAGTACACTCATATCATCTACTATGAATATTTTCAGAATTTTATCTAAGTTTTGAGTTTTTGAAGTTTCGCCCCTCTCCCCCCTAAAATTTCCTATGGTGTCTGTTTGTATGTCGGTTGAGGTACAGCTCTTCTGTAACGAGTCACAGAGATGAGGCTCTAAACTTAAGGTTCTATGGTCGACCGCACCTCAGCATAAATCAGGTATCTAATTTGCATAACTCCCTATATGGGTTCACTAAGAACTCTCTCTGGACTTAGAATCTAAAATTCGTGACCCTTGTATATGAACTCTGTCAGTTTTCGACCTAGAGACTTGATACTTGGTACAAGTAACAAGTAAACAAGTTCAAAATTTTTGGTAAACAACAACAGTAAACAAGTAAACAAACAGGTAAACAACTCCAAAACTCATTTTAAAGGTATCTTATGTGTACTAGACCAAGCACTGAGTTCACATTTGTTGTTTACAAGTGAAGTAAACAAGTAAACAAGTTTGTAAACAACTCAGAATTGTGTTTTTTTTGTCTGTAACATACAGTACACAAAGTACAGAGTTTGATTTTGTTGTTTATTTGGCATGTAAACATGTAAACAAATAAGTAAACAACTCCAAATCTCATTTCAAAGGTATATAACGTGTACTAGACCAAGTACTGAGTTCATATTTGTTGTTTACAAGTGAAGTAAACAAGTAAACAAGTTTGTAAACAACTCAGAAATGTGTTAAAGAGTCTCTCACATTAAGTACACAAAGTACAAAGTTTTGTTTTGTTGTTTGTTTCTGATGTAAACAAGTAAACAAAAAAGTAAACAACTCCAAATCTCATTTAAAAGATATCTAACGTGTACTAGACCAAGTACTGAGTTCATATTTGTTTTTTACAAGTGAAGTAAACAAGTAAACAATTTTGTAAACAACTCAAAAATGTGTTTTGAAGGTCTCTAACATGTAGTACAACAAGTACTCAGTTCGATTAGGTTGTTTATTTGGCATGTAAACAAGTAAACAAATAAGTAAACAACTCCAAGTATCATTCAAAAGGTATCTAACGTGTACTGGACCAAGTACTGAGTTCATATTTGTTGTTTGCAAGTGAAGTAAACAAGTAAACAAGTTTGTAAACATTTTAGAAATGTGTTTTAAAGGTCTCTAACATGTAGTACACAAAGTACTCAGTTCGATTTTATCGTTTATATGACATGTAAACAAGTAAACAAAAAGGTAAACAACTCCAAGTACCATTTCAAAGGTATCTAACGTGTACTAGACCAAGTACTGAGTTCATATTTATTGTTTACAAGTAAAGTAAATAAGTAAACAAGTTTGTAAACAACTCAGAAATGTGTTTTAAAGGTCTCTAACGTGTAGTACACAAAGTACTCAGTTCGATTTTATTGTTTATTTGACATGTAAACAAGTAAACAATAACGTGTACTAGACCAAGTACTGAGTTCAGGTTTGTTGTTTTGAGGTTAAGGTACTGTAGGGTTGAGAATTCAAGTTTTGATTTTTGACCTCATTTGCATATTTCCAAATATGGTAATGACGTATCTCGGTCAGTTTTGATGCCAAAGAGTCCAAACTTGGTATGTGACCTGGAGACAAGTCAGCGATTAGTTGTTTACATGTTTGTCAACAAGTAAACAACTTTGTAAACAAATTTAAAGTTTGTTCTGAAGGTATCTAAGATGATGTTGACCGAGAGGCAAGTTCAAAAATGTTGTTTACAGATGATGTAAACAAGTAAACAACTTTGTAAACAACCTAAAATTGTGTTTTGAAGATGTCGAAAGTTTAATAACATTATTAGTGAGTTTAAAAATGTTGTTAAAAGATGTTGTAAACAAGTAAACAAAGATGTAAACAACCTGAAAACGTGTTTCAAAGTTGTGTAACGTGTAGTAGACTTTGAGGCGAGTTCAAAAATGTTGTTTACATGAAGTGTAAACAAGTAAACAAATTTGTAAACAACGTTCAATTGTCTTCATTTTCAGTATTCTGTCTTGTAATGTACTTCTTAGTTAGATTAGAGGTTTGTGGACAGATTTTAGTTATGAAATTAGAATTGAGTGATGATTTCAGTTTTGATGTTTGAAAGTTGAGGCCGCCTTCGGCGGCCCTAGCCCGAGCGGCGCGCCAGCGCCGCTCGGGCTAGTCGCCCGCCCACCCCCTATAAATTATGCTATGGTGTCTGTCTGTCTGTCTGTGTGTCGTTCCGCAGTTGTATCTCAAGTTGTAGTGTTCGTTGGGGGTTGAGGTATGGAAATTAGATCTCAGGTGGTGACCGCTCTGCATCGTTTACCTGAGGTCCTGATCTGACCGTTCCTTATATGGGTTCTCCCTAGAAAATTTGCATATCTGAGAACATAGAATCTGAGAGATGACCAGTTATATGTGAATTATGGTTAGTTTTTGAGCTACTGAGATTCCCTTTTAGGGTTAGGGTACTGTAGGGTCAATGATTTAAATTTTGAATAATGACCTCATTTGCATAATTCCAAATATGGTAATGTTGTATCTCGGTCAGTTTTGATGCCAAAGAGTCCAAACTTGGTACGTGACCTGGAGGCAAGTCAGCGATGTTGTTGTTTACATGTTTGTCAACAAGTAAACAACTTTGTCAACAAATTTAAAGTTTGTTTTGAAGGTATCTAAGATGATGTAGATCGAGAGACGAGTTCAAAAAATTTGTTTACAGGTGATGTAAACAAGTAAACAACTTTGTAAACAACTTGAAAATGTGTTTTAAAGATATCAAATGTTTAGTAACATTCTTGGTGTGTTCAAAAATGTTGTTTACAAATGTTGTAAACAAGTAAACAAATGTATAAACAACCCGAAACTGTGTTTTAGAGATGTGTAACGTGTAGTAGACTTGGAGGCGAGTTCAAAAATGTTGTTTACACAAAGTGTAAACAAGTAAACAAAATTGTAAACAACGTCAAATTGTCTTCAATTTTGGTATTTAGTATTGTAATGTAATTCTTAGTTAAATTAGAGGTTTGTGAGCAAACATTAGTTCTGAAATTAGATTTGATTTATGATTTCAGTTTTGATGTTCGAGTGGTGAGGCCGCCGAAGGCGGCCCTAGCCCGAGCGGCGCGCCAGCGCCGCTCGGGCTAGTCCCCCATTGAGACTAATATTTGCTATGGTGTGTGTCTGTCCGTCATTCTTTCCGGAGAGATAACTCTTTTCAAAACCTATCTGATTCACTGATTTCTTCTAGAAAGTTTCTTAAATACCCGAGAACGCAAAATTCCAAATATCTCGTCAATAGCGATCTTCTGATCATAGTTATCACCTAATCTCTTAACTATGGAGAAAATTTTCAAAATACTTCAATTAGAACGAAATTTGGAGGGTAGGTGAATCGACCTAGAAAAAATCGATAGCCGGTATACCAGATGCCTGTGACCTCATCTTCATGCCCAAATAGGCAAATGTACCCAAAATGCACCCAAAATTCATGATCTTCGATTTCTATAAAAATTGAATAGAAAAAAGATTACGTACAAGAGAACATAAAAAGTGGTTTCCTTTTTTGAAAAGCTACCAAATATGGCAACTATGATCGACTTTTCGTACAGGCCAGTTAGAGTGTCCAATTTGTAAACTTAAGCTTTTATGGGCAAAAAAGCCCTTCTGTCCAAATTTCAGATCGATCGGACTTCGTCTTCATACCGTATTAGACATTTTCTGAGCGCGCGCTACTTGCTGAGGTCGCGCCCACCGGCTTGCTCGCTACCAGCCGCGAGGTCAACAGATCGATACCAAATAGTTGGCATTCGCATTTACTGACCCATATCCATATAGTGATATCCTTTTTCGATAGATACGTGTGTAAATAAAATAAAAATGGATTGATTCTGTTGAAAAAAGACAAAATTTCTATCTTCATCGAATAATTTCGACGAAACGAAGAGTTGAAGGTTGGAAAAGACAAGGAAAGTGTTTTAAGACGAGTTCAGTCAATATATAGTGTTTTGTAAAGATCAAACCAACTTCAAACACTATCAAACTCCTTCAAACATGCGCACAACATAATAGGGCGCGCCAGCCGGCTTATTTCCTTTCAGCCGTGTCATCACGAAGTCATTCTAGACGTAATATAGAAATATGGACAGCTTTCTTTTTGTTAGTTGAAACTAGGTTTTTGAGTTCCTTACTCGTGCATATTCAACCTGAAATTCCGCTTTTTGATGCTGTATGTATAGTGACGAGAGGAAGTGAGGTGAGGTGAGGATCGAATTCCGCAGCGGAGACGTGAAAGTAGGTAACAGAGGGCATATAACTCTCTCTCTCTCTCTAGAAAATTGCTGTCACCGCAGCGGAGAAGTGAAAATAGATAATAGAGAGCACAATACTGTCTCTAAAAAGTTGCGGTCTCCGCAGCGGAGACGTGACAGTAGATAGAGGAGAGCATAGATCTGCCTCTAGAAAATTGCTGTCACCGCAAGCGGAGATGTGAAATAGTAGCACAGTACTTCATCTCGAAAGTTGCTGTCACCGCAGCGGAGACGTAGACGTGATAATAGACAAGAGAGAGAGGGGGGGAGGGGGAGAGAAGAGAGAGGAGGGGAAGAGGAGGGAAAGAGAGGGAGAGGGAGGGAGAGAGGGGGGGAGAGGGAGGGAAAGGGAGGGAGAGGGAAGAGTAGACAGAATTAAGTAGACGAGAGAGAGAGAGAGAGAGAGAAAGAAAGAAAGAAAGAAAAAGAGATAAAGGGAGAGAAAGAAGGAGAAGGGAGAGTAGACATAACTCATTACTCATAACTGTCTCTTAAAATTCGCAGTGACTACCGCAGACGTGAGAGTAGAAGAGTAGACAGAATATACCATAGTACTGTTTCTAGAAAGTTGTTGTCACCGCTGCGGAGACGTGAGAGTAGACGAGCGAGAGAGAGAGAAAGAGAGAGAGAGAGGAGATAGGAGGGAGAGGAGGAAAAGGAGGATATAGGAGCGAGAGTAGAAATAACTGTCTCTCGTAATTTGCAGTGACTACCGCAGACGTGAGAGTAGAAGAGTAGACAGAATATACCATAGTACTGTCTCTAGAAAGTTGTTTAGAAAGTTGTTGTCACCGCTGCGGAGACGTGATAATAGACGAGAGAGAGAGAGAGAGAGAGAGAGAGAGAGAGAGAGAGAGAGGAGGGAGAGTAGATATAACTGTCGTTCGAAATTCGCAGTGACTACCGCAGACGTGAGAGTAGAAGAGTAGACAGAATTAGAGAGGGCGCGCAGCGCCCTCTCTTTTGGCTTAGGATAAGGCTCGCGCCAGAATTTTCAAGAAGTGATATCCAAAAGTCATGTTATAACCAATGTGAACTTGTCCAAATCATGTTAGTTAGATTCGCACCGTTTCGTAGGCCAAATCACTGGTCGACGGCATCTTTGTATCTTTTCTGTGAAAGAAGTTATGCGCGATCCCGCGCTCGCACTAGGCGAAAGGCCAGCGTGTTTCGTGTCCTTCCCGTTACCGACTTTTCCCAACTTGCACTTTGCGTGTAGTCCGCCCCGCCGCCGCCAGCGTCAAATGCGCGCCGGGTTTGCATTGTTTTGACCCCGCCAACTATAACCAGGAGGAAGAGCGCAGTAGGCGCGACACCGACTGGTTATAAGAAAATATGCTGTGAAAACGTTTTGTGAAACGTAACGGCGATCCGTGAATACGATGTGACGTGTGGTACATGAGACGAAGAAGTGCGAGAAGAGCAGAGGTAGAGAGAGAATGGCAGATATAGAGAGAAGGGCAGATAAAGATGGAGAGAAGGACAGAGAGAGATGGAGAAAGAGCGAGAGAGCGCAGTGAAAGAGAGAAAGAACAGTGAGAGAGAACAGATGGAGAGAGAGAGAACAGAAGGAGATAGATTAGGTTTTGATTAAATCCAGATGAATAGTCATAATTCAGCACATATTACATATAAAAAAAATTCTATGAAATTTAACAAAAGCACATATATTTTCTTTAAAAAGTACTTGCGTAAAAAGACTCAGTTTGTCTTGACCCAATTCAACAAAAGCGCATGCATAAAACGTTTACAAATACTAACACAAACCTGCACTTCTCTCTCTCTCTCTCTCTCTCCATCTCCTTTAATTGTATTCTTATATTTCCTATGTTAGTTAGTGTCAACAGTCTGGTCTTCGCAGGTTTGTGTTAGTATTTGTAAACGTTTTATGCATGCGCTTTTGTTGAATTGGGTCAAGACAAACTGAGTCTTTTTACGCAAGTATTTTTTAAAGAAATATACCATAGTACTGTCTCTAGAAAGTTGTTGTCACCGCTGCGGAGATGTGAGAATAGACGAGAGAGAGAGAGAGAGGGAGCGAGAGAGGGGGTAGGAGGAGAGAGGAGGGAGAGTAGACATAACTGTCTCTCGAAATTCGCATTGACTACTGCAGACGTGAGAGTAGAAGAGTAGAAAGAATATACCATAGTACTGTCTCTAGAAAGTTGTTGTCACCGCTGCGGAGACGTGAGAATATACGAGAGAGAGAGAGAGAGAGAGAGAGAGAGAGAGAGAGAAATAATAGCGAAAGACAAAATAAAAAAGAGAGAGAGAGAGACGGAGGGAGAGAGAGGGAGTGGGGAGAGAGAGAGAGGGAGAAAGGTAGGGAGAGAGAGATGGAGGAATAGGAAGTAAATGAGTTGAAAATAGAGAAAATGATAAAAACAACAGAGAAAGAAAGTAGGATAGAGATGAAAAAGATGTTTCTACGCAAAAATAACTATACTTCTATTTTTCTATTCTTGTATACCTAGTGCGGAGGCGCGCGACAGCGCGCCGGAGCGCTAGTCCCCCTTTTATACTAATATTTACTATGGTGTCTGTCTGTCTGTCTGTCATTCTTTCCGGAGAGATATCTCTTTTTAAAGTCTACTTTGACTACTCATTTTTTCTAGAAAGTTTCTCCAATACCTGAGAACGCAAAATTCCAAATATCTCGTCAATAGCGATCTCCTAATCATAGTTATCACCTAATCTCTTAACTATGGAGAAAAATTTTAAAATACTTCAATTGGAACCAAATTTGGAGAGTAGGTGAATCGACCTAGAAAAAGTCGATAGCCGCGATACCAGCTGCCTGTGACCTCATCTTCATGCCCAAATAGGCGAATGTACCCAAAATGCACCCAAAATTCATGATCTTCGATTTCTATAAAAATTGAATAGAAGAAAGATTACGTATATTAGATTATAGAAACTAGTTTCCTTTTTTGAAAAGTCACCAAATATGGCGAATATGATCGACTTTTCGTACAGACGAGATAGATGGTCCAATTTGTGAACTTAAACTTTTATGGGCAGAAAAGCCCTTCTGTCAAAGTTTCAGATCGATCGGACTTTGTCTTCATACAGTATTAGACATTTTCTGAGCGCGCGTTACTTGCTGGGGTCGCGCCCACCGGGATAGATGGTCCAATTTGTGAACTTAAACTTTTATGGGCAGAAAAGCCCTTCTGTCAAAGTTTCAGATCGATCGGACTTTGTCTTCATACAGTATTAGACATTTTCTGAGCGCGCGTTACTTGCTGGGGTCGCGCCCACCGGATTGCTCGCTACCAGCCGCCAGGTCAACCGATCGATATCGAATAGTTGGCATTCGCAATCACTGACCCATATCCACTCAGATGTGTCTTTTTGATAGGAATATGTCTAAATATAACAATAATGGATTGAGTCAGTTGAAAAAGACGAAATTTGCATCTTCAACGAATAACTTTGACAAAACGAGAATTTGAAGGTTGAAAGTTAAGTAAAATGTTTTGAGACGTCAATAGATAGTTCTTTCTGACAATCAAATCAACCTCAAACTGTTTCAAACTCCTTTACACGTGCGCACAACGTGTTAGGGCGCGCCAGCCGGCTTCTTTTCTCGAAGTCATTGTAGACGTAATGTAGAACAATGTACTGCTTCTTTTTCAGTTGTAACTAAAGTTTGAGTTTATTACTTGTACTCTTGTACATATTCAGCCTGAAAAACCGCTTTTCGATGTAGTACAGTGTCGAGTGGGAGTGAGGTGAGGTGAGAATCGAGTTCACCTTACATGTCATTTGGCAAGCACAGGCGGTCAATATATTTTTAGAACGTGAGAGAGTAGACAGTAGAGAAGAGAGTAGTTCTTTCTGTTTAAAAAAGTTTTTACATTACATAACTGTCTCTCGAAAGTCGCAGTGACTACAGATGTGAGAATAGAAGAGAAGACAGAAGGTACCATAGTACTGTCTATAGAAAGTTGTTGTCACCGCAGCGGGGAAGTGAAAGTATACAAGAGAGAGAATAGGAGAGAGAAAGATAGAGAGAGAATAGGAGAGAAAAAAGAGGAGAGAGAAGGGAGAGTAGACATAACTGTCTCTCGAAAGTCGCAGTGATAGTGATTACTGCAGATGTGAGAGTGAGAGTGGAAGAGGTGACGAGAGGTGAGAGTAGACAGAAGAAAACATAGTTATGTCTCTAGAAAGTTGTTGTCACAGTAGAAGAAAAAGATGCAGTAGACAAACAAGAGCATAGTATTAGTAATGTCTCTAGAAAGTTGACAGTAGACATTAGAGAATATAATACTGAGAGAGAAAGAGAAAGAGAGAAAGAAATTGCGAGACAGTGGGAGAGGGAGAAGAGAGAGAGGGGAGAGATAGGGGAGAGTAGAACTGTGTCGAGGAAAGAAAGAGAGAGAGAGAGAGAGAGAGAGAGAGAGAGAGAGAGAGAGGAGGGATATAGGATGGAAAGTAGACAGAACAGTGTAGAGGAGAAAGAGATGAGGCAGTGTACATCTGTGAAACATAAAAGAATTGAAAAAGAAGTAGTAGAGATAGTTCGAAAAGAAAAATTAAGCTACATATACAAAATACATAGAACTTGAACACTTCGACTACAACCCTTGCGTGTATGTATCTTCGCAAGTGTCGTCAAAGAGCAATCAACTATCAAACAGGCAAGACGATCTATTCTTCTATTTTTCTCTTTTTGTATACCTAGTGCGAAGGCGCGCGACAGCGCGCCGCAGCGCTAGTCAAGTAGAGCGGTGTCATATGTGGTATGGATGATCTATGGTATGGATGATGGAGGAAAGCCAGCGCGGTGGCTGGACCTTGATATTATCGGCTAATACGTATGTTGAGGCCTATGCAAGATATATGTTAAATAGTAGTGGCCCCTGTTTGCATGTTTTGCATGAGTGGTTATGCTCGTTCAAGAGAGCTAGTTTTAAGTCGCCACTGTTTCTTTAATGCAGTATTAAAAATAAATGAAAATTAAACAGATAAAACATCGAAAGAAGACTCTTCCAGTATACGAATTATCAAAAGTGGTCACAAGGCCTGACCCAGTTGAATAACTCGCTGCTCTTGATCTGAACAAGGAAACACACGCCACTCATGAAAAACGCGAAAACAAGATATAAAATTGAAATTTCAGCTGATCGGCTATCTTCCTTCTACCGATGCGCACCGCATTCCACATATTGTCATGGAGTATATGGAGAATGGAACCATGCATGCTCGTGAGCTCATAATCATTTTCAGTATTAAAAATGTTTTTGAGTTATCAAATTGAGTTATCAATTTGAGTTATTACGAAATACGAAATATATAAACCTTCGTGAAGCGTTTTCTCGAATTTCATGAAAAATGATTGTATTTTATGTTGTTTCATGTGTTAGTCATACTTCATTTGGTTCATACGTTCCTTCAAAGTTGCCTTCGAACGGTGTTTGCCTGTCAAGTGTTTGTCAATTACAAGCACCCAATCGATGGACAGTGATCCGCGTTTTTTGCGGACAGTGATAAAATAGTTCTCACTATCGCGGTTCCCGATAATTCCTTATAGGAAAACCACGCGAAACTGAATGATTCAAAACATTGTGGTCACAGTTATAAAAAAAGACACCTGTAGAGTCTTAAATGATATAGATACATGAATGAGGGATTAAAGATAGTGTTCAGTCTAAATTTATAGGATATCCATACCAGGATATAGTGCATACTTTCGATGGCAAAACATTTTATCATGAAACATGAACATATTTTTTCAATGTTAAGTAATATCAATTTCATAGTACCACTAAGGAAAGTTGGTGCCTGTGCTTTGGTGCCATTATCGTACATTATTTCGTGTTGGTGAGACTTCACAGTAGGACGCACAACTTCATTACATTTCTCTCATGTTCACAAGTTCAACTGTTCTGTTCATTCCTTTTTAACGGTACAGTCAGACAAATGTGAGCCAGTACAGTCAGACAAATGTGAACCGCATGTGCCACGTGGCCCACGTGGTCCACGGTGTGTCATGCTCTCGTTTCTCTCCCCACTCTCCACGTGAGACACACTCTCTCATCACGTCTACTCCTCTTCTATTGCTCGTGCTCTCTAGTCCTCTCTGGTCCTCACGCGTCTGAACGCTCCGCAGTCACACTCTCTCTCACATCGAGTCTCGATCGAGAGTCGACTCCGTCCCTACTCTGCCGATGGCTACCTTCAGGCAGAATGGCTCTTGTGAGCCACGCCATCGTTTCTCTCACTACTCTCACAACACACACTCTCTCTCCCTCTCATTCTTTCTCCCGCAACGCCTTAATAACATTATCATCAATCAGAGAAACAATTCTAATCCGTGAAGAATACATGTTTGTGAAGAATAGTATGATCTCTTACTCTTATCCCATTACGATCAAAAAACATTATATAAAATAAAACAAAACGGCAACTTAACTCACGAACAACTCAATGTTAAGTCACTCTGAAATGTGTTTTTAAACATCAAAAAATATATAATGTAAGGTGACTGTGAAATAGGCCAAGTTTTTTTTTATTATAATTCACTATAAATAAATTATTATAATGCATAATATGTATGTTCTATTTTCATAAATTCGAAAGAGCAGGTTTGTTTTGATATTTTAGTCAGCTGCGAAAATGTTTTATACATGTGCTTTTGTTGAATCAGATCCAGACAAACCTCTTCTCTTTACTTACAGACTATTCGAAAGAGAATGGATGTCCTTTTCTCAAATTTCGAAGAAATTTTTTCACAATGGTGAATTACGAAAATAAAACATACATATTACAAACTCACTAGTCATAATGTCATGATTGAAAAAAACAAATAACTTATACAACAATACTACATAGAAATATTCACTGGTTTGAAATAATAAAATAGTTTCTGTGATTCCCGCTTTTTTGAAACTGATAAATCATATGTCCACCGAACAATGTTGTTTTATATACGAATGTATTTAAATTAGAAACCTTCGAAATAGCTTGGTCGAATCGCTCACGCGCCTGCCGGTCGCTCATTGACGCGCGCTACACACGTTACAAATTTCTCTCTTCTTCCCTTCATCTCCTAAGCAGTTCCATTACCTAGCAAGTTACTAGCAAGTCAAAATGAAATTCTACTATAAGTAAACTAGCCATTCTTCACTAGTCATCATGTCATATCGCGAGTGCATTTACCGTTAAAAGTTTATTTATCAGCAGTTTCAAATTATACAACCGTCGACGCGTCGACCTAGCCAATAAGGGGACTGACCTAAGGCTCTCGAGTACAAATCGCTACCTGCTTACAAGGGGTTCATCGATTAATGCGATGAATTTGGATCAGATAACGTCAGACTTCTGACTAGAGGCTCACGAAAGTTGTGAGGGTGGTCGTCACTCCACCGTGACTACATCATTGGCCGCCGAGAGGATTGAACTCGGGACCTTCCGCATGATAGCTGCGCGCACATCCACTGCGCTAGCCACCCCTTATTCTCAAAGAAGTTTCATCATGATGTGGAATAGCTGAAGTGGTAGGGTGAGGGCGTACTGGTACTAACCAGGCGCGTTCGATCTTCATATCTGCCAGTTTGTTTTGAGAATGTTTTGCGAATGTTTGCAAATGAATTCGAATGTTGTTTTTGGAATCATTTATGTATGTACATACGTATCATATGAAACACACTTCATTAGCTTTTGCGCCACCGAATGATCTGCGTGGCGCAGTAGAAAAGACTGTGGGCTATCACTTTCGCAGCCACGGGTTCGAATCCTGTTTGCAACTTTGCCTGAAACATACATGCACCTCGATGCGTGATGATTTCGTGCGATTTTGAAAGTTTCAGTACCACAAGGTTCTGATATACATCCGCCTCTGTTCCTTTAATGGGTAGCGAAAAAGTTCTATACGTGCAGTTGCAGTTATCCACAACAACGACGACGACGAATTCAAGAAGCGATTGCTCTTCTCTCTTTCAGAACGACTGGCACTTCTCAAACAGGTGATCACACAAATTTTACTACATCAATATGTATAGCTTTCGCTGTCATTTTGCTGAATTTCTTGCGCTAACCGCGACGAGAACTGATGCGTAGCTTGCGACTAAATTCTCTTGTCAGTGTTCAAATTTGTAATACAATGACTTTGATCGAACATTGTTTGCAGGTGGCATACGCGATTCGTTTCATTCACACACGCGGATACGTGCATAGGGATGTGAAGATGGAAAAGTGGGTGGGATGAGTCAGATGAATCAAATAATCATCAACAAGTTTCTCATGTCTGTTTTTAAACAGCTGTTGTTGTCTGTTGTTGTACTAGAAACGATTAAAACTTTTGCGAAACAAAACGGGTGAGAGAACAAAGCAATCAATTTCCAGTATTCTCCTGTCAAACAAATTCCAAATAGCGAAGTTGGGAGATCTGGGATTTTCCGCTACATGCATCCCAATTATGACCAACTGTGTCGGAACGAGTCCTTATATGGCTCCGGAGGTGCGTATCTCTCTCTCTCTCTCCCTCTTTCTCGTTTTCTCGCAAGCATAATTCTTTCAGGTGTACAACTTCGAGTCTAAGCAATATGGCACAGCGGTAGACGTCTACAGTTTCGCTATTATTCTCTGGGAAACAATTACCAAGGAGTGAGTTTTAACAGTGTAGTTGTAAAACCTTTTACGTTGTTCATTCAACGTTTATAGTTTATAGATGAAGTGAAATGTTTCAGACTGCCCTATCCGAACATTAACTCAAACAATCAAATGGTTTTCCTGCATGAGGTGGGTTTATACAAATATACATGCAAGGAATAGACGTACTTCCCAATTTATTGAGTTATATAAAAGGCGCACAGCGCAACAGAGTTAGTGAAAGATACACTCTAGATTTCGACGAAAGGACTGCGACCGCGGGCTTTAAGAGAAGACGAAGCAGATGTACACTTGAGAAACATCGTCAAAAAGTCGGTCGATGATACTCTCTCTCTCTCTCTCTCTCTCTCTCTCTCTCTCTCTCTCTGTATGTGTGTGTCTATCTCATCTCTATTAACAATGCAGGTGTTGGAGCCATGATCCATCCCGAAGGATGACAATGGAGGAGATTCTCGCTCGCTTGATTAGAAGAGATCAGGAGGAGAGAAAGAAGAGGACAAATGATGCAGTGAAGGTGTGGGAGAGAGGGGGAGAGATAGAGAGACAAAGAGGTGAAGAGACAGAGAAACAGAGAGACAAATAGAAATAGAGGCAGAGAGGCAGATTCATAATTCAGGCTTGGCTAGCAGGGCAGACTACACCTGAGAACAACTCAGACGCGGAAGAATCGTAATTGTTTATTTGTTTCAATTGTTTAGTTTTAAATGTTATATAAATATTTATATATACTGTATGAATTCAACAAATATGTAAACATGTTTATTTGTACACTCACTTACGTGTGAATAAATAAATACAATTCACAATAGAAACAGATGCGTTAGATAAAAAAAAATGTTCCAGAAAATCCTAGAAAAAAAAACGAAAGACGCAGAATACATAATATTCAGTACTGTACAGTGGGCTCCCGTTCAGTTTTTCGTGTTTTTTTTAGTTTTCATTTTTCACGAATCACTACCGACTTTCCTAATGTAAACATCGAAGAAACCACCATGCGATGCGATTAAGTCATTTATTAATATGTCGGTTATTTGTCAAATACAAAGGAAATTATCTCTAAAGGCCTTCCGTATGAGAGGAGTTTGTATTAACCAACGTAATGCAACAAAAGCTCATGCATTTTATCAATCGAAATAGTACACAGACCTGCTCTTTCTGCAATAAAAAAAACTAAACTAATGCGAGCAAATGTTGTACGTCGGCAAATCGATTATATATATATATATATATATATATATATATATATATATATATATATATATATATATATATATATCACGCAATCTCTGAGAGAATCGGACGTTTTTGGGACATGTGGGACCTAGGGTTTTTGAGGGCGTAGTTTTGGGTTATGAAGGGTCCTTTACAAAGTGGTAATGATGATTTCATTGAAATTTGCATTTTTAGCCAGTTAAGGGACCACCACCTCAACTTTGTCAGTTTTTGTCCAAAACTAACTTTCAAAAAATAATTCGATTCCTTACATCAATCTAAAAAAACTTTTTATATAGAAAGAAATTGATGTAACCCAAAGGATAAAACCCAAAGGTAACCCAAAGGCAAGCGAAAATACGCTTTCTTTTGTAAAAAATAAATTCTTAAAAATATATGGAAGTTCGATAGCAGTCTCTAGTTTGCATTATTCAAAACTTGAAGTTGTTTATAACAAAAGAAAAATTATACGAGGAAAATCGAAAGGTACGTCTTTTTTGCTACAGCCGTTTGAAAATGACCCACTCATGGTGGTCCATTGCGAATGGACCATAAGCAGATAAGAACCATACAAAAACTGAATAGTTTCAAAAACTAGAAGTAATTTGAAACATACTTTGTGTTCACATTGTCGTTGTACCATCAAATCCAAAAAAGTTATGAGCGTTTCAATTCAGAAAATTTCAAAATTTCCACTCTTTCGGGCGTGGTGATTATCCAGTCTTCAATAGCACCTTATTCTGGTTAGTTTATGGAAATGTAACCTATACAACGTGTAAAAACACTTATATTTCAAAAATCGAAGCGGACGTCTTTTGAGATATTGACCTTTGAATGTTGTTGGCTCGCGAACATGTAACCCTTAATCAAAAAACCGTTCCACTATAATAGTACTTTTTGTAACTAGTTGTTCAAACTTACCATAAAAATAATATAAAAACTAAGTGTTTTCGAAAAAAAAAACAAGAACGTATTTTGATTTATCGATCTTCATTGTCGTCATGTTCGCGAGCCAGCAACATTCAAAGGTTGATATCTCAAAAGACGTCACTCTCGATTTTTGAAATATAAGTGTTTTTACACGTTGTATAGGTTACATTTTCATAAACTAACCAGAATAAGGTGCTATTGAAGACTGGATAATCACCACGCCCGAAAGAGTGGAAATTTTTAAATTTTCTTGGATTGAAACGCTCATAACTTTTTTGAATTTGATGGTACAACGACATTGTGAACACAAAGTATGCTTTAATTTACTTCTAGTTTTTGAAACTATTTAGTTTTTGTATGGTTCTTATCTGCTTATGGTCCATTTGCGATGGACCACCATGCGTGGGTCATTTTCAAACGGCTGTAGCAAAAAAGACGTCCCCTTCGATCTTCCTCGTATAATTTTTATTTGATTATAAACTAGTTTAAGTTTCGATTAGTGAAAACTAGAGACTGCTATCGAACTTCCATATAATTAAAGGTATTTATTTTTTTTGCAATGAAAATCATACTTTTGCGTATAAAAGCTTACCCTTTGATTAACATCAAAAAAATTTTATATAAAAAGTTTCTTAAAATTGTATCAGCTGTTCAAAAATGGGTTATATGTATAGGTTTCGATAACATTTGACCGATTTAGCTTATCAAAAATTAATCATTTTAATTTCGAAAAAAAGTTTCATAACATGTTGTTGATACTTGCTAGTTACTGAAAACACCAAAACATTATAACTTTCCACTATTTCATATCCTAGATCCCAGTGGTCTCCGATTCTCTCAGAGATTGCGTGATATATATATATATATATATATATAGTCAGGTTTGGATGTATACCCAGTAGGATATAGGTCTTGCCCAAGGACGCTCCTTCGAAGTGAGACACGCAAGGCCGGAGCCGAGCGGGTCTCTCCCAAAGGTTCGAGATGTGCACGGAAGAGGCAGCGACGAGAGAACGAGAGAGCCAAATGACCGAACCACTATTCCCCTCCATCTACGGTCCCGAGAGAATCATTCAACAGACTAGAACACGTGATCGGTACATAGAGTTTATGAACAGAACAGAGATGAATGAACACGGGGTATAGGAAAGGCGGGTTAGACAAGCCCGGATGAGCTCTCAGAGGGGCTTGATCGGCCTTCACTCATACTGAAGCCTCGACTGAGCGTCGGTCGTGCCTTAAGTACGGCCGGGGTGAGGGTTCTGGTATCTTCTATCTTGGCGGGAGTCGGTCGGTAGATCGTTCCGCCTCCTTGATCCGCCGGTGGCACCGGGCGAGTCTGCAATGATAGCATGATCTCTGAACGACCGAGCGAACTACACACTTAGTGAGTGAGAGAGATCTCAGCGGCGCGCTAGCTCCGCTGACAATATATATATATCTTGTTGAACTATTGAGCAGCTTTGTGTACTATTTCGACTGGAATTGTTTTAATTGGACAGCGCGGCGAAGTCTCATCAGTGGGAACCGCTAGACAAACACATAACATGCAAACGTACAACAACACGACATAAATGTTTAGTGTAGAACTTGTCAGAAGAGAAGAGGAAGAAGGGAATATA
The DNA here is from genome assembly GCA_963966185.1 of Rhabditoides inermis. Classification (NCBI taxonomy): domain Eukaryota; kingdom Metazoa; phylum Nematoda; class Chromadorea; order Rhabditida; family Rhabditidae; genus Rhabditoides; species Rhabditoides inermis. Next base: position 1,028,142 of record CAWZYM010000146.1, read on the forward strand.
GAATCCATATAGGCGAAATAGTCGAAGCGAGTGAAAAGACAAGTAGACAGTGAACGTGCAGCGGCTGCGAGCGTGAGTGATCAGTATGGCACGGGTCAGATCGAGGATATGAGAGAGAGAGAGAGAGAGAGAGAGAGGGGGAAGGAAGTGTATGGAAAGAACCGACCGCATTGAAGAAAAGCATTGAAGATGATCGATCGACACAAAGAACACTATGCCCGCCGGGCGGAAAAGAGAGAAAACGACAACGTGCAAAGACACTGAGAGAAGATCACATTTGATTTGATCTACCAACATCTGTACTCGCGTAGGGCCGTCTCTCACCCCGTGACATGGGGAGAAAGAGAGCGGTCCGAGAGAGCGCGATACAGCCGGCTGCCCCGTTCGACCCGACGCTTCAAGGCTGCTGCGACCAAGCGATTTCTGCCGAGGGTCGACGGGAGCGGCCGGACCTCCACATCCAACCCGCCCCACACCAACATCTCCCCCCAACCATTGAGATTGATAATAAATCTCTTTTATAATTATCGAAACCTAAGTGCCAGTGTGCCTTTAAGCGTGCGACTGATAGCTTCTTTGAAGAACAGTGATTTTTTAAAGTAATTAGTATGTATAAAGGACATACATATAAATAATATAAGTTCAGCAACGGTTTGGAACTGTTCGTATTTCAAATAGCGGGGCTTTCTCAGACACAGTTGGCATTACATCATGAGCAGAGAGAGGAATCCAGTCACGTATCCAGACATTCGTCTTCTTATCTAATATAGAGTATACGCACGTGATCCATCCTCCAGAGCCCGTCTTTGGAGTCCGCCTCTCTTGCTGTCGCAGATCTTAGCAGAGCTGCTGTGTTCGCATGGCGACTTCTTGCTAGTTTCAGTCTCGGCCACCTGAACATCCTATTCGTGTTCGAAATGAGTCACCTCAGCCACATAGAACACATAGAAAATTATTGTTGCAAGTGAAGTGTGAATTGCTTGTAGAATGCTACACAACTCACACAAATGACCTCGCCGAATCTGCCGTTCAGCGATCTAAACATCATGGAAAGTATTAGGGAAAATATTAGGGGAGTTTTAGTTCAAGCAAAACGATGAAGAACCAGCCGTCTTCTCCATTCTAGAGTCGGCTTCCTTCTCCAGCTGATCTTGAGCCTAGTTTTTCTGAGAAATCGCTCAGCAGCTGACGATCGCCGATACCCCTCCCCCATTTCCACAAATCGATCTGGAGTCGGAATTCTTCCTCCGTTTAGATAAGAAAAGAAAAGCAGTGCAGAAAACACAAAGTTGCATATGAAAAACAACACCTCTTTCTGCATGTATCATCACTTCTCTGATCAAGTGCTGAAACTGCTTGATGTGACTTTCTTGACCGCGGATGTAGGCGGACAGTGTTCACTCCGTTCGTTGCTTCATGCATCATGATTTGTGGTTTCATTCAATCCGCAACCTAACCAGCAGTCCACAATGCAGTGTACTTTTGAAAAGCAATTCGAGAACACATTTGTTTCCTATGTATGTCTCACCTCGTTCGATTCTTTCGCGTATTGAGTCTTCCGCCTATGATGTTTTCTATATTACAGCAAAAAATGTCTGCCTTAAAATCACGGGTGTAGGATCGTATGTGTAGTGTGTGCCTTCTGTATTGCAAAATAACTTTCAAGTGCCTTGTTGCTTCTCCTATGCACACACCATCCACTCATGTAGGTGTGTACATAGGATCGCCTGCTTATCTATTGCGAAATATATGTGTCTTATATATTGAAAAATAAATGTCAGTGCCATATTCTCTCTCCCTCTCTTTCCCTCTCCTTCTCCCTCACTCTTCCTCTCTTCCTCTCTCTTCCTCTGTCTTCCTCTCTTCTCCTCTCTCTCTCTCTCTCTCTCTCTCTCTCTCTCTCTCTCTCTCTATATATATATATATATATATATATATATATAAATATATATATATATATATATATATATATATATATATATATTAAGCGCGCAACTAGCTCAGCATTTTCCGACCGAAAAATTATCGTGCTCTATCTGCAGATAGAGCGCGATTATGTTTTTGCTCTATTCGCAATGGCTTCCCGCCATCCCGCGGTGTTTCCATCAGCTGTTTTTGATAATTTTCGAATTTCTTTCTGTTTTTATGTATGTGTTGTAATTTGGTATGCTTGCAATCGTTATAAATTAAATGAATGGTATGCATTTCCGTATGAAACATAATATAAATATGCGTATGCATCTCTTTTTATTTGAATGTATGATAATCCGTGCAACATTGTTTGTTTCATGAGTTCTACTAATTTTTTTCTGATTTTAGATGGTTGGTGTTGGTAGGGGAAGACCCTATCAGCCCAATCAGCCGCCGCAGAGCTTCTCGGCATCGGGGATTATTCGTTTGCCGAACTCGACAAGGCCATTTCTCCCAGGTCCTGTACCTCGTCAATCGCACAGTACTTCTCCAGGTAAGTAGACATTCTATGTAATTGTACAGCTCTGACACTTTCTACCAAGTATTGCTTGTTCATGTTTTTTTCTTTAAGCGGCCGCTTCCGCTCGACCGATTTTGAGTGCACGACCACCGCTCGGGCCGCCACCAAAGAAGACTTCGCGCATTGTAAGTGTTGTTTGCTAGTTTTTTCATTAAAAATCGTCGGTTATAGGATATTCCCGTTGGAATGCCTCCTCCCGGTACTCGCGACAAGGGAACACAAGCGTACGACCTCACTCCTTCTCGGAAAATGACGAACACGAGTGCGCAGACCCGCCAGATGGAGCTGAAGGTGGGTCGCAAATATATCACAGTATGGTGGCAATTCTATTTATGAACCGTGCGTGTACCTTGTGTTGTGTTTTCTATGGTTCGGCCGTGGTGTTCACTGAAAACGGTGATCACCCATGTAACATGTGAAGATGCAACACCAAAAAAGACAGGGGTACACGTCTTAAATTCAAGGTTGCCGAACAGTAGAATTGCCACTATACAATTTTGCTGTTTTGCCTATTTTAAACAGGTCTACAAAGTGCAAGCATCCGCGTCCCGCAAGCAAATATCTTTGTGTGTGTTCATCTCGCATGTGTTCCATCGCACGTAAAGGTGGGGCTCCTGTTTCGACGAAACATTGGATCATTGCAGGTGACCGTGAATGAGCGAGTCGATCGTTCCCACTCGCAGCGCGTCTGTGAGTCGACCGGCATGGTAGTCGCTCGAGTCTATGCAGGTCTCAGTGAGCTCAAGGACAAGTACGGCGCCCCTCTGCCGCTCATCTACAGGGACGTATTTTCTCTCACTGCTACTCTCACCGGCCTCTCCACGGATACAGTGCGTCGGCATGTTGAGCGGCACATCGAGAAGGTGCAGTGCAAGGGTGCGTTGCCGTCGTGTTATAAGCGATACAAGAGGTATACCCGCGCGGAACGGATAGCGAGAGCGTTGCGCCGCGCATGTCCTCGCATTCGCTACAGGATCCGTTACGTGATTCACCACCGGTTCTACAAGAAGAACAGGAGAGTCACCGTGGCAGCACTCAAGGCGGAGGTTGAGAAGACTCTGGCAGAAGACGATGAGCTTGTGCGCAGGTTTGAGGAGGAGGAGGAGTGGACGGACGGAGATGAGGAGATGACAGACGAGCAGGCGCGGAGGGCGGAATCGGATGAGGGAGTGAACGAGGACCACGAGGGACAAGGAGCGGAGGGAGAGAATGAACAGAGAGGAGAGGAGAAGGATAAGGGAACAGGGAAGACGGAGCAGGGAGCAGAAGAGAAGGAGCAGGGAGCAGAGAAGAAGAAGAAGCATGAGGGTGAGTGAGTCGGTGAGAGTGAGTGAGTGTGTGAGAGTGCGAGTAAAAAAGGGGGTTAGAGGGAAGGAGTAAGAAGGAGAGAGGTATTAACGTGTGTTCAGACAATGCGAAGCCGTGGAAGACGTCATTGTCGACGTTCCGCTACCTGCTGCATGCTCTGAAGATCAGGCATCAGCGCCTGACGGATAGGAATGCGGTCATATTCGCGTCTCCCGATCTGACGAGGTGGCGGGTCAGCTACATCCGGGACATTCGTTCCATGAGGACGGCAGGCTACCTGCCGTTCTACATGGACGAAACTTGGAGTCACGCCGGAGCGACGCACCGAGTGGATTGGGTGGACCAGCTGACCCTGAAGGATCCGCTGCAGAGCGTCAAGGACGGATTGACTCATGGACCAGCTGCTGGGCCGGGTCGGGGGAAGAGGTGCATCCTCATCGGAGCCATCTCCGAGTTCGGCGCCCTCAAGGAGTCGTTCGACGTCATCACTGCTGGACGTGAGTGCAGTCATCCAACAGTCCTCTTTAGGACTTCAAAAACGGCCCTCTTTAGGGCCAATGTTCTTTTGAACACTGATTATGTGAAATAGACTAGAGAGAGAGAGAGAGAAGGGGTGGAGAGAGAGAGGGGGGGGGGGGTGGAGAGAGAGAGGGGGGGTGGAGAGAGGGGGGGGGTGGAGAGAGAGAGGGGGGGGGGTGGAGAGAGAGAGAGGGGGGGGGGGTGGAGAGAGAGAGGGGGGGTGGAGAGAGAGAGGGGGGGTGGAGAGAGAGAGGGGGGGGGGGTGGAGAGGGAGAGAGAGAGAGAGAGAGAGAGAGAGAGAGAGAGAGAGAGGTGGAGAGAGAGGGGGTAGAGAGAGAGAGAGGGGGGGGTGGAGAGGGAGAGAGAGAGGAGGGAGAGAGGGGTATACAGTGAGTGTTTTCAGACACAGACGAAGGCGACTACCACCAGTACATGAACCAACAAGGGTACATGCACTGGTTGGAGAAAAACGTGCCGCGCATGGTGGACCTGGCGAAGAAGCATGGGAAGAAGCCGGTGCTTGTCATTGACAATGCACCGTATCATAGCGAGAGGATTGAGAAGGTACATTATTACAGTTTATATTACCATTACAGTATCCTGTTATCTACCGTATACCTAAGTTATCTACCGTACACCTATGACTACGGTATAGTACCGTACCTCCACATTCAACAGGAATTGATTTATTTTTAGATTCCGTCGAGCAACAGTCGCCGTGCGGAGATGCTCGACTATCTCGAGAAGAACCGCATCCCGTACGACCCTGCCTTCACGGTCAAGCAGCTCTACAACGACGTCATCTTGCCGTACTACGCGGAGATGGGAGGGCGCTTGCGGGTGGTGAAGTTTGTGGGGGACGAGTACTGCAGGGAAAGAGGTGTGACGGTGATTCGGCTTCCACCGTATCACTGTCACCTCAATCCCATCGAGCTTTACTGGTCTCTCGTCAAGCGCATCATCCGCGACAAGGGCCACGCCAAGACGACGGTGGAGCAGGTCAGGGACCATGCGCTGGAGACGATCCAGGAGATCCCGGATGAGAAGGTGCGGAAGTTCGTGGAGCACGCGATCAAGGAGGAGGAGAAGCACATCGAGCAGGAGGGACTGGGCAAGGATGTGGATCGGAGTGTGAGTGGCTTCATCGATCTGGAATCGGACGACGAAGACAGCGAGGAGGGAGAGGTGGACTCGGAGCCAGACGAGGACAGGCCGGACACGGATCTGGATTCGGACGAGGAGGAGGTGAGGAGGCTGGCACACAGTCTCGGCAAGGAAGTGGCGCAGCGGTACTTCGATGGACGGACCCAAGAGGACGTGAAGGGAGTGCACCCCGGACGATTCGTCGGAGAGGACACTGGATGCGCCATGGAGAGAGGCGGTTGCCGAGGTGGGCGTGGGCGTGGCCGTGGCCGTGGTGGGCGTGGCCGTGGTGGGCGTGGCCGCGGGGGGCGTGGCCGAGGGGGGCGTGGCTCGGGAGGTGGACGTGGTGGCAAGGTGAAGGTGGAGTCTGGAGACGTGGACCCAGACGTTCCGTCGTGCAGTGGCGTCCCTCCTGCTGCTTCTTCTACCCTGCCGCTTCGCCGGAGTCAGCGCGCTCCCAAGCGCAAGACCGACACAGTCTTCAGGTACGACTCTGACTCCGAGTGAACGCTGTTGTTGTTGTTATACTAGGTTCACTGTTGTTAATCTAACTTTGTTGTTATATTTCCCGGTCGTTGTTGTTTGATATCGATTGATATCGATTGATATCGATTGATTTCGATTGATATCGATTGATTGTTTTGTTGATTGATTGTTGTTTTTGCAAGTACCGGTGCTCGCATGTTTGGATTGTGTTCTGGTAATAAATTCTTTATTGACAAGATTTGTTTACGTTAATGAAAAGTAAACAACAACAAACGTGACCTACTGCACTAATTTAGAAAAGATTCGTCCGCACTCGAAAAATCGATATCTTTATTTGCCTCGCACTCTCTAGCTGTCTAACCTATTTCGTTTCTTGCGCCTCTCTGCGCGAGGGAGTGCGAACTGGTGGGCGGCCCTACTCTATATATATATATATATATATATATATATAAATATATATATATATAAGACCGATACAGTAATTTTTTGACAAACAATGTAGAAATCTTTGATGTTTACGTTTTTTTGGCGTAAAATGTGTCATGTTCCATTTTTTCTGTTCCCTAGTCACTCGCTGGCTAGAATGTAGAATTTTTGGACTCATTCAGGATTTGGAAGATAAATTATGCAAAAGTATAGTTGATGAGACATCATTGCCTCATCACCGCTTGCTGGCCTGGCTAGAAAACCGTGCACGGTTTTCTAGCCAAGGTTCTCCCCAACCACTGCTGGCTAGAAAACCGTGCACGGTTTTCTAGCCAGGACCTGAGGGAAGATCCAATTAAAATTTTTGCCGGGAATCAAACCACGGTCGCCGGAATGGTACTTAGAACACCATCTTACCATTCGGCCATGCGGCTAGTTGGTGAGCGGTGTTTCCTTCGAGTGGTAAATGACGCATCCACGCATCAGGTTCAGAAATGAGCGTAATACTTTTTGATTGGATCTTCCCTCAGGTCCAATTTTGATTGGATCTTCCCTCAGGTCCTGGCTAGAAAACCGTGCACGGTTTTCTAGCCAGCAGTGGTTGGGGAGAACCTTGGCTAGAAAACCGTGCACGGTTTTCTAGCCAGGCCAGCAAGCGGTGAAGAGGCAATGATGTCTCATCAACTACAATTTTGCATAAATTATTTTCCAAATCCTGAATGAATCCAAAAATTCTACATTCTAGCCAGCGAGTGACTAGGGAACAGAAAATTTATGATTCATCTTCGGTTGCACCAAATTCTACTATATGTAGAACACATTGAAGTTTTCTACATTGCTTGTCAAAAATTTACTGTATCGGTCTTATATATATATATATATATATATATATATATATATATATATATTGTTACATAAACAAAGACATTGCAAAACAGGAAAGAAAATAGAGAACGACGTGTGAAAGGATGTGTGAAAGGATGACATAACATGAACGATAGATAACGTGTTACGATACAAAAGGAAGGAAAAACATGGTGCTCAAATACGACATATTTTAGACATTGTCATTAATTCTAGGGAGGATAGGTGTTGTTTAAAGGAATGTACCACTCTGAATTCCGTGTCTGAACTACGACTACCACGTAAAAGAACATGAAAATACAATCAATTTTCATCAATAAACTATATGCTGAAAATGAAGATATGGTGTTGAAAACGCGTCGCGTAGTTGTTTGTAGTTGAAATTTGTGTGCTCATACGACTATCAATGAAATCATATGTGCATTTACACACAATAACATATGCAACAATCCATTAAATCGTCTGCTTTGTGCGTACGGACTGTTCTACGGTACATTCCGGTATTTCTCACTACGAAATTCGCGGTGCGTTTTCAACACCTTTTCTTTATTTTCAGAATACAGTTAGTGTTTTTGCAAATAAATACGCGACTCTCTCTCTCTCTCTTTCCCACCACTTGTCTTCCATCATACATAGTTCTGTGCGTACTGATGAAATATAGATTTTAGCCATAAGTGAGAGAATAATTTTCTATGATGAATTCGGATGTTAATGTTGAGTATTACGTGATTGTGTGTGTGGTGGGCGGATGGGTGCAGTTCGTGTCGTTCACCGCTCAGAATCCACTCGTGAATCCATTCAGCACCATCATTCAATTCAGTCCATTCTCATTCCAGGAACGATCTGTGTTCCGATCTTCGACGGTGGTTGATGGTTACTACGAAATTATCGGCAGTAAGACGTACTTTGTGTAATTTCGCAAGCCGCCTGACTCATAGGGGAGGGGGCGGGGAATGGATTGGGAAAACAGCCCTATATATCTACTATCGCGCCTTATCTATTGCAAAATGACCTGCCAGTGCCCTGTTGTGTGTGTATGTGTGTGTGTCGCTCGCTCGCTCGCTCTCTCTCTCTCTCTCTCTCTCTCTATCTCTCTCTCTCTCTCTTTCACACACACACACACACACTCTGTCGCTGATTTCGGTTCTTCATTCGCATACTTTTCCCGGTCTCGTGTTTCTCATGGGTGGCGCTTGATTTCTTGCTTTGACATAATTTTTAAGAGCAGCACGTTTTAAAGTAAGGTGTTTGCATTATGGAACACACTCTTCATATAGATTTGCACATTTCGCCTAAAAAAATCTTGGAGTTTGACTGAAAGAGTATGAGTAATTGAGACACGCTGCATTCGATAAGCTATAACACGTTTTGATCCGATTATAGTCAGACAGTCGCTGTCTTACAGATTTATGCAAAACATGATATTAGTGGCTGAGTATATCACGCAGTCTCTGACGATGAGAGAATCAGACGTTTTTGGCACATATGGAACCTAAGGTTTTCAGGGCGTAGTTAAGGGTCATGAAGGATGCTTTACAAAGTAGTAATAGTGATTTCGATAAGATTTGCAATGTTGGGCCAATTAAGGTACCATAACCTCAACTGCGTCAATTTTCGTGTAAATCACCTTTTCAAGAGCGCGTTCGATCCCTTACAACAATTTAAAAATTTCATATGAAATAAAATTGATGTAGTTAAAAGGTTAAGCTTTTATGAACAAAATTATTGTTTTATAGTGCTGTAGAAAACAAATACTTATAAAAACATGAAGGTTCGATAGCAGTATCTAGTTTTCAGCTTTCCAAAAGTGCGCAATCGCTTCATGCTTCTCATGGGTTCGATTCCTACTCATGGACGCGTTTTAGATCTTTGATGACTTACATGTTGTGTTGCACAAAACTACATAACATGTGAAATGTCACGGATGGCATATAGGATTCAAACCGACTATAGGTTTTGATGACATTTCACCGATTTAGCTTGTCAAAAATTTGTCATTTTGATTTCGAAAAAAAGTTTCATAACATGTTGTTGGTACTTGTTAGTTACTGAATTCACCAAAAGATTATAACTTTCCACTGTTTCGTATCCTAGATCCCAGTGGTGTCGGATTATCTTATTAAGTATTAATATTATTATTATTATTATTATTATTATTAATATTATTATTATTATTATTATTATTATTATTATTATTATTATTATTATTATTATTATTATTATTATTATTATTATTATTATTATTATTATTATTATTATTATTATTATTATTATTATTATTATTATTATTATTATTATTATTATTATTAGGGGCGGCGCGCCAGCGCCGCCCGTTTGTTATGATCTGTGGCGCGCGCAGCGCGCCACTCCCAATCCACACGCTATTTGGCTATCATAATACAATATACTTCATTAGAGTGTGTTATGTGTTAGGGTATCATTTTGTAAGACCTATGAGTATGATTTGTTGAATAAATATCGGTTGCGGCGCCCAGAACAGCCTCTCTCTCGCTCTCTCCCGCTTTGCCACTAAACGTGTTTACGACGGCGGCGGCGGCGGCGGCGGCGGCGGCGGCGGCGACGACGGTGTGCATCACGTAAGCTCCGCCCACTGCACTCTGCGCTTATTGGTCTCTCGGCCTCTTGCCGGTGAAAACTGATTGGCCGAGCGCATGCCCCGCCCTTCGCTCACCCACTCTCGTGTCGGATCGATCGCGCGCCGTCTCTGGCGTCTCTTGCGAGCGCACACTCTCTGCGCACTCTCTCATGTCCACTGGCGAGTGACTGGGCAGCCGGCATGTTATCTGATAGAACGATCTCGGCGAGAGAGAGTGTGAGAGTGAGAGAGCGCATGTTCTCTTACCGACTTGCCGGTTAGAAAACGTGCGAATTGCAGAAAGCAGGCCGGATGACGCTGTTTTGTTCTCTGTGCAACTCCTCAGTTCGAACAGTAATACCAGAAACACAGGAAAATAACCGTATAAGAAAGCTAGCTGAGTTCAGTTCAACGCACCCAGTCCGGCTATTCATGACCGAAGGTTCATTAGCTCAAAATCTGAAGATTGTCTTTCTGTGTCTAGAGAGAACAGTGAGGGTAGAAAAAGAGAGTGTTCAAGCGGAGAATAAAACACAATATGCTCTGAGAGAGAACGAGAGAGAGAAAGAAAAAGTGATAGAGAGGGGAGATAAAGAGGAGAGAGAAAGAGATTGAGAAAGAGAGAGATAGAAAACGGAGAGAGAGAGAGAGAGAGAGAGAAAGAGAAGGAGAAGGAGAGATAATGAGAGTTAGGGAGTGATAGAGAGAGGAAAGAAAAAGAGAAGGGCGAGTGATAGAGAAAGAGAGAGAAAGAGAGAGAGGGGGGAAAGAGTGAGAGAGAGGGCTATTAGATAAGCGAAATAGAGCGCATCAATCGTCAATGAGCGATCCGACCAGGCTGTTCGTTTCCTGATTCTGACTACGTTTTCGAAGACTCTCTAGTTTGGATACGTCAGTGTACTAGTTTTCGAAGATTTTCAAGTTACTGACGTGACTGTTATCAGTGACTGTTACTATGTCTGTGTATTTGTGAATTGTTAATTGTGAGTATTGTAAATTGTAAGTTATTTGTATCTTTATAGCATGATATTCTGACTAGTGAGTTTGTAATATGTATTTTCGTTATCTAATGTACAAAATTTCTTCGAAATTTGAGAAAAGGACATCCATTCTCTTTCGAAAAGTACAGGAGTAAAAAGGAGTGGTTTGTTTTGATCTAATTCAACAAAAGCACATGCATATTTTTTTCTTCGCAGCTGACTAAAATTTCAAAACAAACCTGCTCTTTCTAATCGATGAAAAAAGCGAACATATGTAATTGTAATATGTACTATAATAATTTAAAATAAAAGACCTTTTTGTAGTTAAATTTTTATGCATTTGCATGCGTATATCTGATCAAAAATCACACATTTCATAGTTATGAAACATTTCATAGTACATCGTTTGAAAGAGCAGGTTTGTTTTGAAATTTTAGTCAGCTGCGAAGAAAAAAATATGCATGTGCTTTTGTTGAATTAGATCAAAACAAACCACTCCTTTTTACTCCTGTACTTTTCGAAAGAGAATTATTATTATTAATATTATTATTATTATTATTATTATTATTTTACTTGTGTATTTTTTCAGTCAAGTAATGGTTCGTCCGAGTCTTCTAAGAGATGCGTGGGATTGTGTTTCTTCCCTTTATCAAGTGACAAGTTAGTTACAAGGAAATGTTTTTTTCTCTCTTAAATCAAACAATATTGAACAGGCTTCATCACGATTCTTCTGTGGCCACCTCTTTGCATTTTACTTCTGACATTTTCTATGATGCACACTTGTCCCGTTTTTTTTGCATAGTTCCAACACCAACACAGACGATTGCCATTCAAAAATGATGTCATATTGTTTTTTCACTACTTTTATCCGAATCATATTGTGTTTAGACTCTGTTGCTAGCCAAGTGTTCGAGGCAGTTCAGCAGTTCTCAAATGAAATCAATAATCTCGAAATACTGGACACATCGCATGCATCTGAAAACGTACGTTATGCAATGTTTGCTTGTCAAAGGTTTTTTTCGCTAAAAATCGGCTGGAACTCTATGTGATATTTTTTCAGGAAGATGCCGCCTCTGAAAAGAGAAACATAGATCTGCCCGATATCGAAATCGCAGGAACCAACAACTCAATTGTAGGCCCTAAATTTTTTCGTCCACGTTTGTTTCGCATTGCAGAAAGGTCGTGGTTCATTCGATGACTCAGAGCTAGACTTCAAAAAAGATGAAGGAGACTCGTCTATGGTTTTGTCAGGGAATCCCGACGTCCCACCCTCCCTTCTTGAAACATCTCTTGGAAACATTACTCATCTAAGAAATGCGGCAGGAAATGTGAGAAACTGTCATACCACACGGAACAATGTTGACAAGTGTTAGCGGTCAAAGCTCATCAAAAAAGTCCCGCGAAAAGGCTCGAGCGCGGCCTCTTCGATTCGGTTGTGGACGTCTTCGATCGATTTGCTGGCCGTTTGAAATGGACGCGTTTAATCTTCCCACGATACACATTTCTATCCCCGGTCGCACCTTCCTGATTAATATTATATGTTAATATTGAGACGGTCGAGACTGCGGTGCGAGGATGGATGAAGTACGTGTGGCCAACCGATCAAAAGCCACTCGTGAGTTGACATTCTATGAACACATCAGCCTATAAACACAGTCCATTATCATTCCAGGACCGATCCGTGTTCCGATCCTCCGACATCTCTGCCTTCACCCAAATCGATCCGGAACACATATCGACGAAAGTAAGCACACTTCTTACTACCCATTCACATATTCACTGAATAATGTTGTGTGGACAAGCAATCAGAAGGTGCGCCGCCTCTCTCTCTCTCTCTCTCTCTCTCTCTCTCTCTCTCTTTTCCCATTGTCAGAGAGAGAGAGAGACTTCTATAAAAGAGAGATGCAGGTCCGCATCGCGTGAACACGATAGTTTCAATCGAGCTTTACAGAACTCGTGGCAGCTGCTGGGCATAGGAGTGTTCGGGAGAGTCTATAAGGCAAAGATGGGCCCAAAACATGTAGCTGTCAAGGTAAATCACCTCTTTTCTCCATGTCTCCACACTCCCTCTCCCTCTCTTCTCCTTGATCTCTCTAGGTAATGGATGAGTACTACGGCCCCGAGAGGAGTGCCCAGTTGCTGGAGGATTGTGAACAAGAGTTGCATGCCATGCACACTCTCACTCATTCCGCCATCGTCCACGTGAGTTATTTGTCCACATTTTGTTTCTTCAAGTCAAGTTGGTAGTAATTTGTGTTTACAGGTCTTAACATCAAATCAAATCAAAACAAATATTTGTTCAGAATCGCATATTTATCTACATATTGCACGCATGAGAGATTTTGGTTAGCGCTGGGACATGAGATCGTTCCATTTTTGTCGGTCGTTGGTCACTGTTCATTTTCATTCTTTGCGAGCATCTGTCTTCGTTAGATCGAAGACATCTACGTAGTCGTCCTCTCCTTCCTTGTGCGTTGGTATGTCTCCATTTCTCGAGCTACTACCGCGCCTTGCTCATGGGTACTGGCGGAGGATTATTCAACACGACTGCGTAATACGTGCGAAGAAGAAAAAAAACTATCCGCGTCTGTCACATCGTACATAGTTGTGTTTTTGTCAATGTCCTGATATCAAAATTCATTTCGACTCACTTGTTTTCAGCTGATCGGCTATCTTCCGTCCACCGATGAGCACCGCATTCCGCGAATTGTCATGGAGTATATGGAGAATGGAACCATGCATGATTGTGAGGTCATTTCTCTCCCATCAATGTGGTATCATATGTTGACTTTTCTTGTTTGTCTATTTATTTATTTTGTTTCATTCATGTACATTGCAGTGTTTCTTTGTTTTTTTTTGTTTTCAAACTGTATCTGATCTTAGAATATCATCAGTGATCGAAAAATAAATTACGGATGAATGGCGGATACTTATTAGCTAGATAGGAAAGGAGCGTCGGACATACATGTGACATTGCAGTGATCCACAACACGCCTCTACCCGTCTCTCTCGCAGCCAGGCTAGCACTTCTCAAACAGGTGATCGAACTTGTATTACATAGATATGAAAAATACGAGTATTCTCTACACTTTCAAAGTTCCCGCCATTTTTCCATGTCGAAATTCCCGCACGTCTATAAGACATAATACATGATGCATTTCCTTCAAAATATGTGCAACACCTTGCCTTTATGAAGATTACAAGAGAGCGTTTGATTGCTTAAAGGTACACTGGCGACTTATTTTTGACTCGGAATGTTTGCAAGAATCATATTAACCCAAATCTTAATCGATTTGTGAGAAAGAACAACGATTATCGGTTGCTTTCAAATGTTGCAACTGACTGTTGCAACATTTTATTTCAAACTCAAAATTGGTCCCGCCACGACTTACATTCCGTTGAACTCTTCAATACTGCACAAATGGCGAGAGAACACATTATCCCAGACGAAAGAAGCCCGTTCACTTACTATATGGCTCAATGCGTGTGTGCGTCGTTATGGCGCTGAACTCGCCGGTTCGAGTCCTGTCTACGGCAAATGTTTTGCATGAGTGGTAATGCGCGTTCAAGAGAGCTAGTTGCAGAATAAGGTCGCCACTGTTCCTTTAAACCATTCCATGTTGTTCGAGAAGCTCCACTCACTTGGTGTTCGCGGCAGTGCACTCGCGTGGATCAAATCTTTTCTGTGCGATAGAACAACGCGTGTACTTGTCAGTCAGTGTCTATCCTCCCCACGCACTGTGAATTGCGGTGTTCCACAGTGGAGCTGTCTTGAACCTCTTCTTTTCAATGTATTCATTAACAACATTGTCGACTGTTTGCCTGACTATGTTCGCTGCGCATTGTATGCTGACGATTTAAAAGTGTCTTACGCGTTCAGTCCCCTCGATCTCACCGCGCGCAATATGTTTCAGCGAGCAGTCGATTGTGTTTCTGAGTAGTCGATTGAGTGGGGTCTCACCATATCTGCTAGCAAAACACAGGTTCTTAACTTGGGCAAACGAAATCCGCTCCAATCCATATTCACTTGGCACAGTGTGTCTAGAATCCCCAGAGTGTGTTAAAAATCTTGGTGTGTATATCTCTACTCGCCTCTCTTTCGATGACTACATTAAACGCATTGTCGATCGCACACTTTGGGGAATCAATGACTTTCTAAGAGCATACCGTACCCGTAGTTTAGCCGTTCTTTGCAAAACATTTGTGACATTTTATCGCTGTAAGCGGAGTACTGTACTGAGCTCTGGAATCCCTCCGATGTGAGCTCAGTGAATCTTATTGAGGGCGTTCAACGGTATTTCACCAGACGAATCTGCCATAGAAATGACATTTTCATTCTAGTAGAATACTCTGCCAGACTCCTGCTAGGCTTGGAGACTCTCGAGTCACGACGAGCAGTCAATGATGTTGCCTACATACATAAAATTGTACACGGTACACTATTGTTCCATACGCATCCGCCATCTATGATATCATTTCCACATCATCGAGACACTCTCACTGCCACCGAATCGTACCCTCTTTTGATCCGTCCGTTAGAACACAGACATAGTTTCGAATATGGAACTTCTCACCATCTAACATTATAGCTATCAGAGACACCTATTCTTAGAAAATGCATGATTGAACCATCTCGCATCCGCGTTTCCTGATCGATACGGGCACGGGCTCCTCAGTATGCAACAGAGCACATTCATTTCATATACATATGTCTGTTGTATTGTTCCATACGCATTTGTATCTGTTTTACCATTCTTCGATTTGATTTTAATCACGAAAACGTTGCACCACTTATTACAGCCACATATTTTGTCCCCATATGTTTTCTGAATACGCAATGATAAACTATTGAATTGAACACCCTATACACTGTGCTTGCGCACGAACAAATTGTGTCCCTGTAGAAAAGGAGAGGATTTTACATTGTTTGCAGGTGGCAAACGCGATTCGTTTCATTCACACACGCGGATACGTGCATATGGATGTGAAGATGGAAAAGTGGGTGGGATGAGAATAGAATGATATCATTATGATGTTTCTCCGAGTTGTTGTGTTTGAGATTGTCGAAATCTAGGCATCATGCCATCGTTAGGAGTTGTGTATTTTTGTATTTGTTATTATAAGTGTTATAATCATTCAGTATTTTCCTCTCGTACAACTTCAAAGTTGCTAAACTGGGAGGTTTGGATATGGCCGCTAAATGCATCCCCGTTATGACAAATTGCGTCGGTACAAACTCCTATATGGCGCCTGAGGTGCGAATCTCTTTCTTTCTCTTTCTCTTTCACGGTCTATCTTTCTCCCTCTCTCACACTCTCTCTCTCTCTCTCTCTCTCTCTCTCTCTCTCTCTCTTTCTCTTCCGCTCTCTCGCTCTCTCGCTCTCTCGCTCTCTCTCTCGCTCTCTCTCTCTCTCTCTCTCTCTCTCTCTCTCTCTCTCGCTCTCTCGCTCTTTGGCTATCTTCTCGCAAACATAAAACATAATTTAAGGTGATCAGATCTGACAAATACGGCACGCCGGCTGACGTCTACAGTTTCGCCATTACTCTCTGGGAAACAATAACTGAGGAGTTAGTCTTTAACAGTGTAGTTTGAGACCAGATTCTCTTTGATTTTTTTCAGACGGCCCTACCCGTACATGAACCAACGAAATCAATTGGTTTACCTGTATGAAGTGGGTTTCAATGTGTAATTATACCGACTAGAACTACCTATCATTTCGTAAAGATTACCTGCTATGAAAAAGATAATCTAGATTGCGACCAACGAGCTGCGACCGCGTGCTCTGAAGAAGGAAGAAGCAGATGTGCGCTTGAGAGACATCGTCCAACAGTCAGTCGATGATCCTCTTCTTCCTCTCTGTTTCGCAATCTCTCTTGTTCTCTGATCTCCCTTCAGGTGCTGGAGTGGCGATCCATCCCAAAGGATGACAATCGATGAAATTCTCGTTTTATTGATTGGGAGAGAAGAGGAGGAGAGAGAGACGATGGCGAAAGATGTTGTGGAGGTGAGGGAAGGAAAGAGTATGAAAGAGAGAGAGAGAGAGAGAGAGAGAGAGAGAGAGAGGGAGAGATGATTCAGGCCTGGCTAGCAGGGCAGACTTCATCTAAGAACAACTCAGACGACGAAGAATCATGATTGCTTATTTGTTTCAATTGTTTAGTTGTAAATGCTTTATATACTGAACGGATTCAACGAATATGTACATAACCATGTATTTTTGTACACTCACTCACGTGTTAATAAATAAATACTTACAATTCACAATAGAAACAGATGCGTTAGATGAAATAGAGATTTTTGTTGCAGAAAATCCTAGGGGAAAAACGAAAGACGCAGAATACATAATATGCAGTACTGTACAGTGGGCTCCCGTTCAGTTTTTCGTGTTTTTTTAGTTTTCATTTTTTTACCAATCACTAATGTCATTCCTAATAAAACCATTGAAAAAACCATCATGCGATTCAGTCATTATTTAATATGTGGAAGGGTCATTTGTCAAATGCAAAGGAAATTTTCATCGGCGTAAAGCGCACACTCAACTCAACATAGTCAGGAAGATTTGAGATGATATCATTTATTTAGACATTGAGTGTAACTGACAGTAGTCGTCATGTGTAGATTGAACGCTTCTTCGATAGCGATCTGGACACCCTTCTCCTTCGAAAAGTTGAGATCTCCGATGTAGAGGTAGGGCAATCAATCAATCATTTATCCGGAATCGTTACATCTGAATATGACAACACAATCATATGTAGTGATATGAAGCATACAGTAGTGCCTAACGTAAGATGCTATGATACGTTACGTAGGCTAACGCCGGGGAAAGACAGATAGGCTGACGAGGTTAGTGGTAGGAAAACAATACTTGATCGATAGAAATTCCTGGACCATTACAGTACCATTCTTGACGTGTAGAGCTCCGGGTTTCCCTTCGCTTCCGTGCCAATCGGTATCTCCTCGCGTCATAGCTGCTTCCACATGAGGGTACTTCCCGCCGCCTCACTGGTTACTCTAGAAGGATTCTTGTCGATGACCGAACGTTTGGCGGCAATGGGACAAATTGAGAACCCGACCACACGCCGCGGGAAAAAAAGAAGAATAAGAAGAAGGTAGGGATAAGAAGAAGTCACCTGTGATGAATTGTGTTCGGAATGGGGAAATTTATAGTACTGACTAACCAGTTTCTTCACTGTATTCATTCAGTATGCCATTAATGCACATCACACCAGCGCCGGCCGCCGCCATTCACTCCTCCACTCATTCAGTGTCCCACTCAGTCATGTAGTCACTCGCCATGTCGTATTGTCACTTGTCGTCGGGTACGCTAGACGGGTTGGCATTGTTTTGAGCCAGCCAACATTATAGGGTATCCCCCATTTTCACAGTACGCAAATTATTGCGGTCGGCCAGACAGGGGCGAAATGATGATCTTTTTATGCGAATTGGAGAAATATCGGGGTTTTACTCCAAAAACACGGCAAAAATGAAAGAAAAATCGAAAACTAGAGTTCTGTGCGGACACTATCTAAGTATCTTCTCTCTCAAACTGGGTTCTGTAGCATGGATTTGAAGTGAGTTATTAAGTTTTCTAGATTTTACTTATTGAACAGCCAAAAACGTGGTTATCGAACGATAATAAGAGAACTAAAGCGAAATTCAAAAATCGAAATCTAGAGTTCTATGGGGTCTGGGGAATCACACCACATATCCGAAAATTGGAAAGATTCATCAATTCCGGAAGGAGTTATTAGCTCTGAAAGGTGAGCAACTCTGCTTCATCAGATTTGCAAATCACCTTCATTTCCCTAAAAGAGAGAAAGAGAGAGAGAGAGAGAGAGAGAGAGAGAGAGAGAGAGAGAGAGAGATCATTCAGTGTTTGTTTGAATCTTCTAATTGTAAATATTGTAAAAACTGTATGCAATCGATGAATTTGTTTATCAGTACGTGTGAATAAATAAATACAATTCAATATGGGAATAGATGCGTAGATGGAATAGAGATTTTCGCATAAGAAAGGCAAATGAGAAACAAAAGACAAAAGACACCGAATACACAATGGGCAGTACTATACAGTGGAATCACATTGAAAAGTACATCGAAGTACATACATATATCCGATTTATCCGAGCTATTTTCTCTTTCACCAATCACTGCCGACATTTCCGATGTAGACATTCAGTTCAGAGCCGGATTGAACAGAGTGCAGGTTGGACGGCAGCTGGAATAGATGCAGATTCATTGAGTTCTTGAATATCCATTCGACCTACCCTCTCACTCCTAAATGGCGCAGTCACCACACAACTCGCAATCTGTGTCCACTTCTCGCGAGTGAACAGAGTACGGTATTCGGGCTGAAAAAATCGTAACCAAACACGCTTCAGCAATGAAACATCAGTATCGAAGTATTTACTTTCATGTGACAGGTTATGTCGAAGTTCGAAGTAGGTTTAGTCTTTAAGTTTTGCTTGAAATTGGCGAAAACTCATGGAGTTACCTTTTCGAATATGCCCATCACTTGTTCCTTTGTGTTGGCGTGTAGGAGGTGTTCTCGTAGCGAAGAGTCGCGTTGGATGAGGACACGCCAACGGCCTGGAACAGATGCGGTGAGAAAGACTTCCCTATCTATCTACATACGAATATACGAATATGGAAGCATCTTTGTATACGTTTCACACGTGCCATTTGTTCTTTGAATGTGGCGTATCAATTCAATATTTTGTATATCTTCATTGATGATAATTTTAATTAAAAAAATCACCCATTTCCTGTTCGGTGAGCTTTTTGGCGCCGAATCCTCGAATCGGCTGCACGCATCTCGACAGCTGATCGATCAGAGAGGGCGGGGCCTGAGGAGGCGGGGCCTGCGGTGACACAGGCAGCTCCTCCCTCGTCTCTGCCGCGTGGTACATCTCCGTGACAGCGCGGTTGGAGGACACTCCCTCGTCAGGAATGGGCGGGACGTGCGGGGGCGGGGCTACGGCGGATGAGAACGGCACCTCTCGGGAGTCTACAGCGAACGCGCCCTGTTGCCGCTTCCAGTCAGAATAGCTGCGAGGCACGTCTTTCGAGGACGTCAGAGCTTCCTGAAATCAGAACATGGGTGAACAAGTTACCAAGTAGAGAACACACCTCGACTCGTTTCCTCTCCGTTGAGTGTATCTCCACTCGGTCGATCGCCTCCTCTCTCACCTCATCGGTCGCTGATGAGGACATTCCTACAAAAAGCCCCATGTTCAGATATTTGAAAATAACACTAGATACCTGCTCCCTTGTATCCCACGTCCACTGCTCTCTCCGAATAGGGAGACAGCGGAGAGAAACTGGAATAGAAAGTCTAAGTAGACTATGTGAAGCCTATAAGTGCAACGAGCTAACGGTGTTCACCTATGGTCCCTGCCGACTCTCCTGTATCCTCCACCCGTATCCACATCCAGAGTACCCAATCCGGAAGACGAGAGACCCAGGTAGTCCGCACGCGAGTCCGACTCAAGTACGTTGTTCACTTGTTATTATGTGTTCTACTTGTCTCTCAAGTCGTTCGTTTGCCCTTGCCAATGAATGTTTGTTTCTGTAAGATTATGTGAAACATATCTAGCATACCTTCGGATTCAGAGTTTCTTGATCGAAGAATCCGGATCGGCCGGTGGAGGCGTAGTGAGAGGACTGTGGTATACTCATAAGCCCCGCCCTCGATGTCCCGCCCACCTTCCCCTCCACGATCCTGCTCGAATGCACATCGTAGTGTCCCTCGTATCCGCTCTCGCTGCTCGCCTCGTAGTCTGCCCGCGCGGGAATCGAACGTTTCTCGAACATCTCAAGTAAGCAGTAAACATTTGAAGGTGTTTACTTGTAGGCGTGTTCTTCACCCATATGTTTAGCCTCATGCGTATCACATCAACACATCGAGTGCACAACTATTTAAGACAGTATCGGGAATCGGAACGTTTTAGTTGATGAAACACAATTCTACAGGGGATTGGTGATGAAACACGCATCCTAATTTATCGTCTTGTTGGACCGCATCACTACTTACACAGCAAACACACCTTGCTCTTTCCAGCCAGGCCCAAGCCTGCGCCTATTGCTGCTCCGGTTGCTGCCGCGCCCACTGGTTTCTGTAAGAGTACTTCTGTAAATCTCTCTCTCCCCCTCTCTCTCCCTCCTCCCTCTCTCTCTCTCTCTCTCTCTCTCTATCTATCTATCTATCTCTCTCCCTCCTCCCCCTCTCTCTCCCTCCTCTCTCTCTCCCTCCTCCTCCTCTCTCTCTCTCTCTCTCTCTCTCTCTCTCTCTCTCTCTGTCTCTCTCTCTCCCTCCCTCCCTCTCTCACCACATGGCTGGCCGTAGCTGTGCTCGCAGTGACAGCCGAGTCCGATGGTGAAATGGCGGGTGGAGTGGACAGAGAGCGAGCGCTGCGAAATACGTTTTATTCGTCACAAAAATGATACGTTTCATATTGTCCCCTATCACATGTCATTGACAGCGCAAGCAATCGCTCCGATCAAATTTTTTTCTTTCTTTAAATATCATTAACATGAAGTCTTATTCACTCCAAATACGAGTAGGGTTTGAACCAAGCATACAACCAACTTTTCATATACCTAATCAACCTAATCAGATAAATTGCGCTCTGAACTTGTTTGTAGTTATCATGTCCCAAATGTGGCCGGACGTACCCCCTGTGGTGTGCGTAGTCTCCTGTCTGTTGATACTCTCCCCCTCCTCCTCCTCCACTGCTGGCAGTCGCTCGCCCGCCCTGTCCACTCCCCGTCCACCACATATCACCCTTCGGCGAAAAGTCTGCAACCATGTTTTGTTAGTTGTTTGTTGTTCAGACATAATGACATATCGTCCAACCATTTCGTTCAAGTGAATAAATATAATCATATTAGATAAATATTATAAAAAAAAAGTATTATCATGAAACCGACTTGGCAGTCCGCCGGCGAGCAGGCGAATCCTGTTCTGTCGTTCACTTCGGCGTCGAAGGAAGCAGAAGGCACACAGGAGAGTGAGAAGGGCGAGTAGGACTGGGAGACAATGAGAATATGCAATCAGTCATTTAGTTTCTGAACCCTAAATGTATTGTGGAACTGGACATGTACATTTCTACAGCTTGATCATGGTACGTTTCAATCGTTTTTCTCAAGTTATGTTTTAAAACTGCTCACCCAAGAGAATCAACAGAAGAAGCAGCCAGAACGACAGTGACGATTCCTTCCTCGTCTCTTGATTCTCCGTCGGTCCCTCGGCGAGACTCGATCCCGCGTGGGCGGGGCTTGAAGGGGCGGGGCTTGGCTCGGCCGTCACCAGCTGCGATACGTCGATCGATGAGGCGGGCACTGAACATCGAGGGGGCGTGGACAAAAGCGGCGGAGTCGACTCACCATTGTCGACGTTTAAGCCTCGTCCGTTGAAGTTTGGATTCGTGGAGACAACTTGAGTCTGTGTGGAAGCGGGACCTAAAATGAGAAGTGATATATTGCATACGTTCCACGGGTTTTTTTACAAGTGTGGAACAATTATGTTACCCTTATGGTTCTTTTTATGTGACATCATTAACCAAATAGAACGAAATCAATGATTTGTGTGACCATTGGGATTGAGTATCCAGTGTCCGTTCGCGTCTTCTCCGAGATTCGTCTGGAATCCCCGCGAAGACGTCGTGTCGATGACCGTCTCGGAAGCCCCGCCCCCTCCGGCTCCGCCCCTCGCCCCCGGCTGCAGTCCACTGGTGGCCGACACGGGAGTGAGACCTTGCACGGAGATCGATTCGCTCTCGTGGTTGCCCTGAAATCGCAGTAATATAAAAAAAAATCTGAATTGTTGATTTACTCGTTTCCGGTAAATTATAAATGTAGACAGTGGAACAAACCTGCACTTCAATTCCGGCGGTCATTCCACTCCCACCTTCTCCGGATACAGATGAGGAGACGGCTGGAAGATGATATCATAATGGAGAGAGGGGGGAGGGATGGAGAGGGAGAGAGAGAGAGAGAGAGAGAGAGAAGTAGATGTCCTCACCGCTGTGTCCCGTCTGTCCTCCACTCAATGTGGTGAGATCGATCAATCGATCTCCGTATCGACCCGTCTGAGCAGACTCGTCCGTGCTGGCTGAACCAAGTCAATTTGATTCTTTCTAGTTTAATAATGATCGAAACGATTGAATAATAACAGGGTGAAGTGTGAAAATGATGATTTGCTACTTCGAGGTTCAGTACTTGTCTAAACGTTAGCATAGCAATAACATAAAAGAACAGTGAAACGTAATATAACGTAACCCGATAATCCGATTGTCTACCCACCCTGCATTCCCTTCTGAAGTCCTTGTATATGCGCGAGGATCGACTGCAGGGAGGCCGCGCCGTTCTAGAAATGATCACAGTGGTGAAACAGACGGTGTGATAGAAGACCGCAGGTGAAACGTAAGTTGTTATACACCGTATGTTGGTACTATTATGGTTAGTGAGAGTGATTGTCTGCTTTTTTGGCGTCGCACCTTCTCATACACAGTGCCCGCCGGTCCGCCCGTCTTCCCCACGAGTAGGGGAGTAGATGTGGTAGAGGAGAGGGTCGGGGGCACGGTGGTGGCTAGCACTCGAGCCGACACCGTCGAAGCAGAACTGAATGTATACGCGTCACTTGCTACTTTTTTTAGTTTTGAGTGGTTCCCTACAATACCGTTTCTTTTGCTGCATTATTTTGCTGTATTTTGCTACAGAAATGGCAAATCACCTGTCGTATCGATCGATGTTGAAGTTGGGTTGAACCATGGGGGCAGGGATGGAGTCCACTTCCGGCAGACCGTAGACGCACTTCACAGTGAATGACTGGAAAACAAACAAGTAAACAAAGATCTAAACAAGTAAACATACCTGGTCTCCGTGCAGAATGACACTAGGGTTGGCGCCAATGCGCACTCGGTTCTGGAACACTCCGGGAGACGGCTGGAAATCGATATTTGTAATAGTTCATCAATCGATAATCGATCGATACCATCTGAGTGAGACAGGGATCGTTGAAGACTGCGATTTCTATCACGTACTGCGTCTCTCCGTTGCCTTTGAGGCGACATTCCGGGCGGCCTGAAACAAAAATTTCAAACTAACTTATCAATTAATGATAGAAATATGAAATTTAAAGTTCGCAGCACCTGGTCTTGTTACAAAACAATGATTTGTGCTGTTTTACGCGAACACTGAAACGTAAAAAAATAGTTCCACAGAATAGAATTTCTACAAAAATCGTTGGTGGAGTAAGGAACATGTATTGTGGTGCCCACCGGATACTCCGACGACTATCCAGTCATTGAACCTGCCTCCCGGAAGGTAGAGAGGATTGAAGTGGACTTCGATTGTGATCAGCTGAGAGCCGCATTTCGGAATCACTGCAAAAGCATTATTGTAGTAAGACAGTAATGAGTCAACACATGACACTAATATAATAAGTCAATACATGTACTATTCTAACAACTGATCTCTATGAAGTTCTTTTTTTTCGTACTTTCTAGCAGGTGCGTATGCGATTCCGGTCAGCGTGTCTGGCAAGTCGTACCATTCATCCTCCTATTCTCCCCCTTCTTCTCTTTTCTCCTCCTCTCTATTATTACGTCTTCAATTCGCGGTCAGTGAGTGCATATGAACACGACAATTATAATGCCTACGCTGCACATTTGACTGGATCCGATATTGATCGATCGCATTTTGTAGATCATATTTCCCCTTTCTTATTAGCAAAATACATGGCGGCTAGCAAAACTTTGCTGTGACCTCGCCCGAACCCGCTTTCTTTTGTCACGGTAGAGGATGGGGAGAATATCCGGTCAGGCCTAATTTGCATACCGCCAGCCTCGCTAATTACAGTACTCACATCCCGACTCGTCTATTGATGGAAGCAAAAAGGTGCAGACTGTGGACACAAACTGGATGCGAGAGGATATGCAAATATCTCAAACGATGAGAAGGCAATAAAAGAATCAGAGTGACGAGCCCGAGAGAAGAGCGAAATAATAACTCACCGGAGACTTTCGGAGGTATTGGAAACTGCGAGAAGACGGCTTGAGCAAGAAACGCGAGTGTAAATATCCGAGTGATCATTTTGCTTATTGATTGGTCACAATAGGCGCATCTGAACCTGCAACAATAGATCAATGAATCAATAAATCGATAAACAAGATAAACAAGTCGAGGCGAGGTTCTACTCAACAACTGGTCAGTCGGCTATATGAGGTTGCGAACACGTTATTGTATAAGCGAGATGGCTCGGAAACTAGACAATACACTGGCGAGAGGGCGATGAGAGAGTGTGGGAAACGGAGAGGCGCAGAGAGATCAGCGCGATAGAGGGATCATCCCATATTTGGAAGTTTTGTGACCGCCGGAAGGATGGGTGAAATCTCTCTCTCTCTCTCACTCTGAGTCACTGGTCCGGAGAGAGGGAGAGACATAGGGGTAAAGGGAGGAAGAGAGAAGGAGAGAAGGAGGGAGATGGACACATTGATTGACTAGTTATGTATGTTAGACAATAGAGCTAGTAGGGACGATAGGGGTGGATAGGTGTGAAACTAGTCTCTCTCTCTCACACACTCACTCATGCTATGATTTGGCACGCGCATGCAAAAAGCGAGAAAGAGACTTCACTTTCGGAAGAGAGGGAGAGAGAGAGGGGGAGGGAGAGAGAGGGGGAGAAGGGAGAGAGGGAGAGAGGGGGGAAGAGAGAGGGGGAGAGAGAGAAGGGGAGGGAGAGAGAGAGGAGGGGAGGGAGAGAGGGAGAGAGGGGGGAAGAGCGAGGGAGAGAGAGAGAGGGGGAGGGAGAGAGAGGGGGAGTGAGAGAGAGGGGAGGGGAGGAAGAGAGGGGGAGAGAGAGAGAGAGGGGAGGGGAGGGAGAGAGAAGAGAGAGAGAGGGGAGAAGGTATAGAGTGGGACGGTTGGCACTAGAAGGCGAGTGGGTGGCAGTAAAAAGAGATCTTGCGACGCGCATTGTTGCTTGCTACTGATTTTATGAGCCGATTCAAATCTGCAGGTGGCTGAAACACGACTCACGACAAAGGAAGGCTAATAGATATACACGTGAAACGTACATCAGAATAGCTGAAAACAGGTGAGTAAAACGTATGGAAGAAGGGTGTTGGTGCAGGCAACTGGCCACTTGAAACCCCTCCCTCTCCATTTCCCACTTCGTACCAGTTTCCGCGAATTCCACCGCGATTGGATCATCCCACGTGTCACACAATACAGTAAGCCACCCACTACAATACGCGGAGCTACAGTAAGCCTTCCGCCGCTTTGTCCCTGCGACGACGACGACGTGTTTCGCGTCTCTCTCTCCATCTCTCTCTCTCTCCATCTCTCTCTCTCTCCATCTCTCACTCTTTCTCTCTCTCTCTCTCTCTCTCTCTCTTTCTCTCTCTCTCTCACTCAAATAGATAGACGGCCCCAGTGGGATCAGTGATTCTCATCGACAAAAGAAGAGGAATGGGATGTGATATTGACCAAAGAGGGTGTTTGAAAGGAACTGAAAAGGAGTACTGCTGGAAATGCATTGACACCGTAACTGAATAGAAGGACAGTGACAGTGTGAAATGTGTTGAATAAGAAGAGAAGAACATCAAAAATGGAAAAGATAGAGAAGGCAATCCTCAAGATCCACCTATATCCATATTAGTGACGCCCGGAAGTGAGTGTGCCTGTCCCACCCCGCGGTCTCTTCATAACCCTCACACACTCTCACTCCTGTCAGTGTCTGAACTGTCCGCCAAATCAACACTCTCTCGCTCTCTGTCTGTCTGCGTGTCTCCAAATGCAGCGCTCTCTCGTCGGTACGCGAGACGGTAATTGGCGCACGATAATTTCAGGGGAGGCAGAGAGAGGGACATCGATCATGCGAGAAGTGAGTGTCAATAGACGGAGAGAGAGATAGAGAGAGAGAGAGAGAGAGAGAGAGAGAGAGAGGAGAGAGACCCATCTATGGAGGTTGAGCGCAGTGAACCCTGAACAGTCTGAGAGTGAATTGCATAACACACCAAATTCACACACCGCGCACATGACATGAAAACACAGTTTATCACAATAGATTATTATTATTATTATGGTAATAATAATACAAAAACAGGTACACGTAACATACAGTCCACTACTCGCTTCCGCCATCGGCCACCCAGTGGGCGTAGTCCTGCGGCTCTGTCTCCCATTCGGAGCCCTCCTCCTCCTCCTCCTCCTCCTCCTCCTCCTCCTCCTCCTCCTCCTCCTCCTCCTCCTCCTCCTCCTCCTCCTCCTCCTCTTCTTCTTTTTCCTCTGGCTCTGACTCCTCGCTTTCCGACTCATGCCTGCCATCACTGCTCTCCCCACTCTCCCCGCTCTCTGACCCTGACACATCCGAGAAGCTCATCTCCACTGTGGCATTCTGGCTCGCCATATTCGCGTCTCCCTCGCTCTCGTCTCCAGATGAGACTTCTTCTCCGGAGTCGTCGTCAGAATCATCCGAATCATGGACAGTGTTCATGGCTGCATCGTCGTTCTCCGATTCTTCTGACTCAGAGTCGTCAGAAGCCTCATCGTTTCCAATAGTCTCATCGTTGCCAGAAGCGTCTTCGTCATTCTCAGAATCCCCTTCATCTTCGTCAGACTCTTCAGAATCTCTTTCGTCGCCGTCAGTTTCTTCTTCATCATCGTCGTCAGAATCCTCCTCGCTGTCCGTCTCCTCCCCGTCACTGACGAGGTCCTCCGGTCGCAGCGACGCCTCCAGTCTTCCCACCATCGACTTGATGTTCTTGTACAGTCCGATCGCAGCTTTCCTGAAACGATATGGATTTGTATTAATCACACCCACACGTTAAAAAAATAGAAATGAGTATGACTCACCTATCTACTCGCTCTTCCACCCCCGCACCGACATCCGAGCGAGACGCAGAGGCATCTGCATAATATCCCGTGTAAAAAAACATAAAACTCAACAACAACAAATAAACTCCAGTCCGATGAGTTAATGGAAAAGGATGACATAATCGCCAGTCTCACCTCGACCCGTGAACTGTGTGAGCAGTGACTGCATGAGAAGTGAGGAGTGGATGCCGACGCAGGCGGTCCGACACTGCAAGAACAATTATGGTAATATGTTCCTCAAATCAATATAGTTTCCTATGATTGATTTTGTAAGAGTCATTGTGAATACGTATTTTATGAATGAATTGATTTGATATAAAATGGCTCACAAGTGCGCAACTGGCTCCACTCTCCGCCAACCACAAGACGGCACACGGGCGACAGAAGTGGTGGGTGCAGGGGGACAGTCTGCAAGATGCCGGTATTGATGTGTGCTTATAGATACGTTTAATTTGAGGAGATACGTTCCATTCAAGAAGACACGTTTCTCACTCACAGCACAGGCTCTCGCATCACATCGAAGCAGATGGGGCAGGTGACTGTGGATGGGTCGAGAGAGACATCAGACATTCTGAAATCAGATGCATGAAGTAACGTTTGCAAACAAAAATAAACAAGTGGTTGTTCTCAACTTGTTTGTATGCTTCTGCCGACATCAGGAGTGGTGCTTTGAAATTGGAGTTGTACAGCGTTGGACAGGCATCGCCCGCGGTCCTTCTTGACGACGACGCGGCCCCTCTCATAAACGGGAAAATGCTATTCTGAGAGTGGGTGTTGGTGAGAGATAGCAGATGGGAGCATACTGTAACGAGTTCAAATAAATTATTTTCTGAAGTACATTTATGCAATTTTCTCTTTTTTCCTATAAATGGTTAAAACTTTGAAAAGTTTTTGCTAGGTGATGCGCACCTGGTTTTCTTATTTTCTTCGTTTTTCATCATTCTTACCGTAATATTCGAGCACAGTACATTGTGGCCAAATTTGCATTCGGTATGTGTTTGTATGTGAGGCCCAATAAGAAAGGACTCAGTATAAGAGAGATGCAGACGGCAGGTGGCAAATGTGAACCAAGTGAAAAGAGAAAGAAATTGATTTCTTGAAAAAAACAGCAAACATGTGATTGTGGGAGGCCAAGGATAGTGCACACAAAACATTTTCAAATCTCCACATCACTGTATGTTTCGGTTTATTGCAAATTGCTAATCAACTGACAGTTTTGTTGTTGTTGTTGTTGTTGTTGTTGTTGTTGTTGTTGTTGTTGTTGTTGTTGTTGTTGTTGTTGTTGTTGTTGTTGTTGTTGTTGTTGTTGTTGTTGTTGTTGTTGTTGTTGTTGTTAATTTCCGATCCATACAATCCTTCCGTTCGAACACGCGCCTCTGCCACAATCCCTGTTCTCGATCTGTTCACTGTCTACAATGTCACCACACAGGCGACACCCGAGGCCTCTGCCTTCCTCCCTCACCACACTCACTCTAATTGGACACGGATACCGGGGGGCGCGCGGCAGAAGCCCGGGCGGGAAACGGAGAGGACAGCCCCCACTCGGAACACACTCACTCACTCACTCACTGTCACTCGCTCCACTATGCTCTTCCGCCACATCGACCCCTACTACGCGCGCATCTACAAACAACTCTACGCGCCCTTCGATCAGCCAAAGCCTGCGCCGCCAAAGGTAAACTACTGTATGTTTGTTACCGTAACCCTTTCTCTTTCAGCCCCCCTCCCTAGATTCGTGGCAGCATCCGTCTATCGTATACTGGAAAAGCCTGCATGCTGATATGTATTCAATGTGTGCTCAGCCGCCGCCTGGAGACCACTCCGCGTTGCATCAGGTAAGTTTGTATGGTACGACAACACAGACCGCATATTCATGTACTCCCGTTATGTACTCACATTTGCGATGTTACTGATAAAAGCCGATTTGACCCAATTCGCACCTACAACTTTCCCGTTACAGTCGCGCACTCTGGCGGCGTCTTGTATTCCGTGGCAGCGTTCCACCACCATCTGTCCAATCTGCGAGCACATCATGAATGAACCGGTCATGTGAGTGGGTTACGTTCCGATCCTCACTGTAATACCATAGTTATTTGCCCTTTTGAATGAAAGTCATATATTATTGATTGGAATCATCATTGATCTCATTCCAGGCTGTTTCCCTGCACCCACTGCTTCTGTCGGGTGTGTGCCGTGGAGGCGCTGGCCGGGGACAAGCACGCACACTGTATGAGGGTCAGTTGTTCACTTGTTTGTTTACTTTTGCCTGTTTGTATACCTGTTCGTATACCTGTTCGTATACCTGTTTGTATACCTGTTCGTATACCTGTTTGTATACCTGTTCGTATACCTGTTTGTATACCTGTTCGTATACCTGTTCGTATACCTGTTTGTATGCCTGTTTGTATACCTGTTTGTATACCTGTTTGTATACCTGTTTGTATACCTGTTTGTATACCTGTTTGTATACCTGTTTGTATACCTGTTTGTATACCTGTTTGTATACCTGTTTGTATACCTGTTTGTATACCTGTTTGTATACCTGTTTGTATACCTGTTTGTATACCTGTTTGTATACCTGTTTGATTGCATACCTGTTTGTTTACATACCTGTTTGTTTACTAATTTGTTTACTAATTTGTTTACTAACTTGTTTACTAATTTGTTTACTAATTTGTTTACTAATTTGTTTACCTTTCTTGCAGTGTTCTCAGCCGGCGACGGAGATGCGCCCCTCGCAGCTCATCCTCGATATGATCGTCGACTTCGCCAAGTACGACCCCAGTGAGTCTCTCTCTCTCTCTTTCCGTCTTCTCTCTCTCTCTTTCCGTCTTTCTCTCTCTCTTTCCGTCTTTCTCTCTCTCTTTCCGTCTTTCCCTATTTTCTGTCTACTGGTCTGACAACTCTACTAGCTTTCCTTACAGACTGGGTCGCCGGACCAGGCAAGCCCATCGACCGACTGCTTTTCTCCTTCAAGGAGAAGTGAGTCGAGAGATAGGGGAGAGAGAGACCAGTCAATCATCCTCGTTTAGTGACGCCGAGTGTCACCTTCGCCGCAACCGCCTCCGATGCGGCCAGCCCCGATTCCTCGGATGGGAGAAGTTCTATGGAGAGGAGAGGATGAAGGAGGGGACGACGGTGAGACATCTTTCTTCTCTTATTCCTACTTTCTACTGTTCCCACTACTATTATATCTCAGACAATTCAATCCCTTTCAGCCATGCTACTGTGAGGAGTGTTCCCCGAGGGAGAAGGATGAGAAGGAGGAGACGTGCGACTACCTACAGAGACTTCTGCACATGACCATCAAGCAGTAGGGGTACTGTAGGAGTACTGTAGAGGGATTGTAGTCTACAGGTGTACAGTATTGATCTAAGGGTGTATATAAAGTGCAATAAGTTTGTATCCAAATGTTGTATATTCTAACCGATTGTTGTTTGTATATGTGTTTTGAATAATAATAAAGTTATGATGTTGAATAGAATGTGCTATTCATTGGATAACTTCTTGTCAGATTGTGCATCGAGTCCTTTCGACATACAGAAGCCTATGTCTCTTCTGTATGCCACTGGCGCATCGCCCGATCGAGATGAGGAAAAGAATTCGGATAGGAAAAAAGAATATTTCACCACAAGTCTGTTTCATTCTATCGATAACATTCACGATCCACCCATCGCATTCTCCAAGACGGTTTGATTCGAATCTATTGCTCACCATTTTTCAATAGTACTGATTGCGAAACAATTGTGAAACGCTCTAATCACTCGCCGTTATCAGTGATTGTCAACTGATTGTTTTTTCCTGTTCTAACTCATTCGCTTACCGCAGACGATGACGCGTCGCTGGCGTCGCTTCTTTTCGCGGCGCTCCCCCTCCTCCCTCTCCTCCTCTTCCAGTGGTCCATCCACTGAGACAATTCTAGTCGACAAGGTACTTTCTATCTTTTCGATGTTCTAACACAATAACGACACTTTTTTCATTTTCCATGTGTCGACTAGCTACTCTCTTTCATTTCGCAGTTCTCCCTTTGACATTGAACTGTGTGTTTACTGACCATTCTAGTCCACAGTCTCATGCCCTGTCTGCTGGGAAGTGATGACGCGACCGATTGTGTGAGTCATTTTGGAACTATACTTAATTTTGATGAGTAATCATTCGATTAGTATTGCTACTCAGTGTTTTTTTTTAATCTAAAAACATCTTGCACAAAATCGCTGCTATGAAGTATTTCATTCTGACAGACACTATGTATCTGCGATGCATGAAACGTAACATGTATGAAGTAAACAAAGAGTTAAATAAAAATTTTTAAGTAAAAATAAAATAAAATATATATATATATATATAAGAATAGAGAGAGAGAGCTACAAGCTGGGTGCAAGTTGGGTGCACGTGGGAAAAAGTCAGCGGTCCGCGTGACGGGGACAAGCTGGCCTTTCGCATAGTGCGCACGTGGGAACGCTCATAACTTCTTTCGCAGAAGAGATACAAAGATGCCCTCGACCAGTGATCTGGACTACAGAACCGTGCGAATCTAACTAACATGAATTGAATAACATCATATTGTTGTTAACATGATCTTTGGATTCTTTGGATATCGCTTCTCTAAAATTCTGGCACGATCCTAAGCCAAAAGAAAGGGCGCTGCGCGCCCTCTCTAATTAGGGACCACAATGAGATTTTCAAATATTTGTATATGGTTAAGCAATAAGTTCATAAATGTAGTCTATTCAAAGCTCATTTCAAAAATATATAATTCTCGTAGGGTTCATCGTTCACATTGCGCTCTAATTCCGCACGGCGCCGCGCTCCAGAGCGCGCGCTCACATAGGGGAAGTGCGACAGAGGGCGGCTAGATCAAAGCACTGATGACGTCATCGATAGTCAAAAAATGAACATATTCGCTTATAATAGTACCACTAGGTTTTGTTTGACTGTAATCGATAAGTACTCGATGAAATACGGCTCTTATGTTAGCTTTTTTCATTACTCACTTTGGGCAATGGCGGCTAGATCAAAGAAATATGACGTCATCGTATCACTCTTTACCGATTTTCGCTACTTTACAGGGTACATGATCCCATAAATAAAATACCGTGAGAATCAGCGCAAAATGGCGAATCGTTCTATGCTAATTAGAGCACGTCATGTGTCCAGTGAAAAAATGTTACATGATTTCGCCGGGCTCTCTGCAACTCACATTGTGGTTCCTACTCTCTAATTCCGGGATCCGACTCCAAATTCCAACTTTGCAACTCCAAACTTGTGACTCCAGAAACTCGCGTCTGTGTTCCAGTCTTGCCCCGTGCATGCACCACTACTGTCGGGAGTGCGCGATACAAAGTCTGGCAAGCAACAGGAGAGAGCACTGCGCAGTGGTCAGCACATCTCTCTCTCTCTCTCTCTCAAATTCTTTATGACTCTCTCTCTCTCTCTTCCTTCCCCGTTCTCTCTCTTTTTCCATTTCTCCTATTGTCTCCATGCATATTATTGGCAATTAGTGAATCATACAACATACCATCATACCACCATACCACCATACCACCATACCACCATACCACCATACCACCATACCACCATACCACCATACCACCATACCACCATACCACCATACCACCATACCACCATACCACAATACCACAATACCACAATACCACAATACCACAATACCACCATACCACCATACCACCATACCACCATACCACCATACCACCATACCACCATACCACCATACCACAATACCACAATACCACAATACCACAATACCACCATACCACAATACCACAATACCACAATACCACAATACCACCATACCATCATACCATCATACCACCATACCACCATACCACCATACCACCATACCACCATACCACCATACCACCATACCACCATACCACCATACCACCATACCACCATACCACCATACCACCATACCACCATACCACCATACCACCATACCACCATACCACCATACCACCATACCACCATACCACCATACCACCATACCACCATACCACCATACCACCATACCACCATACCACCATACCACCATACCACCATACCACCATACCACCATACCACCATACCACCATACCACCATACCACCATACCACCATACCACCATACCACCATACCACCATACCACCATACCACCATACCACCATACCACCATACCACCATACCACCATACCACCATACCACCATACCACCATACCACCATACCACCATACCACCATACCACCATACCACCATACCACCATACCACCATACCACCATACCACCATACCACCATACCACCATACCACATACCACAATACCACAATACCACAATACCACCATACCACCATACCACCATACCACCATACCACCATACCACCATACCACCATACCACAATACCACAATACCACAATACCACAATACCACCATACCACAATACCACAATACCACAATACCACAATACCACCATACCATCATACCATCATACCACCATACCACCATACCACCATACCACCATACCACCATACCACCATACCACCATACCACCATACCACCATACCACCATACCACCATACCACCATACCACCATACCACCATACCACCATACCACCATACCACCATACCACCATACCACCATACCACCATACCACCATACCACCATACCACCATACCACCATACCACCATACCACCATACCACCATACCACCATACCACCATACCACCATACCACCATACCACCATACCACCATACCACCATACCACCATACCACCATACCACCATACCACCATACCACCATACCACCATACCACCATACCACCATACCACCATACCACCATACCACCATACCACCATACCACCATACCACCATACCACCATACCACCATACCACCATACCACCATACCACCATACCACCATACCACCATACCACCATACCACCATACCACCATACCACCATACCACAATACCACCATACCATCATACAACATACCATAATTTTGCAATTATACAATTATGAATGCTGTCATACCACCATACCACCATACCACTATTTCGAACTTTCATATGACGTCTCGCATCAAAGCAAGGAATGAGAAACACGAGACCGGGAAGGTACAATGTTGAAGAGGCCAGAATACTCTAGACTAGTGCGGTTAGTCATAACCTTATGAATATATGGTATGTTGGTATAATGATAGTATGTTGTATGTTGTATGATTTACTAATGACCCATATTATTGATTGGTTATCGATTTTTCATTCAGTGTCGCCACCCTGCCACGGACTTCCACCACTCCATCGTAATGCAGTCGCTCACCGATCAATTCCGCGTCAAGTATCCTCGTGCGTTTTCAAAAGTTCCACCCGAACCAACCCATGCGGTAGCATAATTATGTTAATCTTGAACGTTTATTATTCTTCCGCCAGTTTCAGACCTGATCAAGTGCGCCAATGAGAGTTCCGTCGATCCTGACTCTATCGATCTCATAGAGAAGTGAATGAACGTTTCACTTGCTCTACTCATCTTAACTCTCTCTCTCTCTCTCTCTCTATCCCTCTCTCATGTTCAGTTCTCAAACAGATTATTTCAGGAAGGCAGTAAAACAGATGAAGAAGAACCGCGAAAGGCTAGAGAATAAAAGAAGAGAAAGGGAAGAGGCAGGAGAGGAGGTGAATGAGACATGTGATTGTATTACTTTTTAAATCTTGATAGGAAGTGGACGCAGTCGGCTCGTCCTCGGAGGACACGGACGACACGCAGTCACACACGGGGAGCAGTGGGGGAGAGGAGGAGACGGGGGGAACCGAGGACAGCCAGGTCACAACCACACATGCTACTGTGTTTGTACTGTTATACTTAAGTATACATACTATACTTTACTTTTCTATGTAAGACATGTTTTAAGAATTGTTTTCAGGCAGACAGCGATAGTGACGAAGAGATTGAGCGTTACACGGACAGGAGTGAGTGAGTGAAACAGGAAGAGAAATGAACTACAGGCAACACAGGTTGATTTTCTCAAGTTGTCTTTTTTCTCAAAAAGGATTTACGAAAGGATTTTTCTTCAGGCGTGGCACAATGAGTTGGGCGACGCTGATGCGGATTGTCCGCTCGGATACGGAGCCGGAGTAGGAGTCGGAGTCGGAATGATGCGCAACTGTAGACGAGACGTGTTTCAAACTGTTCTTTCCCACCGCCAGTCTCCTCTCGCGTGGTTTTCTCTTATGAATGTTATGGTTGAGGTTGTGCATCAATCCAATAAATGAGCGATTAATGATAATAATAATATATAATAAGTGTTCTGCGTCAAAGTACACAAAGGAGTGGATGTACTGAAGATACGACGTCAGGAATGAGAAGCGAGAGGATAACAAAGAGTGAAAAAAGTCATGTGGGAAGACTGAATAACGATGATGTTGAATCGTAGAACGGGTGAGGATTGGGTGGGTGAGGATTGTACACAAATAGGTGTAGACACATCGAAATGCACGCAATGCACGGATGGACTGCGTTCGATGAAAAGTTGGGAGTTGTATGTTCAATGCAAAAGTACATTATTGATCTGATACTACAACAATTCCTCTTTCTTGCCCCTGTCGCTTCTGTCTGCCGTTGGCGCTGTTCCCCCTCCTACCGCCTGATTGGAATGACCTCGCAGGCGTCACTCACTTTATCGATTAGATTCACATTCACCTATTCCCATTCCCACAACCTGTCTTAATAAATTAATGTTCGGCTGCTCACTTTTCTCCAAATACTGATTGTGAAGCTTATTTCATCTCATTTGTATTCTATAATGTTCTTCCTATAACCCTCTCGTGTTCAGTGGATGCTTCGTCGCTGGCGTCGCTTCGTCTCGCGGCGCTCCTCCTCCCCCTCCTCCCCGTCCAGTGGACCATCCACTGCCTCCACTGCTCGGCCACCCAGTCGACAGGAGGACACTGTACACTCAGAGAGCATCACAGTCGACAAGGTAACGGCACCTTCCGTTTTGATGTTTTCCCTATCCCGAATTATTGGTTTGGAGTTGGGACACGTTTTCATTTATTTTCGCTCTAAATTGCGTCATATCAAATTTTGGATGTTTCACACCGTTATCATATATCCCATTCCAGTCGACCGTCTCGTGCCCCGTCTGCTGGGATGTGATGACGCGACCGATCGTGTGAGTACCAAGTTATTTTGAATGAAGTAAATCTACTGCATTGGCCAGCATATTTTTTTTGGAGATATTAATAGGAATAAGAAAATTTGATGTAATTACACATTTCTTAGTAGTACATATCATCAGTAGTGTGTGAAAGGTATCAAATACATGTTGCAACCGCTTCAATGTACTATATGGTTTTAGACGAACAGCCGCATCGTTTTTGAACACAGTCGGAATTTTGAAAGAATGTCTATTGCAGTTTGGCCCCGTGCATGCACCACTACTGTCGGGAGTGCGCCATGCAGTGGCTGGCAAGCAACAGGGCGGGCTGTTGCGCTGTGGTCAGTTGACACTCCTCCCTCCTCTCTCTCTCTCTCTCTCTCTCTCTCTCTCTCTCTCTCTCTCTCTCTCTCCCCCTCTCTTTCTGCTTTCCCTCTATGCCTATCTACTCTATGACGCATCTCTATTGATTGAATATCGATCTGTCATCCAGTGCCGCCAACCGCCCACTGACTTCCACCACTCCCTTGTCATGCAATCGCTCACCGACCAGTTCCGTATCAAGTATCCTGGTACGTTTCCAAACGATTTGTACAATACGTTTCAATACGTTTCACCGGATTTCCAATACGTTATCATAATCTCCCACCGATTGCAGACTTGATCAAGCGTGTCGATGAGAATTCCGTCGATCCTGACTTCATCGATCTCATAGAGAAGTGAGTGGACCTTTCTCCCTTTTCCATAGTTTTTCTTCTTTAACATGTTTATATGAAACACGTTCATTTCAGGATCGCTGTGAAGCGGATGACGAAGAACCGCGAGGCGCTGGAGAACCAAGAGGGAGAGAGGGAAGAGGGAGGAGAGGTAAGCAGAACAGACAACTGAACAACTCCGATCATATGCAACAAAGACATCGAAGCTCAATCTGGTTGATGAAACTGAAGACGATACTTTCCATTTTAGAATGAGGAAGTGGAAGCGGTTGGCGGCTCGTTTTCGGAGGACACTGACGACACGCAGTCACACACGGGGAGCAGCAGCGGAGGGGAGGAGACGGAGGAGAGTCAGGTAAGAACATACAGGGTTCCTTCATGCAAACCCCATATCCATACTGGCCGTTCTTCACTAGAGAAACCTATGACGTCACTGTGTTTTCAGGCAGACAGCGAGAGCGACGATGAGAATGATAGTCACACGGGAAGCAGTGGGTGAGTCGAGAGCGGCAGAGAAATATAAATATGAAATAGAAGCGTAAGTAGCTGGCGTAGCTGCTTCTTTCAGGTCCGACTCCCACTCCGACTCGAATTCGACGGCCGAGTCGGAGGAAGAGAATGAGAGGGCGCAGCGCGAGCAGGGAAGCGAGATCGAGGTCGGTTACGTCATTTTGTCCGATGGTGAAAGGACCGTGTATATATTTTCAGGCGACGCAGGGTGAGGTGGTAGACGTGGATGCGGGAGCTCCGATCGGATACGGTATGGGTATGATGCGACTGTAGATGAGGATCTACATCGTCTTCACAGAGTCTTCAGTCCTTATCATACCCGTTCAGCCAAATGTCCTTCTTTCGAACGATGTCATGTCAAATGTCAAACGATGTTCGGATCTCATGATTGTTATGATTGTTCGTCTAACCAATAATTGTGCGATCAGCGAAAGTGTTATACATTCCATTGTTTATGAAACATCGAACATCGAACATCGAGTAAGAGAGAACAGAATGAGAGGCGATGATAGAAAAGTGAACATGTTTGATGAGAGAATGCAAGTCTAGTCAAGTCGTCTTCTCGACGTCGTCTTAGGCTGTCTTCTTGACGCTCGTCGACGACGACGTCTGCTTCTTGGAGTCCATCTGCAATCAATGTATAAGCCCCTCCCCTTCAAGCCACGCCCACCTGTTGCTTCTTCTTCTCGGCGAGAGCCTTGTTGGCCGAAGAAATGGTTTCCTTTTCGCTCGGGGTAGACTCGATCTCCAGGCCAGAACTGGAAACAATTGTAAACAAGTTAACAAACAAACAAGTGAACAACTCACGCCTGCATCGCCTCCATCTCCTTGGCCTGCTGCACAGCGAACTGGTACATGTTGGCGTAGTGCTGGAAAGAAACTTGTAAGCCCCGCCCCTCTAACCCCGCCCACTCACGCTGTCGCGGGCGTTGTTGAACTCGCTGGCAGCGCCGTCGGTGGTGTGCTTCTCGCCGTTAGCGTCAGTGTTGCCGAAAGTGACCTGGAATGGTGAAATAGAGAGAGAGAGAGAGAGAGAGAGAGAGAGGAGAGAGAGAGAGAGAGGAGACGAGCAGACAGTCTCACTCCGGGCGTGGGTGGGTCCGGCTTGAATAGGTGTCCCATGGTGCGCGCACGAGGCTGGTACGTCTCCAGCACATTGGCCTCGTCGAAGTACGCGCGGCGAATGCGCGTCAGCGCGCGCGAGTGGATGCGCGTCCACTGAGATACCGTATACCTAATTCTTATTACAATAACCCACCTCGAGGGCGAAGAAGGCCATGAAGAGGCAGAGAGCGCTGCCGATGAGTCGGGAGAGGGAAGAGGAGGAGGCGGCGAGAGAGTGAGCCAGCAGCTGGCCCACCAGAATGGTAGCCATCGTCAGCAGACACACGTTGAAGCGAGCACTGCAAGGGGCGGAGATTAGATGGGCGGAGCCAGGGGAGACAACGAACATTCTGGGATCGGCGACGGTGGAAGCCTTCGATTCGGAAGCCTCGACGCCAGACTTCTTCTCGGTCTTCACAGGAGCGACCGGAGCCTTGCCAGACTTGGGCCTGTAGATATCGAATGATTATCGATTGATTATCAATCAATACTCACACGGCAGTCTTGACACTCGAGTCGGTCTTTCCAGCGGTAGCCGTGGCGACAACAGTGGACGCCATCGAGACGGCAGTCTTGGCGGAGGTCCTGCAACGAATACGTGGGGTACGGTACAATTGCACTGCTCACGCTTTGGCGGCAGTCTTGGTCGAGCGCACGCTGGTGCCCTCCTTGGCGGAGCTGAAATTGAATGTACAGTAGCCAAAATTCAAAATACAGTATCCTTTAATAACCCACGTCTTTGCGGCGACGGCAGTGTTGACCTGGCTGGCGGTCTTCGCGACGGCAGTCTTGGCGAGGCTGGTCGACGAACCCGTCTTTGGAATACTGTAACAAGTACCGTTATCCTAATACGGCATGCCAGTGACTGTAGTAGTCCACTCACGCAGTGTTTGTCTGGCTCGAAGTCTTGCCCACAGCGGTCTTGGCGAGAGAGGTAGACGAGCCAGTCTTGCGAACGCTGCAAACAGGTGATAGATACAGTAGCCCGTGGAGTACTGTATTCTACCGTATGCCTCACTCACGCAGTGTTGGTCTGGCTGGATGTCTTGGCTGCGGCAGTCTTCATGCTGGTTCCTGAAGCCGTGCGGGCAACCCTAAACGTGACAAGGTGAGGACGGCACGTCATGTACTGTATTCCTGATTCCAAATACCGTAACCGTGGTACTCACGCATTGGTGACGGAGTCTTTCTTTCCGACGGCCGTGGCCACCGATGTGCCCGATGAGGTCTTCTCGAGAGCCATTCTGGAAGGAGGGAGTGACGAGGGAACGTCCGGAAACACTGCAGGATAGCGTCTACTCGAAAGCAACGTTCTACGGAATGTCACGGAGTGAACAAAAAGGGCGATGGTGCAGTGCAGAAATAGCAGAAAAGGGAGAGGATAGGGATCAGCACCTAGCGAGTCGATCCCTGTTAGAGTCGAGAGTCGAGTGAGGGAAGGACCGGCGGCGCGCGCCTTTTCAACACCCAGCCAGACGAAATGACGGGTGCAAATCGACGAGTCTCACGTTGTCGCCATCAGATTATCGATAGTCAATGTTTCGAAGAAAGAAAATGATATTGATATGTGTTTGGGATCAGAGTGCAACTGGTTTCACGCGTGATTAACGGAGAGTTTCGTTAATGTCTCTTCTACCTGTTTATCATATAACGAATATCTTCCTGGATCGATCAATTTCCGAAACTCTGTGGATCCCCCGTTGTTTTTCGATGTTTTCGTGGACTATTCGGCGCAAACTCCCCATTCGGAAAAGTCTTTTCTCTCTTTTCGAGAGCAATTGGCCGATCACATTACAACGCCCATTCGAACACACAGAATTACAATTCAGTGAAATGACGGCATTTCTCTCTCTCTCTCTCTCTCTCTCTCTCTCTCTCTCTCTCTTCTGCTCACACACACTGTCTTTCCGATTGTCATAAAAGGAGAGACTTTTTGGTCATCTTCTCTTTTTCAACTTGCGCGCCCGCAAATTCGCTCAATGCGCAATCCGCATTGTGACTTGTGCAGTGCATCGCAATGTCACTTCTAGGATACACTTTGTTTCGAACATGATCAGCTTTGTATAATATTTCCGGTACGTAGATTGCATGTGTACATTTCGTTTGCAGGTAATTATGACCCGGCTGTCCCTCCTCCTACTTCTTCTAACCCTAGTGGCTGCGGTGGTAGTCGCTCAGCGGAGCAAGTCCGGTAGGTCAACTCATATTGCAAAGCCCTATCTGATGCCACGGCTCGTCATTTCGGCCGAGTCCCGCTGTCCGCAGACAAAAACCGCGTCGTGACCGCTCCGCTCATTTTTGACAATGGGCTGACGCAGTGCCAGGTGATGCGAGCGGTCATTCATCACTGAGCAGCGCGCGGCACGGTCGCTCTCTGCGGACACGCTGCGACAGAGACGGGCGACCGAAATGACGAGCCGTGGATGCACTTTCGATTATAAACTGTAGTTGAACGGAAACATACTCGTTCTGCGAGCGGTGTTTGAAAGTTTGAATGATACAAATTACAAATGTACGGCATTTTTGAATCGCCACCCCTCTTTTCTAGCTGAACCCGGTGATCGGGCGGCGGCAGCGCGCGGGAAGTTCGCGGCTGGGCTACAGAAGTCACTCGACAGGGGCAAGAAGCTGCTCAGGGATAGGAAGGTGGGTGCGCGTTCTCTCTCTCTCGCTCTATCTCTCTCTCTCTCTCTCTCTCTCTCTCTCGCTCTCTCTCTCTCTCTCTTTTCCCTCTCACCCTCTCAATTTCCTTCTTCAGGTTCATCTTCCCAAGCGCAACAAGAATCAGAAAGCCGCCAAAGGCAGTCCCTTCCTCCAGAAGCTCAAGGTAGACATCTGCTTTTCGGACTGTTAATCTTGACTGTGATGACGTCACTGTTCAGGAGGTTGGAACAAAGGGCGCGGCTCCTCTGAACTGGCGTCAGATGGCCAGACAGTTCTGCAGGCACTATCCCGGGCATCAGGCGTGCAAGTGAGTGAGTAGAAGGGGACGATTCTATCCCCTCTATCCGTTCGCACTGCGAGAGACACATCGAAAAGAGAGAAACGCGCCATCGAACATTTCTCATCACCGCGTGCACATAGAGCATCCGATAAATTTTCATTTGATTGGCAGTTTCGACGCATAAAAAATACAAACACAAAAAAAACTCGATATGACATTTACATGGATCTCACATGCAATCGGACGACAAAATGGTGATGTGTTGTGAACATATGTTTCATTACAGGGGCGGAAAGCGCGTGGAGTTCGCTCAGATTCAGGCAGCGATCGCCGAAGTGGAGAAGAACCCACTGCAGTTCCTGAAGAAGGTGCCAAAGTGAGTTTTCCCTCCCTCTCTCTCTCTCTCTCTCTCTCTCTCTCTCTCTCTTTCTATGACGTCACTTTCTTTCAGACTCCGCATCAAGGACCCTCTGGAGTCAGCTGGTCTGCCAGCAGAGTTGAAGGAGGTCGGCAAGAAGCTCAAGTTCGGGCGCGTCAACGACGAGGACGCGGTGAAGAAGCTGACGGTGGGTGGTCTCCCTATATCTCTCCCTTGTGACCTCTTTCCCTATATCTCTCCCTTGTGACCTCTTTCAAAACATATCGCTCTCTCACTGTTGTAAGAACTAAAGTCACGTGTAAGAGCCCCCCATAAGTAGCTATAGATGTTTGATACAGATAGCCTAGGGTCAGCACAATATTTGCCACACTTTACATTTCCTGTTGCGTTACTGTGTCTCTCTGAAAACTCTCGGCAGATAATGACTATTGTATGTATTTGCAGGGAGTGTGTCGAGGGAAGTTCAAGTGTCGCGGTCAACGACAGGAGATAGTGGAGAAGAAGAGTCAGATCTTCGAGAACCTCGTCGCATACGAGCAGACCGAGAAGGACGACGACGACGAGGCCGAGGCGGTGAGGGATCTATCTCTCTCTCTCTCTCTCTCTCTCTCTCTCTCTCTCCATCCTTCTCTCTCTTAACCTTTGCCTAAAGTAGACAGGCGGACTGAGTCTAGTGGAAATAATTGGGATACGCAGCATTTGATTAACTTTTTCCATTTCTTTCAGGTAGGAGAGGACATCGACCTACGCATGGACAGAGTGCTGCAGATCAAGCAGGCACTGCTAGAGAAAGCCAATCTCACCGGAGAGGTAGGCGACACTCTTCCCCCTCTCACCCCCACCCTCTCCCCAGGTGGACCCTGCCGACGACGGAGTCCTGGACTCGGATCTTCTGCTAACTGAAGCCCAGTCAAACTTCCTCCTCAACGAACTCGGAAAGGTGTGTGCATCGATCAAAGAGGTGGAGATTAATAGAAAGGAAGAGAGAGATAGAAAGGAAGAGAGAGAGAGAGAGAGAGGGAGAGGGAGAGAGAGAGAGAGAGGGAGAGAGAGACCATCTTCCAGGGTGACGTGGGAGCGGACCCCTACGACGACCTTCCTCAGCCCGGAGACGAGGCCGAGGCTGCGGTGAGACGACTTCATTATATTTGAAACACGATCTCTCACATTTTGTCATGATTTTGTTTCAGTTATTTTTAGACAAACGTTTTTTTTAAACACTTGGTCATAACACAGCGATCATGACAATTCAATTTCCGGATTTATTTAAAGCAACAGTGGCGACTTATTTTCGACTCGGAGTATTATTAAAAATCATATTATCCTAACACATTTGCAATTTTAGCGAAAGAACGACGATTCTGCGTTACTTTCGATTCTGCCAATGCCGAGAATGCAGCTCAAAATTTGAATTTCCCGCCAACGCTTCACTGCAAAAACTGGGGTCGGAGACATAACCGCAAATAAAAGACGCCTGGTCACTTGCTTCTTGGCTCAGTGCATGTGCGCTGCGTTGTGATCTCCGATCTTCGCGAGTTCGATTCCGGTCACCGCCAAATGTTTTGCTCGTGTGAAAATGAGGAGTTGTAGCAGGTTGTGGCAGAAATAAGTCGCCACTGTTCCTTTAAGCGAAGGAAACATTTGAAATTATGCTTTTATTATTCACATTTTGCAGGCGGAGGCAGCCGCATCCGGAAGTCTGGGACCAGAGGCACAGGCAGCAGAGAAGGCGAGGAGGAAGCGGTACGGACATCCTCTCTCTTTCTCTCTCTCTCTCTCTCTCTCTCTCTCTCTCTCTCTCTTTCTCTCTCTCTTTCTCTCTCTCTTTCTCTCTTTCTCTCTCTCTCTCTTTCTCTGTCTCTCTATCTCTCTCTCTCTCTCTCTCTCTCTCTCTCTCTCTTTCTTCCATTCTTACAAGAATCATGTACTCATTCAGTGCTTCGATTTTCTTCGAGGAGAACCCTGTTCAGATGTGGGATGTCAAGTATCCTATTCCTTACGCATTCGACGAGAGTCTGGGTGGGTGAACTTTATATTGACGATGTGTCGTAGTGCAGTGATGTTTTTGAGGTGGTGTCTGGTGTCATTTTCTGTTAATTCGAATATCACGCTTTCTTTCAGAGGAGTTCGATAAGAACGACGTCCGCGATGCGCTGGCCGAGCTCTCCAAGAGGACGTGCATCCGATTCCAGGTGAGGGGAGAGTTCCAGACGTCAGTCCTAACGGTGTCATGCTGAAGTAGTCTGCGATTTGGAAATTGTGATATCCAGTACCTTGTTCTTGTTGTTTTAATTTCAAGGGTGGTATGTGTTTTGAGAAAGATGGATGTGTTCTAGCGGATAAAAAAGTACAGTAGATATTGTTATACGCAACTAGAGCGATCTAGGAAGAATTCGGCCGTGCTCTGCAAGAGAAATGTAAATCGAATGATGGACAATAGAAGTAAGAGGTATGCTTACATGTT
This sequence comes from Rhabditoides inermis, assembly GCA_963966185.1. Lineage (NCBI taxonomy): Eukaryota > Metazoa > Nematoda > Chromadorea > Rhabditida > Rhabditidae > Rhabditoides > Rhabditoides inermis. The sequence goes on from CAWZYM010000146.1 coordinate 1,073,100, forward strand.
CCTTTCCAGTACTACGCCACCAAACCTGCCAACCAGCCCCACCTCTACTATATGAAGGTCGACAGCCCCACGTTGTGAGTGAGAGAGAGAGAGAGAAAGAGAGAGAGAGAGAGAGAGAGAGAGAGAGGAAGATAGTACGGTTTGAACAGGCATACTATTGACTTTTTTGCCATACCATATGATCAACTTACTTTTCAATGTTGGAAGGGCAACACCGCGTGCATTGCTGAAAGATGTTTGACAAAAACATTTGAAATGATGATGAAACGTAACATAAGACATTTTCAGCTGTGGTCTGTCGTACGTGGGAAAGGTGTCCCCGAGCAACCCCATCTACCTGTCGTTCCAGTGCGGAAACGTGGGTGTATCGAGTCTCCGTCTCTCTCTCTCTCTCTCTCTCTCTCTCTCTCTCTCTCTCTCCCTCCCTCCCTCTCTCTCTCTCTATTTCTTTCTTTCTTTCTTTCTTTCTTTCTTTCTTTCTTTCTTTCTTTCTTTCTTTCTTTCTTTCTTTCTTTCTTTCTTTCTTTCTTTCTTTCTTTCTTTCTTTCTTTCTTTCTTTCTTTCTTTCTTTCTTTCTTTCTTTCTTTCTTTCTTTCTTTCTTTCTTTCTCATGGTCCCTTTCAGTCAATCGGAGTGGCCATCCACGAGACTATGCATGCCCTGGGAGTGGGTCACCAGCACCTCCGACCCGACAGGGACCAGCACATACAGATAGGTGGGAGATTATTTGATCAGCTGATCAGCTAATCAGCTGATATCACTGATAATGGCAACACCTCTTGCAGACTGGTCGAACGTGATCCCGCAGCACTACGACTACTTTGCCGTGTCCGACTCCAAGCTATACACTACGTGGGTCTTTCATTGAAAAAGCGAAGCTTCGTATCATTATTAATAATTTTTCATCTCAAATATCAGTAGAGAGTGAAACGTAATCTACTGGTCGCACAAAAAAGTACGTGAAACGGGTTGGGGATAACGATACCAAAGGAAACACGTGTGTTTCAGGTATGGCACCCCGTACGCCTACGACTCCATCATGCACTACAATGCATACACGGCAGCTATCGACATATCCAAGCCCACTATGCTGCCCAAGGTACGTTCGAGGGTTAGAAAAATCATATAATATTCTTTATCTGCCAAGACAAATCAGAAACATAGTAACACAACATAAAACGCACACTGCTGCAACTTTTGAGCTTATTGAGCATCTGCATAGCTACATACGGCAGCGGTGGGCAGCGGAGTGAGGCTCCGCCCTCGTCCAATTAGGCTATTTGGAGAAAGATATCGTAAAAAAAAATAATTCAAAAAAGTAACTTTTTGAAGCTTCTCAGAATTTTCATTGCCAGAATCTTGTTTTTAAGTATCGATTTGCTCCTATTGACCGGCATTCCTATTTTCTCCGGAGTTCTTCTTTAACTACTTATGTACTACTTATCTACTACTTGTCCACCTACTTATATACTACATCTAGCTGTGTACTAATAGGGGGGAATGACGTTACGTTTTAAGGTGCAATCATAATCCAACTACATACTTATCGTGATATTGATAATTAATCCGTGTGACGCGTGAGACAGAAAATAAAAAAAATTAATCAAAGTTCATTGACAGATCGATTACACGAACAACGTGCGACAGCTCGGACAGAGGAACTACATGAGTGTGAGGGATGTGGAGATTCTGAGGGTGAGGAGGGAGGGAGGGAGAGAGAGAGAGAGAGAGAGAGAGAGAGAGAGAGAGAGAGGAAGAGAGAGAGAGATACCGTATCCCGTTTCAGAAGATGTACTGTATGCCTGGCTGTGTGGATAGGAACGTGTACTGTGGCGCGTGGGCTCTCAAGAACCTGTGCACTGCGCCCGCACAGGTGAAACACAAAAAAAGAATGGAATCAGATCGGAATAGTGTCGCTCACAATCTTTCGGAGCCCAGTGTCCGATATCTCTCATCCTTTTCCACTTGCGACTGCGGGGATCGAACCCTCGTCGATAGATCAGTAGCTAGAACACTGTCACTGCACCACAGTACCACTGATTTCTTTCTCGTTTCAGCTTGGTTGGATGCAGCAGAACTGTCAGAAGAGTTGTGGATTCTGCGGCAGTGGATAAAAAGAGAAGACATGTATGCACTCTGTGTATTTGATAATTATAAGTAACAAAACGGTTATGCCAAATAAAAATTGTGTGAATAAATCCGTTACTCGATGTATTCATTACGACTTATGTACTAATATAAATGAACTAGCCTTTACCAACAACCGACAGTGATCATTTGACCTCATGTTTATGTAAAGAAAAGGGTCGTCCAGACTACACGCAATCGCAGACAGAAACGCACGACCAAATTTGAAACGCGCTCGTTTTTCGAAACGCGGGGCGCGAGTGAAACGCAAAACGCAAACGCGCGCGTTTCTGTCGCGTTTTCGTTTGCGTTTTGCACTCGGCGTCTGCGTTCATCGAGATCCAACTTCGATGAACGCTCGAAATGCGCGCGTTTCTAGCACGAAATCGTTGTTTTTCAAACAAAAATTGAAATTTTTTCGAACTTTAATTATTTATAGCCAGTTCAGTGCGAATTTAGTCCACTAAATCAATCAGTATCAAGGTGTGAGCACTTTCCCGATGATTTTGTAAAATGTTATGCTCACATATGTACTTGAATTCTCTGTTCTATCACAAAACAATATTAGATACATTAATAACTATATCATTTTGATTTTGATTATTATTTCTTCCTCTCTCGCATCGCGCGGTCGGATCGAAATGATCTTCCCCCAGTACCCTTGAGCAAGGCGGGGAATAGCTCATTGAGAACGCAGTCAATCCAGCCTGTGGAGTTACTATTAGTGGACTATAATGGAAGGAAAGGAACACCCGGAGCTGCACTGTCGTCTATAATGGTATCTCATTCTAATGGATTATGGAAAGGAAATCGAATGATTATCGACTGATTATCGATCAAATATCGATTTTCGACCTTCGACCGTACTATCCCCGTTGCTAAACTGTGTTTCTCCCAGCGCATAGCCCTTGTGGTGTGCCGTATGCACTTGTTGTATAGTCAGGATATAGCGATTCTGGATAAATGATTGATTCAATTCAATTGTTTATCATTGCGTATTCAGGAAACATATGGGGACAAAATATGTGGCTGTAATAAGTGGTGCAACGTATTTTGATTAAAATCAAATCAAAGAATAGTAAAACAGATACAAATGCGTATGGAACAATACAACAGACATATGTATATGAAATGAATGTGTTCAATTGCATATACTGGGGAGCCCGTGCCCGTATCGATCAGGAAGCGCGGAAGCGAGATGGTTCAATCATGCATTTTCTAACCTCCTTTTTAAAAGAACCGGTGTCTCTGATAGCTATAATGTTAGATGGTAAGGATTTCCATATTCGAAACTTGATTGATTGATTGATTGATTGATTGATTGATCATTTTGAATCTAGAGTGTTGTTTGTTGAATTTCAGTCGCGAAACGCCGGGTGGTTCTCACCGGCGTTTCAGAAACTCAACCGACAGACGTCTGCGTTTCAGCCAACAAAATTTTTAAACGCAGACGCAAACGCTCGCGTTCTGCGTTTGCGGTTACTCTGGACGGCCCTAAAGGGATATCTTGTGGTCTGTATGTAGTATGTATGTTTCGTCAATGCAATCAGGTTTCTGCTTTGGAAACACGTTTATCATAAAAAAAAATCAGTATTTACAATTACAGTATTCCTCTTTCTAACCGGATGTGCAGAAACCACAGCTCTTCTGACAGTTCTGACGCATCCAACCACCCTGAAAGAAGTAGAGTGAGAGAGAGGAAGAGAAAGATGAGGAGGGACAGAGAGAGAGGGGGGAAGCGATTTTGATTGAAATGATTTATCTCAAATCGTATGGCATTGGGGGAGTTTGGAGTTTATCTTGGGTAGTTGGCAAATGACTTGGGTCCGGCCGCGTCCGTCGTTGGTCCCTGAGCAGCAGAAGCTTGGTCGCAGCATCCTCGAGGCGTCGGGCGAGCGGGGCCGCGGCCGGCTGTATCGCGCACTATCGGACAGCTCTCTTGGTCCCCTTGTCGCGGGGAGAGAGACAGCCCTACACGAGTACAGTATCAGTGTTGTATTGTGACATGACCAGATTGCTTATCTCACTGCCCAACTTCTCGCTGTAGTCGGGTTCTCTCGTATCTTTCTTTGTATCTCGCAATCATCTTCAGTGCCTTTTCTGGTCTAGTATTTCCATATTTTGGGTTGTAACTCTCCCCCAATGTATGCAAGTAATAAATAGCTTTTGAAAACTCAAGAGTCTCGCATTGGATCTGACTAATCAAGTCATTCCACTCCGTCTTTGGAATTCCAAGAGCTTTCATCGCACTATCATTCTCTTTCCAATAGTCACCGAGAGAACTGACAAGGAAAGGGTGAAGAGACACTTTGTATCCCAACCCTTTATATGTTTCAGCAATAACAGTGTACTTATCGATCTTATCAGCAGCGGCGTTGTGGAATGACTCGATTCCCTTTCCAAAAGAGACACGCACATCCACTATCACCACTTCTTTTTCACTCTCTCTTTTTAGCACAATGTCAGGGCGGAGGTTTCCTCCATCTATCGCATTGCGCGTATCAGTCTCAATCCAAGCATTTTGATTCACTGCGCTCTTTTCCGCAGCAGCCACTATTATGTCTTGAATGTTGTTATGCCTGTCCGTCACTCCCGTTTTCAAATGAGCCTCACACCCATTGAGCACGTGAGCAAGCGTCTCAATCTTTCTCTCGTTGCACACAGAGCACATCTTGTCTGATTCTGCATTCTTCGAATTGAATCTCGATCCTTTCAGAGGAAGATTATCGAGCAATGCTCGGTGTCTCCACTCAATCGCACTCTCAGTTACTGCCTGCGGCAATTTGCCTCGCAGAATTTTCACATTTCGATTGTCTTGCACAAACATGTCAAAATTGTTTCCGATCATCGAATATTCGGTACTCATTCTCTCAATGTTGCACTCGTCCAGCGCACACGTGATTCTCCGTTTGAGGAGATGTTTCATCTTCCTATCGGTTATCGATTTTTTGCTGGCTGGGGTTGCTTGCATTTCAACCACCAGCTCACCATTCACACATTTCACATCGAAAACGTGCATTGTCTTTCTGAAGTGTCGCACCGCCTCTCGGCAGTTGCGCATCACATTTGTCCGGCTACCGTATGACCCGATACGGTATCCCAACTGCTCATCATTCAAATAGCGTGCACACATCTCTTTCTTATCAAGCGTGATTGCCTCTTGCACTCCAATCCAAGTTACTGAAATGTATTCCAGAAGATTCCAAAACACATTCTTTATATAGTCATCGTCCGACCACAACAGCTTCATTGTCGTGTTTATATTACCAGTATACATGATGTCTTTCGGATGTTGCATATGGTAGCCTTTCGAGCAGTACAAGTACGGCTTCGGCACTCCACCCTTCACATTCTGTATGTGGGCAACAGTTGTTGCGAGCGTCCTTTCCAGCTCATCAATGCTGCTCATTGCCAACTTGTCATTCATCGCAAAATAGTATAGGCGCGAAATCACAAATGTCTTGATTGCGTCTCTCAGCTGATCGCCACTGAGCGAGCCTCTGGCTGCTGCCAGCTTCCTCATATCGATTTTCATGTGCTCGAGTGATTCAGTCGGTTCGATTATATCGCGAAAACCGACATTGACACCTAGATACTTGTAACTGTCTGATTCACCGAGTACAGTAATGCACTGGTCATACATCTTTGTTTCTTTCGTAATCACCCTCCCTTTTTGGATAGTGAGTGTGCCGCACTTGCGTGGCTTGAATATCAGATTGATCTGGTTTGCGTCAGCTGCCATTCTCTCAAGCTGATATTGCATGTCCGAATGATTCTTCGTGATCACAGCCATGTCATCAGCAAAAGCCAGCAGTGAAAACCTCTGTCCAAGGATTTCCATAGGTTTCACTCTCTTTAGATGTGCACGAATGATCATTTCCAGCACAATATTGAACAAGATAGGTGAGATTGGGTCACCCTGTTTCACACCTGCATTCATTGATATGCTTTTAGTTTGATCGTGCTTTGTATGTACGCGGAATGATGCTCCATCGTACAAGTCCGCAATGATGTGTCGAAATTCGGGCGGAAAGCCAAGAGCCCTGAGGGCCTCGAGTATCGCTATGTGTGGCACGCTGCCAAAAGCATTGGCAAGGTCGAGCCATGATACACAGATGTCACCTTTTATCGCTTTGACATGCTGAATCGGTGTTCGGAGAAGAGCAATGTTCTCCAATGTACCTTCTCTATTCGTGAAGCCCTTCTGGCAATCACTAATCATTCCTTTAATCGCGCACATTCTCTTTGTCAAGAGACCCGTGTACACTTTGTACAGAACATTCATAAGACTGATCGGTCGCCAGTTTTCAATATCCATCTCGTCTCCCTTCTTGTAGATGAGAGACGTATTCGTTTCTTTCCAGCTTTTCGGGATGCGCTGTTCTCGCATGCATCGATTGAACAATTCAGTAATGAACAGTCCTTCAGGATCGGCCAGAATAAGGTCACTATACATAGTGCCATCCGGTCCCGGCGCCGTATTAGGCTTATTTTTCAAGACAGTCATCACTTCGTTTTGTCCGAACCGCCTCAACAATGAGCCGGAGATGTTCAACTTGGGTAGATTGGCGGCTAGCCGCCTCACAGCATCATAATCACATGGCGCGACCGTAGTCGTCTTTCGGAAATAACTTTCCACTTTGTTGATTCCAATTTCGCAATCTTTCGACTCTTCGCCGAGAATACGTTTCACCGCATGTGCTTTGTTTTCCTTATACAGTATCCTCAAATCGTTCTGCTTCCTAGGGGCGCAGCCTTGCCTCTTTTTGTTTTGTTTTGGTTGTATTGTCCGATCAGCGAGAGCTTCGCATGACGGCAACTCATCCTCCAACAGTTTACACGCTTCCGCGTGTCTCTCTTTCCTCTTAAGGTATGCAAATTTCACGAACTGATCAGCTACATACTCGACCTGTTCGAACGAGGTCGTCTGATTTAGCTTCTCCAGCCAACTCCCCTTCACTGGAAGTGGCATGGGGTTCACCTGCATGTGGGACAAGTCAATATCCATGAGTTTCGGTATCTCTGACTCGTTCTCTCATTATGAATCGTTGTTCTCATTCTCACTCTCAGCTGTTCTAGCTCTCCAATCGAGTGAAAAAGCGGTCGATTATCGATTAATTGTTCGAGAATCATCACAATTCTCAGCCCACAATTCATTTCCATTCTCTCTTGCCTACTGTAGGTGGCAGGCTCGGCATACTGTATCTCGCTGCCAAACAAGCGCTCCAGTTTATCAATCGATCGATTATCGATCGAGTTACATTGTCTAGGATCGTATACGGTAGTCGTGCTGTGAGACTTATCAGCCACAACCAGCATCCAGTGATTGTTGTAGTGGTACGGTAGCACCACTTTACTGTACCTTGCGTCTCGCATTGCGTTACACAGTGCGATCTCGCTTCCTTTGTATTTCCATATCACTCCACGCACGATAGCGGGGTTCATCACATATGTGCTCGTATTACGGTATCTCGATATGAGGTAGGCATGGATTGCTTGATTGCTCATCCGCGAATTTGTACCCTCACTGTGATTGAGACAGGCCATCGCCGACCTGGTCAGCTCACTTTGCACTCGATATTCTTCGAATTCATCATTTCCTTGCATCGCCGGCTCGTCTTCCATTGACGAACTCGCATCTACGTGCTCATTTCCGCTTTCAGTTATCGATTCCATTGATTGGTATTGTTCGACCGGTCCGTCTTGACTCGCCTCCTCGGACGTTGGTAGATCAGACTGCGATCTCTCTTCTCGCACAGTCACACCAGCTGACAGCTGGCTGGACTCTATTCCACTCATCTCCTCGCTTTCTCTTATCAAAGCGGTATCGCGGCTCGCATGCGGCCTTTCCTCTCCATTCTCGTTCTCTCTTACTACATCGGCTCTTGAGTGATCCGCAGCATCATTGCCTGGTTCACTCTGCGTCTCTGCCTCATTCATCGATCTATCGATTACTTCCAGTGGTTCAGTGCGCACTCTCTTCGTCTGTGCACTGCCATCCACTCTCTTTCTTTTTCGGCCGTTGCCTCCACTCACTGACTGCGAGTGGGCAATCGATTCTGTCTGTGATGGTGGATCAGCTGACTGACTAGTCTCTGCCTCATCATCGCACTGTGAACTCTGTTTCCTTCTCTCTGCGTAAGCAGCGTGTCTTTTCTCCATCTTTTTTTTCTCATTTCTTCCTGACTCATCTCAAACCGTTCCATTTCTGGATGTGTTTTCTTCGCATGTACAGTTGCATTCCCAACTGTGTCAAACACTTCATTGCACACTCTGCACACGAATTCCATGTACATTTTAATTTTTGTTCCCGGCTCCAAGTCCATTTGTTCTCTCCATGGACAGGGATACGCTTTCTTCGCATTCTTTTGATAGTGTCGTCCCATCGCATACACTCTCGCATCACCCATCAGTACGCAATTGCACCCACCGCATTTCACTTTGGCTGCGAGTGGGGCGAGCATTCTCACTCTTTTGGTTACCGTATCGAATACGGTATCATCTGTTATCATTTCATCGCCACCACCATAGAATAGAAGTGGATCACTGTAAACTGGTCTATGCTGAATCTGGTGCAGGATTTCCTGCATCTTTTGCAAATGCCTCCGGGTTTTCACCCTCAATCTTCTTGTCAATCGTTCGCTTTTCTGCATCCATTCCTGGCTCCACAGAATAGAGGCTAGAATAAGAGACAGAATCGAGCCAGCACGATTCACACCGACTCGTTTAGAATCGACGTCGTTCTGTTCGGGCGTGAATATGTCTTTCTCAAATACCATTTCATCAATCTCAGCGCAAATCACGCTGATATCAGATATCACTTGGACCAGTGGAGGGTAAATCACTCCAACCACTAGTCTCACAATCAGATCATTGCAGAATAGATAAATGTACTGTAGCCATTGGCTCGCAGTCAATGTTATCCAATCATATCCTTTTGCCTCCTTTATCAGAGGTGGATCGAATTTCGTTTCCTCATACACCAGAGGGGGGAAATCAGTATATTCCTCATACACCAGAGGGGGGACAACTGTATTTTCCTCATACACCAGAGGGGGGACAACTGTATATACCTCATACACCAGAGGGGGGACAACTGTATATACCTCATACACCAGAGGGGGGTCAACTGTATATACCTCATACACCAGAGGGGGGTCAACTATATATACCTCATACACCAGAGGGGGGACAACTGTATCAGTCTTTCGACCGGTGATCTCGTTCTCGCGGGGGCAGTCAATACAAATCGTAGCGGACCAGAGGAGGAAAGGGGAACACTGGAGGGGACCAGTGAGACATCCACAATCCCGGGCAATCACAGTCACACCCAATCGCGTAAAACATACACCACCAAATGCGATACGATACTCGATATATCGCAGATCGAAATGCGATGTGTCACCAATCAATAAGCGGGGCCGAGAGGACGCCGTCCGGCTTGGGCCGAGACACACGCCACCGGAAATACCCACGCACGAACCAATGCACAACACAAACAGATCGGAAGAAGTAGACATTGCCTTTGCAGAACCACTGACAGAGTCTGACTTACGAAGGTCTTTTGACGAGCATAGCGCAACAAGTGCGTGAGAGGAAAGCCGAGCAGTGAACACATGGGGAACACACGAACGCTCGAAATCAGGCACATGCTGGATGGGATCAGCAACGTGATAGAGAACAGTGATAAGTAGATATCCAATCAGAATCATAGTACTCAATCCAAACACAACACTAGTCACAGAACAACGCCCGGGTGCGCGCATAATTACTGCCTGGGTCAACCAACCGCCCAGTGGCAGCGTACGAGCGCAACTGAGAGAGAGAGAGAGAGAGAGAGAGAGCTGACATTGGCAGCCGAAGTGCACAGGTTCTTGAGAGCCCACGCGCCGCAGTACACGTTCCTATCCACACAGCCGGGCATGCAGTACATCTTCTGAAAGAGGAACACTGCTACATACTTGCGACGGATGCGTTCGAACCAAAGTCATTTGCCAAATACCCAATATCAAATCCAAACTCCCCTATCGTCACACAATTTGAGCCAATCAAATCTTTTCAATAAAATCTCTCCTTACCTTTAGAATCTCCACATCCCTCACACTCATCTGATTCCTCTGACCCAGAAGGCGCACGTTGTTGTTGTAGTCAACCTGAAAATATGTGTTTAGTGAAATTGTTTTAAATTTGATCGTGAGTAGTGCTCGAACAAATGATATCTAAATGATCTGACTGCACAATTGAAATGTCAGAGCGTCTGTGAGTACCTTTGGTTTCATGGTAGGCTTGGATATGTCGACAGCCGCCGTGTATGCATTGTAGTGCATGATGGAATCATAGGCGTACGGGGTACCGTAGCTAAAATGCAGTTTGCAGTTATTGAAACTTGCATATGACACCATTTGTTGTCATCATCATGCTGTATTTATATAAACAATTTCTTACCTAGTATACATTTTGCTGTCCATGACTGCAAAGTAGTCATAGTGTTGAGGATTAACATTCGACCAGTCTGAAAAAGAATAGTGTCACATTGTGCACATGGTCATACACCCACTCAAATAGACGAAAAGGAACGCCGCCCCACCGATCTGTATGTGCTGGTCCCTGTCGGGTCGGAGGTGCTGGTGAGCGACTCCCAGGGCATGCAAAGTCTCGTGGACAGCCACTCCCTTGGCCTGAGAAAAGAACCTCTCTCTCCATCTCTCTCTCTCTCTCTCTCTCTCTCTCTCTCTCTCTCTCTCTTTACCCACATTTCCGCACTGGAACGACAGGTAGATCGGGTTAGCGGGCGACACCTTTCCTATGTACGACAGACCGCAGCTGAAAATAATCAGTAAGAAATTGTAAAACGTGTACGTTTCACATCACTAGTAAAACACAGTTTCTAGTGAACCAGTCAATGATCTTGTCTTGCTACCTTCTCACAATACACGACAAATATGTTGAAAATGAAGAAAGGCGGTAATTTTCTATGACTGACAAGCTGGGTGAGTCGATCTTCTGGTAGTTGAGATGAGGACCGGAGGGGGAAGCAACGAATTGGAACTGGAAAGAGAGACTTGTATATATTGAACAAAGTTGTCCACACCTTCAGACACGTCTTGGAAGTGATCTCGGCGAGCGCATTGCGAACGTCGTTCTTGTCGAATTCCTCTGAAATGTATGAAATAGGAGTCAGTCGGGTGTGACAACAACAATGAGTCCACGCACCGAGACTGGAGTGGAATGTGTATGGGATAGGCCTGTTGGGATCCCACTTCTGCACCGGGTTCTCCTCGAAAAATATTGAAGCCCTTCAAACAATCACATTTGACACTTTGCGGTTTACTGTGTGTGATTAGCATAACGACTCTACTCGACACACACACCTCTTTCCTCTCGCGCCGGGAGAAGGGAGATCTCTGTAAGGGTCGGCTCCCTGAACAGAATAATAATGGGAGATTAGTTGATGTAGAGAGAGAAAGCGAAAGATGGAAGAGAGAGAGACAGAGAAACAGATAGAGAAACAGATAGATAACGCACCTGTCCTCCTTTTCCCAACTCGTTAAGAAGGAAGTTGGACTGTTGTTCAGTGAGTAGAATGTCCTTATCGAACACGCCATCATTAGCAGGCTCAACCTGAACGAAAGCAAGGTAGAGAGAGAGAGAAACAGAGAGAAAAGAAAGAGAAAAAAAGAGAGAGAGACGGAGAAAGAGAGAGGAAGAGAGAAAGAGATAAAGAGCGAGAGCGAGAGAGAAACGAAGAGAGACGAAGATAGACGAACAGAAAGGTAGAGATAGAGAGGTCATTGGCACCTGACTGGCGATTCCGGCCTTCTCCAGCAGTGCCTTCTTGATTTGCTGGACTCGCCCGAATCGCAGTTCGATCTCCTCCGATGTATCCTTGCCGAAGATGGTCTGACATCACATATGTTGTTGTACTTATTTGTTTATTGTATTATGTTCATTAGTTCACTCACTTTCTCGAACTCGACGAGCTTTGAGTGAATGCGAGACCGCAAATCACTGAAAAAGAAAGAGAATCATTACTTTCGCGAATTTTTAAATACTAAGTACATTCGACAAGAAGACTAGCACGAGAAATTGTCATTTATGAGCGGAGTAGCCAGCTGAGAAACTGCTAAAGTGACGAAACACGACGAGTCTCGGAGTCTCGAACGATTGTAAAGAGAGGAAACGAAAGAGACAGGCGGATGACTATAGTTGCGTGTTCAGGGGTTCATAGTACACATCTTCTTTTTTATGACTCAACAAGATATACTCACGTGAACTCTGGCTTCTGTTGTTTGCAGTTCCACCGACCCCTGCACACTCCGGACATCGAAGAGCCCGCCCCGCTGTCTGCAATCACAACACTAGGTTAGAAAAACACTTTGGAAACACTTTCAATTTGTTCCATATAGTATAGGAAGAACAGCTGCTGATGCATCAAGTGTCGACCTTCCCGACTCACCCAACACGTGTCCGAACTTGAGTTGCCTTCCGATCTCCGCCAGTTGAGCCGGCACCCCAGCCAGAGGATCACGGATGTTGATTCTATTTTGTGTTTTGGTCATGCTGTGTTTTGAATTTTGAGTGTTCTCACCTCGGAATCTTCGGCAGCCATTGGAGTCCACCGTCGGCCACCTGAAGGTTTTTTTAATCTTATTCGAAACAGAGAGAGAGAGGGGGGAGGAGAGAGAGAGAGAGAGAGAGAGAGAGAGAAGGGGAGAGAGAGAGAGAGAGAAGGGGAGAGAAAGAGAGAGGGGGGGAGAAGAGAGAGAGAGAGAGAACCTCTGTGATAATCGTTGTGATTTCATCGAAGAGCGGCATCTGACCGCCGCTGAAATTACAGTGTATTCATTTCAAATAACTACCATGTTTGATATCATCAAATATATCAACTTTTGAATAGCATTGTGAGTCGAGAAACGTCTAAAAACAGCCCGATATGATAGTCCAGTGCACATTGTTGGATCGTTGTAATGTCGGAACACGTTACAATCAGGAGTGGCTGCCGTACTTGCCCATATTTCAGAAACTATTTCAATATCTTTCCCCCATCTTTCGTATACGTATACCTCCCACACTGAGTGAGTGAATGGACAGACGAGTGAATACGTGAGTGAACTAAAGCGATAGAGACTTTTTGAGTGTATTCTTGTATTGTATTCCCCCTCCCTCCCTCCCACCCTCTCCCCTCTCTCTCTCCCTCCCACCCTCTCCCCTCTCTCTCTTCCTCCCACCCTCTCTCTCTCTCTCTCTCTCCCTCCCACACTCTCCTCTCTCTCTCTCTCTCCCACCCTCTCTCTCTCCCTCCCACCCTCTCCCCTCTCTCTCTCTCTCTCTCTCTCTCTCTCTCTCTCTCTCTCGTACCGGCACTTGGGATGTCCGGGGAATCTCCTACAGAATCTCTGCGCATGCTGTCTCCAATTCGGCGGTGGCGGACCGCCGGCCAGTGCCTGGAATCAACATAACTCAAGAAGTAAACATTTATATAATACTCGGTTAACCTAATTCCTAATTCCTACTGTGTCTCGAATAGTTATGCAAAACCTCACCTTCAACTCGTCGCCGATTCCCTTTCCGAGTCCCAGCAGACTTCCTCCAGGGTTCTGCTCGAATCCACGAGCTATCGATCCGACAAGACTGTCCCGGCCTCCGAGACCACCCAGAAGGCCACCGAGGAGACCACCCTGGATAGGAAAGTTGAGAGAGGGGAGAGAGAGAGAGAGAGAGAGAGAGAGAAAGAGAGTGAAAGAGAGAGAAAGAGAGAAAGAAAGAAAGAGCGAGAGAGGGAGGGAGGAAGGAAGGGGGAGAAGGAGAGAGAGAGAGAGAGAGAGAGAGAGAGAGAGTCTACCTGCTGTGGTGGTCCTCTAGACGGTGGTCCTCCGGGCGGGGCGCCTCCCCACTGGGGCAGTCCCCAATTGTTCCATTGAGGGGAGCGGACCGAGCGGGCTGGAGACAAAGAGTATGGATATGTTTCAAGGAAAGTATTCCTAGAAAAATGTTGCTTTTATACAATGAACAATGCGTGCGTGGAAGTGGGTGTCTTATGTTCAGTTATAACGATTCTATGATCGTATCTCATCGTCTAGTGTAGCGATAAATAGACAAATAGTTTCGGATACAAACCTGAATCATCTTCACACAACACTGACGCGGTGAAAAAGACCAGCAGGTACGGTAACATACTGAAAAAAGGACAAAATGTCGTCTATTATAAAATTCGGAACTATCGAAATTTGCAACGGGGTGAAAGTGGAGACTAAAAAAGCAAGTGAGTGTATGTGGGTGTGAAAAACGAGTAATTGACAACCGGGCGGACGGAGTAATGTTACAATCTACAATGCCCCATCTATGACTATCTGAAGAGATTCGAATCTCTCTCTCTTTTTCTCTCTATCTCTCTCTCTCTATCCATCTCTATCTCTCACTTCTCTCTGTCTCCAAAAAGAAAACATATTGGAGCTCGCTAAATTTCTACTGAAGACTCGCCGCAATAAGTGAAGTATGCAAGATGGAAGACTCTTTTAGTCTGTTCCTTGCTCAATACAGAGGAGTCATTTCACTTTCTATATATATTGCTGACAGCAAACACGGCTGCAAAAAGACGTGAGGGTTTACTCCTTTTTATTCTCTGCTCTTGCAACTTTTTGGGTTTTGAAATCTTTATTAAAACATCAAATACCTTTTAAACACTGCGATTGTAAACATTGATGTGTTGGCAATATTTGAAATGGAAATACAGAATGCGCACGTATTGAGAAAGACATAGTCATGAGGGTTATATGTAACATACGTTTACAAATTTTGGGCTATGGATACATTCGAGTAAAATTTCAAACACTGAAACATAAGCACTGAGAAACTGAGAAGACAATGAACTGATTTTTTCACATCTCTGTGACATCCTTGAGTATCTCATCCTGCTCCCTCGCCTGCTCCTTCTCCCTCTCCCTCCACCGCTCCTGTTCTAACACCTCCGCCTGCTCCTTCTCCGCCTTATCGAACTGCTCCGCCACCTCTCTTCTCAACGCCCACTCCTCTGCCAGTGCATCTCGCGAGCATCCAAACGATTCTAAAGTGTTTCGTCATAGTTTCACATTTTCAAAACAAATAATCGAGAAGAAAAAGTATTACCGGGATCGTACCACTCTGCCTTCTCCAGATCCAGAGCCGCCCTCGCACTTTCGACCGTGTCCTTCTCCCGTTCCACAATGACCCTGTCTCTCTCCACCGAGGCTGCCTTCTCCACGAGTTCAGCTTCTTTCTGCGCGTTGCGCGTCCTTTGGAGTTCCAACTGAACGAGCATGGTCCAGTTTACAATGATTTTGTACACAGTATAGTTGCGCGACGGTAACTGGATGTGTGCGCGACTCTAAATCGGAAGGTCACAGGTCCGATACCGCCCGTGTGCCGAAAGAAGTTCCGCTACCGCGGTGGGTTGTCGACCACCCTGATACGTTGTCAGCAGAAGACACACCGTCAAAGTGAATTCTCATTGCTGGTTTTCTAGAGCCTAGTACTCTACTGCACCCCCTCCATTGTCATTGTTTTGCTCACAGGCATTTCATGAGTGACGCAGCCTTGTAAATTTAGTTTTTATTTTATAGGTTATAGCCAAGTTTTCACTGCCTGCCTTGTGCCGCAGGTTCATCTCGTGCTGTGCCCATGAGCGCTCTCTCATAGCCTGCCTCTCCTCACGCTTCGACAACTGAATGGAACTGTATGATCAGAAGGAGAAGCAGGCGTAGATGTTGGAGCGAGAGCGGGAAGGGAGAGAAGGAGAATGATGGGTATTGGATAACGGGAAAGAAGACAAGAACGAAAAAAACAAATGTCCGACCCACCGTTTCATGATACTCTTTCACGAGCCTCTTGAGCATGCACTCCCACACCCGTTTCTTCACTTTTTCGAACTTCTTCTCATCGACCTGGACGATGGGACGAGAGAGAGCTGCTTAGAAAACAGTTACCGCTCGGTGTATGAAAAGCTATCTATACATACTTGTCTATATCTATTGTACGTTCAACTGTCTCTTACCTGGGTTGTTCTTCAGATATCGATCGATCATAGTATCGAGAAGAAAGTGCCTGGTTGTCGTTGACCAATCGTCCCGACACTGAAATCAAGTATAATTATCGTATTTTCAATAATACTTGCTGCAATCTGACAAATGGACAAATCACAAAATCATGAACAGATGATGTTCTCACAAGCAACTTTTTCTCTTTTAAAAGGTTTGGCTCAAGTTTACTATTAGTAGGCTTGAGCGAATGAATCAGTAACACTCACAGCCACACATTTGGTGTTGGATCCCTGTGGAGCCTTGGTGTAGACAGAGAAGACGCAAGACTTGCAGAAGGAATGGGAGCAGGGGAACAACCTGGAACGTGTGAGATTACGGAGAGAGAGAGAGAGAGGGAGAGAGAAATTTAGAGAGGGAGACATAAAGACAGAGAGACAGAGAGACAGGGAGACAGAGAAAGAGAGAGAGAGAGAGAGAGAGAGACAGAGAGAGAGAGACAGAAACACAGCGACACACACAGAGAAAGAGAGAGAAAGAGAAAGAGAAAGAGAGATAGGAGGAGGGAGGGAGGGCTCACTGCACAGGCTGCTGCATTACATGAAGACAGATAGCGCATGTGAGGTCTTCCTCGGTGATTGTCACTGGAGACGGACTGCAAATGTATCACCAATCTTCGTTCATTCATCGCAGTTGCTTATTATCTGTTAAAAAGTACTTGCGCAAAGAGAGTGAGTTTGTCTTTACCCAATCCAACAAACGCGCATGCATAAAACGTTTACAAATACTAACACAAACGTGAACCTCCCTTTTCCTTTCCTCTCTCTTTCTTTCTCTCTCTCTCTCTCTCTCTCTCTAATATTGACATCTGTTTGTGTTCACAGTCCGTTATGCGCAGGTTTGTGTTAGTATTTGAAAACGTTTTATGCATGCGCTTTTGTTGGATTGGGTCAAGACAAACTTACTCTCTTTGCGCAAGTACTTTTTAACAGATAATACATGTGCTTTTGTTGAATTTCGTAGAAATTTCTTCTCTTACTGATTGCCAAGCTCTGTCGTTCATTAGTACGCACAGAACTACGAGGTGACACATTTTTATGGTGTGACACACAATGTTGCGTGTATATGCAACTATATCTATATGTTTCTTGGTATTGTATAGAAACGATTTCAAACTACACTTTTCTATGCGTTTTCGTTCGACGCGGCGTAAGTGCATGTCTGCGCTCTTTGCCGACAGCGCTGCGCGCCCTCTCTAATATTAATATAGTAGTTTTCCGTTATTCAGTTTTATTTCAAATGAAGCCTTTGAGAAAAAGTTTATAAAAAAACGATAACAAGTAACTTGTTCTCGTTTTCAAGCCTTCAAGTCTTCAATATCACTAGTTCGTAGTTGTTTTTGAGCAGTGAATATGAAATATGAAAATAGATCACTCACCTTTTCTCTTTCTTGTTTTCATGGTTCTCCAGTGCAGCCAATGGAGTATGCTGGCTAGGCATATCCAATTATCTGAAATATGAATACATTTTACTGTATAAGATACTCATACAACGTTCACTATCTTATCACATAAATCACGAAAGAACAGTGAATGCGCAACTGCAAAACAGTGTGCCCACTATTTTGCAATCGCGCATTCACCGTTCATTCAGGGGCATCATTCAAATTTGAAAATTCCCGCCAAAACTGTCTCTCAATTGCGTTGTCTTTTGCTCTTATCTCACACGATCTGTCGCAACAATCAGTACGTATGATACATTTCTTGTTCACGCTTCTCGACACAATAAAGTTTCGAGTACTGTCAAAGTAATTTTGCTCAATGTAGAGTCGTGAATTATTCTGACAACAGACAAGCAGTGATATATGTAGGTATAGTGTAGTTTCTAGGGCGACAAAAGACAAGAAACAATAACATGAAGGGAAATGACAGTTGCATAACAAAATATGCAAATCTAGGAGAAGGTTAGACGGAACAATCGAAATCTTCCTCTGATGAGTCTGTCTGCACGAAGAGCACACATAATACAGTGACAGATATAAACAATGCGGGGTCACGCGAGTGAGGCTGGGGGAAGGGATGATGTCATCCGGGGTCAGCAGACGACTGCTGGGGGTACGATGGAAAGCTTGTAATTGCGTTTGTGTTGGCACCTGTTGCGTTTCTAATTTGTTTGATGTGACAGATGGACAATGTAACACATAAATCTTATCTTACTTTTGTTCATTGTTTGTATCGCTCATGGTGAAATCGAAGAAGCAAGTCAACTAGTGTTTGCCGGAAATAAGTCAACTATTTTCTTTCCCTTCATTATTCTACGGTTCGCTGTCTTCGATTTGTGTATGATAGCCGTATAATATGTACAAAAGAGAGAAAACTAATCGCTTACATCGCTCGTTAATTCACCAATCGACTCCCGCTCTCTCGCTCTTTCCGTAAAGTCAATGAGATTGAAATGGTACACACGTTGCAGTAAAGTTTAATGCAAGGAAACTGAAGACAAAACAACAACACGATAATTACAACTTTTGAAACACATTCCACTTCTGATTATGCGTGCACTTCGATCAGCCACCTCTCCTCCTCCTCCTCCTCCCGCTCCCGCTCCCGCACCAGCTCGTCCTGCTCCTCCTCCTCCCTCCTCCGCTGCTCCTCCGCCTCCCTCTCCGCCTGCTCCTCCTCCTCCGCCTGTCTCGCCTGCTCCCTGTCGGCTGCCTCCTGTGCCATTCGCAGTCCGATCTCCGCATGTGTCTCCATCCTCCATGCTTCTAGTTCCGCGTCCAGCCAACGTTGCTGCTCCTCAAAACGTTCATGTGATGTGTTTATCACATTCAAATCGGAAGAAAAAGAATGAAAAATCTGTATTTGATACGTTTCAGTTAGCATTGATCATTATTGATTGTCTGTTTTTTTATGTTAGTCATTCCCCAACCTCATCCACCCTCTGTCTCTCGAGGTGCTCATCCAAAGCCCGCGCAGCCAGCGCCATACGAGCCTGAACAATCGATATTTAATACAATTCGAATATCAATTAAAGACTCATTAAATCGATATATCTATATAAAAAAGATACGTCGCGCACGAAAGTGCGAGAGAGCACGCGAAGAGGAGAGAATGGCAGTGTGGCGGGAATTCAAAACAATGATGGCAAATACGTGGGCCGAAAGAAGTTCGCTACCGCGGTGGGTTAGCGACCACCCTGACACGTTGTCAGCCGCTAGCCAGAAGACCCACGGTCATCGTGGATTCTCATTGCTGGTTTTCTAGAGCCATACCATCTAGTACTCTATTGCTGTCCCTCCATTGTCATTGTTCACAGGCATTTCATGTGTGACGCAACTTTGTGGTGTAATAAATTTAATTTTTACTAGTGTTCGCCAAGGTGCTCGCATTGACGCATCGCCACTTTGCTGCCGTTCCTTGCAGCCATTTTGACCACCTTTGAAAACAACGCCTGTTTCTCGATGCTCCGCGATCCATACGGGCTCCGAAAAAGCGGAATCGAGACGTCTCATGATGTACATACACTCTTCGTCTGGCGGCAAGTAGTATTTTTACTCTGCATTGCATATCTAGTTGTCGTTTCCTAGAGCCACAAAGGACAAGAATCGATAACAAGAAGGGAAATGACGGTCAATAACAAAATATGCAAAATTAAGAGAAGGTCGGACGGATCAGAACAATCGAAAATGATTAGGAGTCTCTACAAGTCTGTCTGCAAGAAAAGCGGATATGCTGACATAATATAACACAGTAACTCAGTAACAGGTAGGTATAAACGATGCGAGTAATCACCGCACGCGAGGGAGGCTGGGGGAAGGAATGACGTGTTCAGGGTACCAGGGGTTACCGATCAGCAGACGACCGGTGGGGTTACTATGGGAAGCTGTGTAATTGTCTTGACCGCACACTCTACCTTCACATCTGTTTGATGTGGCGACAACTGTGTCATAACATCTTCGGTTTCTTTTCTGTTGTAAATCAAACCAAACAAATGTGTCTGTGCAATGGGTTTTGTAGGAGAGCCAGTCTAGAAAATGCCGGAAAGAAAGTCAGTTTTTCTCATGCAGTCGGTGGGGTCTAACTCCTACATTCACTATTGTTCCAGTTAGGTTGTCGGATGAGGAAAAAAGTAAGAAATACGAAAGGGAAGCTAGTACCACGTATACGGTACTTTGCATGTATTTGCGTGATTGAATAATATTGGATATCGTCAATGGCAGAAAGTTTGGTCATTAAGAACCGCGGGGGGTCTCCTCATGGATCCAGAGAGCAGTCTCCCCCCCCCCAAGTTGCAGTAAATTTTAATGTATTTGAATTTAAGACCAAGCAACAAAGTTTATTTAACATTAGAAACACATTCCATTTCTGACTATGCGTGCAAATCAAACATTTTTGGCATGGGAAATGTAATCACAATTGTGAATGAGCTTGAAAATGAATGTACACAAGTAGTTCACTCCTCCATCGGCTCCTCCTCTAGCACGGCGGCGACTCTGTGCTGGTTCAGCTCCACCACAGCCTGCTCCCTCTCCAGCCGCCTCTTCTCCTCCTCCTCCCGCTCCCGCTCCCGCACCAGCTCGTCCTGCTCCTCCTCCTCCCTCCTCCGCTGCTCCTCCGCCTCCCTCTCCGCCTGCTCCTCCTCCTCCGCCTGTCTCGCCTGCTCCCTGTCGGCTGCCTCCTGCGCCATTCGCAGTCCGATCTCCGCCTGTGTCTCCATCCTCCATGCTTCTAGTTCCGCGTCCAGCCAGCGTTGCTGCTCCTGAAAATAAGACGTTCAGATTAGTAAAAAAAGAAAATTTAAAAATACACACAACCCATCATCTCCTATAAGTGTGATATTGAATACGTTTCACTGATCATTGATCTTCGTCCCACCTCATCGATGCCCTGTTCCTCTGCCAGCCTCTGTCTCTCCAGGTGCTCATCCAGTGCTCTCTCCGCACGCGCCATACGAGCCTATACAGATTCTCATAATCAAAAAGAGTTCAGTTGATAGGTTGAATGTATGTAGATCTCTCACTCACTCTTGGACTGTCATTGTGCGCAGATGCGGCTAGCTCGGCTGCCACCCTGATCATATCATCTCCTCCTCGCAGCTGGGAGACCTGAAAACGATAATTGTGTTGAAGAGGAAAGAAAAGTGAGATACCTCTCGTCTGATCATCTCCCGTCTTCTGACCAATCGCCTCTCACGCTCGACTTCGCTCTGTAAACAGAAAAAGGCTCATTAGTTTTCAAACACAATATTGCTTACCAAGTATCTATGTGCGTTAAATCGCCTCGGCGGATTGCCATCGGCATCATTCAACAGCGCCTGCGCCTGAAATGGATATTTGAAAACGTATAGATACGTGTTTCGTGAAACCTACCATTTCACGTCTCCCGCTGCCTCGCAAGATGGGTATGTAGAGATCAGGAACTTCTACCGCATCGCGTCCTTCCTGTAAATAATCCATATTTAAAAAGAATTTTGGCAATTAAAAGAAGAAAGAAAAACGTTTTAACAAACCTCATTCTCTACTCGATCAATCTCCTCCTGCCCGATCGAGGCTGCGAAAGCGTTCTGCCTGAAAATATTACGGTAGGAGAATAATTCACCCTCTGGCTCATCGTTAGAATTACGGTAGAAGAATAATTCACCCTTTGGCTCACCGTTAGAATTCTGTGAGAAGAATAATTCACCCTCTGGCTCACCGTTAGATTTACGGTAGGAGAAAAACTCACCCTCTGGCTCACCGTTAGAATTACGGTAGGAGAATAATTCACCCTCTGGCTCACCGTTAGAATTACAATAAGAGAATAATTCATTCTCTGGCTCACCGTTAGAATTACGGTAGGAGAATAATTCACACTCTGGCTCACCGTTAGAATTACGGTAGGAAAATAATTCACCCTCTGGCTCACCGTTAGAATTACGGTAGGAGAATAATTCACCCTCTGGCTCACCGTTAGAATTACGGTAGGAGAATAATTCACCATTTGGCTCACCGTCATAATTACGTGAGGAGAATAATTCACCCTCTGGCTCACCGTTAGAATTACGGTAAGAGAATAATGCACCCTCTGGCTCACCGTTAGAATTACGGTAAGAGAATAATTCACGTATTGTGCTTTACAACAAGTTACTTTTTTCTGGTTTCATTTTTTTAACAAATTATTATCTGTACGCAATTCAAAAAAGAGTTATATCTCACCTGTTCTGCCTTTGTTGTATTCGTGCTGCATTCTGCATCAAGAAAGGATCGCGCTGAAGACAAATAGTTAGAAAGAGAGAGAGATGGAGAGAGAGAAAGAAAAAGAGCAGCGAATCACCCTTCCTATCCCGTGAAACTCATCGTCGCTGTCTTCATCGTCATCGTCGTTTCGAAGAAGCTGCATCCAGTTGTGTGGACTGCCGTACCTGAATAGCCTCTCTCTCTATCTTCTTTCTCCCTCCCTCTCTCCTCCTCCTCCTCCCTTCCTCCTCCACCCACCCGTCTCTGTTGCCAGTCCTCTGCCTCCCGAGTGTCCCTCTGTCACACCTTCTGATCGGAGGGGAGGGCGAGGGACTGGCGCGGCGACGGTCTGATGAGAATATTTATTAACTTTTGATAGAAATTATTTTACAATCGGTAGAGCAGAGTCAAAACTTGCCATAGTTTCCTTGTTATGTTTCAAGGCTTAAACAACAATGCCTTTCGTCTGTTTTATCAAAGCTCGTCTGACATATTTTCTCCAACATATTCACTGGCATTGTATGGCTTTTTGACAACGGAAACTGTGACTTGAAAAAAAAATGATGTGGCTCACATAACACTATAACTCTATAACAAAAAAATGTGCACTGACCGGGATACTTGTTAAAGAAGTCGTCGCATAGTGGACGGAGGAAGCGGGAGGGGACGAGGGAGGACACCGGGTGGCGACACTCAGAAGGTAGTCTCTCATTGATAAGTTATATATGTTTCGTAGGTGGGCATGATGGTCGGAACACAACATTCCTATCCCCACTGATAACAGTAAGAGAGAGAAGAGGTTGGGGGATGGAGAGAGAGAGAGAGAGAAGAGAGAGAGAGAGAGAGAGAGAGAGAGAGAGAGAGAGAGAGAGTTCCACCTACCAGACTGCACGTGTCGTGTTGCTCGCTCCACTTTCTCGCGCATCCACTACAGAATGTGTGCAGGCAGGGCAGCGCGCTGCAACAGATGAAATGAAAAAAATAAATAAAATATGTATTATCTTTTAGAAGTACTTCCGTGAAAAGTGCAGAAAAACTGTTTTGAGATCAGAATAACTGTTTTGAGAATAGACAAAGCATACGTTTCGCGAACAGCTTAATTTCACGAGTTCATTTTCTTCTTTTTACTTAATCATTTGCAGAGGAAGAAACAAAATAATAATATATAATAATAATAATAATTCGCATATACGTCGTTGCGCACACAACGTAACAATACATTTCACCCAAAGCGTTTCGATCCGTAATTCAGTTTAATAGTAGAAATGAATGAAACAACTGACTGGACAGGTCTCTGCATGATATCGATGCAGATGGCACACTTGAGGGCGTCCTCTGTCACCCGGACATTCGGAGGAGAGGAGGGAGGCTGAAATGGGGACATGAAAGACATTTCTATTTATGAGAATAGAGGCAGGTGAGGGACAGACATGGTAGAAGGAGTGCTGAGAAGAACGGAGACGGGATGGCAGGCATTATAATAGGAAAACATTATTCAAGAGAGTCGCTTCATATCTAATAGAAGGATCGGTTGATACAATAGAATACAATACGTTAAGG
Organism: Rhabditoides inermis; assembly: GCA_963966185.1. Taxonomy (NCBI): domain Eukaryota; kingdom Metazoa; phylum Nematoda; class Chromadorea; order Rhabditida; family Rhabditidae; genus Rhabditoides; species Rhabditoides inermis. Next base: position 1,097,016 of record CAWZYM010000146.1, read on the forward strand.
AACCGAGTATGATGAGCGCGAGGTGGTTGTAACTGACCACGCTGTCTGCCTCAGTAGATGTGCAAGGCTGGTCCGGAAGGGACATGGCAAGAGAGGAGTGGTGGTTCTGAACAGCATCTCTCTCTACCCACTCTCTCTCCCTACATTTCTCTGTTGTTACTATTGTTTTCCACATTGATATATTGACAAAGGCTATAACGTCTATTGATAGCAAAGATAGCTCACCTCTCCCTCTGGGTTGTGGGAAGATGGTCGTGCGTCCGCCATGCCTGCAACAATACATAAAGGTTGCTAGGGAAATATCCAAATGTTTGCAGTGAATCGAACCGTCGTACTATTCACAAACGCAACGTAACTCTCAAACCACAAAAACTATAGGGAATCAGCTGGGCGCATAGTAGCTAACCACGCGTGGGTAGTGAGGGCTAACCATTCGATACGGGCACCGCGGCTGCTGCTGTATCGCTGTATGCTAATAGTGAGAGGGTGAGAGAGTGGAGGGAGGCGAGAGGGGTGAGAGGTCACGACAGATACGTGGAGAGAGGAGAGGATGGATCAGCTGGAAATTACAATGATGAGGCATTGTATAGAAACGAATGTGAAAATAGAATTGCCTCGTCTCGTGTCTTGCAACAACGAACTGATTAGTGGTTGTTGTATTGTGATAACGTGTTGTTGTGATCGAAATGATTGCAACGCGTTATCAAATTACCGTGTTAGGAATCGTGGAAAGAAAATGTGATAAATAAATCAACATAAAACAAATATTGTTCGATCTCGACATTTTGGCTTTTGTGTGCTCTCTCGTCGATCTCATAAATCACACCTTCCACCTCTCATTCTTCCCTTTTCAGTTCTTCTCCATCGCAGCCTGCGTTTATTTTAGAGCCATTCTGTCTAACTGATTTTTTTCTTTTCTTTTTATTCGATTATTTACAGAGTGCCTTCATCACATGAAAGTATAACACGTCTGCTTTCGACATTTGCTGCAGAACAACCGTGAGAAGCGTGGCTGGTGGGCACAGGGGGGGGGAACCTCTGTTGGGAACCGTGTAGTGTATTTTCGTATTTTACAGCGTTCAAAGTATAACCAGGTTTTAAAGTCACGTGACCAGCGTTCTCTTACAGAACAGACAACAACACATATTGTGTTTTGTGTACAGGAAACAGGAATTCTGATTGGGACATTTACTGAAACTCAAAAAAAAGTTTATCGAACTTAAAAAAATTTGAATACATTTGTGATACATGTACATATCATATGTACTAAACTATTGATGAAGAAGAGTGTGGAAAACTTCAGTCACAGAGTTAGAGAATAGGCTCGGTCTGTGTGGATTGAGAAGCGAGTGGAATAGTGATCTTGCAGAGGAAGGGTTTGGTGTCCTGAACACAGAGAACATCCACTTCTTCCATCTTCCACACTCACATGGCAGTTGGCATTTGTCCACTTTCCGCTGTCGCCATCGACTGCCACACAGAAGCCATGCGCCAAGGACGGGTGGTCTTTATTGATTATTGGTTTTCTTATGTGTTTTGGTTTGCTTCTCTACTAGTAAAAAATACAGGTAATGAAGAGAGAGAGAGAGAGAGAGAGAGAGAGAGAGAGAGAGAGAGAAGATCCCACCTTCAGCCCAGTTTGAATAATTTGCCGCATTGCTCCACTCCATCCAGCCTCTGATATGAATTCCGTGTCAATTTCTAATCAAAATTATCTTTCGCTTGCCTGAATTTCTCTCCGCTGATCCAGAAATATTCGGCTCTACCGAATAGAGCTACGAATTTCGCGACCACGTTGTCTGAATGAAGTTAAATTTCTGTTTGTGAGAGTTGATACATAAAACAAAAAAAAGAGTATGTTACCTTGAATGAATGTCTGTTCCTGTTCGCTGTTTATGGACACCAGCTCTCCTCCCCTGCAGACTCCATTGACACACGAAAGAATATGCTTCTCACACAGCTCCTTTGCTGTTTTGTACTTGCATGGGTTGTTGATCAACTGCAGAGGCATTTCTTTCTTTCTTTCTCTCTCTCTCTCTCTCTCTCTCTCTCTCTCTCTCTCTCTCTCTCTCTCTCTTTCTCTCTCTCTCTCTCTCTCTCTCTTCCTACCACATAGCAGGTACTACTTGCTGGATCGAATACAGATCCCGGAGGGCATTCGGGAACGCAATGAATAAATGGGAGAAGGAGAGTGACAAGGAGTAGAAAGTACATGCCTGTACCTGCCTACTGATCGAGAATAACACTGACTGCTTACGGGTTTACGCCCATCTTATCTGGAAAATATCAGCCAGGAAAGATATCAGTGAAGAGTGAAGAAAGCAAGAGTTCAGCATGCGGTGAATAGTCATTCCTGCACGGTATTATCATTACATGGGTATTGCCGAACATTTTAAGACCTTATAACGGCCCCGTCATATCTATGATATCACGGCCGAAAATTCATAGCAGATAACCGACACCGTAAACAAAGAAGATTTTGAAGCGTCTTGAAGCACCTCCCCTATCATTCAATTTCGATACAAAAGTAGCTCGAAATGTTCACGCCAAGCAAACCCTCACACGAAATGATTTATTTGTCACAAAAATATATTTATTCTCAAATATTTGGCAGAAAGATTCCCGAGAGAAGCGCCCAATCGGTACATACACGTGAATAATCAGCAAGTACTGGCGTGGAATAAAAAAGTGACGTCGTGAAGTCACGCGTTGGTGACGTCATGGACCTGCGATGGTCGAGCGGTGCGAAACACTTGCGGGAGCTTCTCGAACACTACCATCTGAAAAGAGGATGAAGAAGGTCACATGTGTCGTGTATTAAAACAGGACGAAATGATTGTATCGTAATTCATGCGTGTGTGAGGAAGAAGGAGGCGGAAAACCAATTCATGCATTCCTTGATGGGTGGTGGACAAATGGAGAATGAAGGTATGGAAAGTTGTGGATGAATGATGAAAGGAGTGTGATTGTCAGCTACATCTATGTGATACATGGTGCTCACTCACATCGTCCTCCTCATCGCTGTCCTCCTTCTCCTTCTTCCTCTGACACGCACACACCTCCGCACTCGCAGACTCCTCGTCACGGCGCATCCTGAAGCACATCTCTTTCTCTCTCTCTCTCTCTCTCTCTCTCTCTCTCTCTCTCTCTCTCTCTCTCTCTCTCGCTCTCCTTCTCCTTCTCCTTCTCCTTCTCCTTCTCCCTTTTTCCCCTTTTTATCTCTTTCTTTATATATTTTTTTCTCCTTTCTTCTTGTTTCAGTAACGGAGAATGAAAAATTGAAATGTTATAACAAAAAATGTGGAGAGAAAAATGAAGTGTTTACCTGTTGAGGAGGCGCAGGAAGACGATCAACTCGAGGCATTTCTCACTCGCTATCCACAGAAACACATACACTGTCTGAAAATGAGAGAGATACAATTAGAGACCCAACTACTTCTCATAATGTAACAAGGTAATGCGGAATAAACTGTTTCTCTCGCGGTACATCGGCTGAACATCACATCTCATCAAATTAGTTTGACTCACATTCGCAAAGTTCTTGCCAAGATAGTTCTGGCAGTCAGTGCGGACTGCGGTCACTGCTGAATGAAAAGGATGAGACTAGAGAACAGATAAGAGACATAAAGAAAGAGAGAGAGAGAGAGAGAGAGAGAGAGAGAGAGAGAGAGAGAAAGAGGGAGAGAGAGAAAGAGGGAGAGAGAGAGAGGAAAGAGGGAGGGAGGGAGCGAGAGACTCACTATCATCTCCTTCCTCCCCCACCACTCCCTGGCAGTAGACGTTGTTGGTGATGATGTACAGCATGAATAGAGTGGGAACGATGATCGAAGGAATCTGAAAAAGAATTGATTTCAGATGTTTTTATTAACATTTTGTTAAGTTGCGGTCAGTCTCTACAAAACAGTCCTGAATGCATTCAAAACACTTCGGAATTGCCTTTCGAATCGCGCCCAGAACACTCCCGAATTGCCTTCGGAATACTCCCGAACACTTCGAAAAAAAACTTACGAGACTGACTGCACCTTTACTTTTAATGCGCACAATTGGCACAAACATGAATACATGAAAACAAGTGAATGCTCACCAAGAACACGAGCATTGGATATAGATATGTGTAGGCGTCGTAGTGAATGGCGTACAGGGCGGATCCACTGGCGAGGACGTACATGAGGGAGAAAGCTGTGTACTCGAAGACACTGCAATCGTGGTCATCCTGTTTACAACATTCTCACAACGCAACACAAACACAACACTGTTGTTCACAGGAAACTTTTATCGGTGGTCTATTCAGTGGCGGTCCGAAATTATTTCAAACAGTTATTTCGGAAAAGTTATGCTCATATTCGTAATCAGCATGAAAAACTGCGTACATAGCCATGTTTTTATAAGAATCCGCAAGACGGGTGCGCAAGCTGCCCGTGTCAGTTCTACTGCAGAGCGACACTCGAGGGCAGTGACCAGTGAGGCGTGACATGAGTGGGAATGAAGAGAGGTGTGAGAGGGGGTTTCTACATAACATCCACTCACACTATCCGCATGAAGTTGTCGTTGTATATGCTGCTCACCAGCCACACCAGAGACACGTTGCCGAAGATGATCAGAACGCAGAGGAGCTAAGAATGAAAACGTTTTATATTGTTGGGATAGCATGACATACCTTGAGGAAGAAGTGTTTGTTCGGCCTGGTAGCATAGATGAACGAAGGCTGCTCGTCATCTTTCGACTTAGAGTTCATTTCCTGAAACATTGAAGAAACCTATTAATTTACAAATATTACTTACATACGTTATACGATCTCACATTTATGTGGTTCGCTGCGTAAAAGGATAAAAGATCAAACTCAAACGCTACAGTGAAAAACGTTGTAAAAGCGGAAAGTGTAGTGTGAATCTAAACGGTTTGGTCTCTCGATCAATCCAACTAACAGAGGGACATCACTGTAAACGTGTTACGTTTATGAGACTGCCAGTGTGAAAAAGAGCACTGAAAAACATTCAAAAGGAGTGTGGCGGAAAGATGCGATCCTGTGAAAAAAACGCGTCACTGTACACGCGTTTTTTTTATCGATGCGCGAATCTGTGGAAAGAAAAGCAGATGGGCATATCGATATGTGATATGTGAATACGAAATGGACTATCTATCGGCGCACAACACATCAATTCTCTGAGTCACTACACAAGATGCGAGATTTTATGAGAGGCTCTCGTGATATGTAATGGATCGAATACAAGTGTGTATGATATTTGCTAACATAATGGGTGTCGAAAAGAAACACGCGCACATGCCAATGCACCAACTTATTTTTCCGATAAATGGATAGCAAACAAAAAAGGTCAATAGATAAGATCGAATACGGGTACTTCTGTTATCTTATATGTTTATATATATATTTATATTTATTGCCGTGTTACATAAACAGAGACATTGCAAAACAGGAAAAAATAGAGTACGACATTGGTATGTGTGAAAGGGTGACATAACATGCACGATAGATAACATGATATAATACAAAAGGAAAAGAAAAACTGAAAAACATGGATGTGCTTAAATACGACGGATTTCAGACAGTGTCATTAATTCTAGGGAGGATAGGTGTTGTTTTAAAGAAAAAGAGGTGTGGTCACGGATATGTACAACGTCAGAAGCTAAGGCAGTCCAGGTACTAAAAGCTCTACTAATAAATGTGCTTATTTGGCCATTGTTATCAAATGAAAGCACAATTCTATATTCGTTTAAGTTTCTGGATCTTGTTGGAATAATAGTGAAAAGCCCTTGATAACCCAAAATTGTTTTAGAGTGAATGAACTTATGGATATATGTATGTGATGTCATTCAAAAAACGGCGATATTCGAGTGCTTGAAGATTGAGCAGCTCTATCACACATGCTTCTGCTTGATACGAATATGGGAAAAATATGAATGAGAGCTGAGAGGGTAAGATCAAAGAGTGTCTTCTTTCAGATTCGAATATGACGAGAGATCAGGAAAAAAGTGAATTCGATACTCGGAACAGTCAATTCGATATGTGCTGTGATGCGTGGGAAAAGAGGCCGGGACGATTTCCGAATATTATGCCCAGCCATCCACCAAACGACATTATAGTATACCATCATAACAACACGATTACACAATATTAAAACCAACCTTGTAGGAGTATCGACGTTGCATTGAGAAGAAATGGAACATATGTCGACTATACGACTGAAAATACTTCGAGTGTCTTCCAAAAACAGGTCAGATTGGTGCGGTAGACAAGAAAAGAGTGAATCTGATCGAATCAGGCTCCATTAACCACCCATGTGTTGTGTTTGTTTTCGTTGTTTGTTGTTTGTTTTCTTTGCGCAGTCACGCGCGGACAACATTTAAACAAATGTATTTATTACTGTACAGTACTCGTATACCGCATGTATATGCGTATTCAATTTCAATATCTATCTTATCACAAGCTCTCAAACCTTGTAGCAAACGGCGCAAAAAGAGATCCTAACCTCTAAAAACGAAATGCAGTAAGAACAAAATGAGCATAAGCGAAGTGGTGCGTGGAATACTGAGTAGACTACAAACTCCAGACTACAATCTGGTCATGTGGATTATCTCCTCGGCGTCGCTCGAATCTTCGGAGTCGGAACGGAGGACGGAGTTTATCATACAGGGCATGTAGGGGGAGCTGGAAAGAGGGAGATTGGGAGAGAGAGAGAGAGAGAGAGAGAGAGAGAGAGAGCAGGTACCCACCGATGGTCCTCTATGTCTGCCTTCATGAGCACAGCCCGCGGGTCCGTTGGCGAGAACTGTGGAGGGGCAGCAGGGGCGAGCTGCAGGAAAATAGGTTCAAATGTTCCCGCAAGGGTTAATTTTTCCCTTGATTTTTAGTCGTGGTACGTGAGTTGCTTTTTTTGCAGAAATACTGCGTCGCACAAACATCAAACATGAAAAAAGTAGTAGTAGCCGCTTTGTTGAGAAAGCGAAAAGACTATGCGGAAACGGAACACAGCTACTCGATCAAAAAAAGGTTGTGAGTGAAACGTACATACACGGTCGTTTCAAATTAATCAAAAAATGTTTAATAACACAAACGTCGGGTCTCCTCTCCTCTTCCGTGGGCAGCTTGTGGGTGGGCCAGATAGTGTACTTGGAGACGTCCTTGTATCTGAACGGGGTTGATGTTTACTTTTTGTTTGTTTTGTTTGTTTGTCTGTTTGTTTGTTTACCTCAACTTGATCTTCAGCTTCTCCTCTCGCTCTTGCTCATCGCCCTGAATTCAATTTGAATTGTAGACAACAATGTGAAAAATCTCACCTTGTTCAGAAACTGAAACGACAGAGCCCTCTTTAATAGGGAGTTGCTACTAGCAGAGCGATGGAGGGAGGCGGAACTACGAAACATGGTTGAAACAGTGAAGATAACAAACAAACAACAACAACAACAACAAAACAACAACATGCCCACCTGTTTCTGGCCGCGCCCTTTGTCCTCGCGATGGGATCGGCCGATCCTCGGTGGCCATTGACGGGCCGAAGCTGTTGCGAGTCACTCCGCCACATCTAGAAACACTGAAAAGTTTACTTATTTATACTTTGTTAACCTCGATCACGACATTCGACACTGAACTGGATTTCAAGTACGCATAACATCTCAATCTCAAACCACCGCCAGGTTCCCATAGCATGGCAAGTACGCAACGACAAAGGTGGACGCATTGAACAAAGTGCATACATACATGATGGGTAACGGGGACACCAGTGGAGTGTCAATATCCCCCACTCCAGTCTCCATGCGGACTCGCCGTGAGAACATAATTGTTCCCCGGACTGGCAGGAGGGCGGAGAGGGAGAGGGAGAGAGAGAGAGAAAGAGGGAGGGGGAGGGAGAGTGCGCAATGTATGCGGCAAAAGAGTTGCAATCTACGAAATGATCAGAGTAACGTTCTAGCAGTGTCTTCGGATCAGAACGCAAACTTCCTTCTGGAATGCGAGGTCAATGATTTGTCACCGCAATAGGAGACGACAATAGAGGAATGCAGTGAATAGTGAATGACAAGGAAGTTCGCCATGCAACAAACGAGAGAAACTCAATTGCGCATCCTCAATTCGAATTCAATGTGAGAGGTAATTCATTTTCTCGCAGCGTGCGCATCGAATATGAGAAGAGCGGTGGAGTGAACGAAATAGTAAACGTTGAGAAGAGAGAGAGAGAGAGAGAGAGAGAGAGAGAGAGAGAGAGAAAGAGAGGGAGAAAGAGGGGGAGAAAGAGAGATGGAGGGAGCGAGGGAGCGAGGGAGAGGAGCTGGGAGAGAGGGAGGGAGAGGGAGGGAGAGGGAGGGAGAAAAAGTGGGTGAGAGATAGAAAGAGAACGAGTGTGAATTACACGGTGGTTGACACGCTCTGCTGACCACTTGAGCGCGGTCACTTCCACCCTTTAAAGGCAATTCGGCGCGACAAGTGCGATTGCGGGGGGGGGGGGGACCCGTAGTTCCATGAAAAAACAGCTACGACTATATAGCATGACTGTCCCCTTTTACGTTTTACGGACAACGACAAATGAAGTCGAAGAAGACACTATTGGCGCACAAAACAAGATAGAGCGAAGAGAGCGTGGCACATCGAGAGAGCAGCTGGGGAAGAGAGGGCAGAGAAGCCAAGTGTCAACAAAAACAAAAGACGAAGGCCGCCGCCCGGGAATCGATGACTGAAGTGATAGGAACACGTGTTTCTATCGAAATGACAACAAATAGTAGTTGGAATTTCGTGGCAGGTGGTCGACAGTCGACAACTGACTATCAGGCAGGTGCGGTGGAACGAAATTGTTTAGACGAAACGAAATTCGTTGAGCGACGCGCGAGCCTCGCCTGAAGTAATTTGATATAGCCCCTGGACACACGGCGCACGTTTCGAAAAAACGAGAGAGAGAAGAGAAATGCGGATGCACGAAGATGAGGGAGCAGACCACAACAGCCGAGGAAATAAAAGCAGAGAGAGAGAGAGAGGAAGGAGGGATGGAGAGGCTTCTTCGTTGCGAGGCGGGAGTGAATTGAAAATCATGAAAAACGCGAGAGATGGCATGGGCTGTATTGGACTAACTGCAGACGGAAACGGAGTGAGCGGCCTAACAAGGAGGGAGAGAGAGGGGAGAGAGAGAGAGAGAGAGAGAGAGAGAGAGAGAGAGTCACCATGGGTGCAGATTGCGCAGTTTACGAAGACCGGTTATATGAGTCAGGTAGAGTCAAAGGTTCCATCTTGATTGACATTTGTAAGATGCAATTGGTGATAAGAGAGAGAGAGTGAGAGAGAGAGAGAGAATGTTGATGTCTTACTGCATTACCAGTGATGTAGTTCGTTCCCCCGAGGAATCGTCAATGATTGCTCATTCTCGAAATACTAATGAGATGCTAATGTGATAGATAACAAGATTGCAATTTGCGAGTGCAATTCGTTTGCGACAGGCGTGAAACAGATTGTGTGAGACCAATTCAATGAACAGATTGTTGCAACAAAAACAAGCCTCAAAACGCGAAATAAACTATAACAACATCGCAGATGTATTGTAATTATACAAGATGCGTAATACTCGTATTGGAAATGTGTGATAACAGCAGGCTCCGAAAGAAGGTCTGCTGCAGTGGCATAGTTGTTATTAGTTCAATCATCATGGCACAGAGTGTGTGACAGTGTGAGAGCGGCAAACACACGAAAAAACACACACTGTACGAATCGCTGGAGAACAGCTGATGAAACATCGATTCACAACAGAAAGCGAGCCCTATGAAAGTGAGAAGAGAGAAAGAGAGAGAGAGAGAGAGAGAGAGAGAGAGAGAGAGAGAAAGAGAGAGAGATGCAATTGGATGGCTCACGGCTCACAGAAGGCTCAACAACAAAAAACAACCTACAAATGAGGTACAGATAAGAAAAGGATTGTGGCTTTGTAGATGCAAGGACAAATCATAGCAAATGCAGACAGAAAAAGACTCGCTGGCGGCATGTGCGGAAAGCTGGAAAAGAAGCGTGAATCCGGAATTCCGCGGTCGTCGCCTCTTCGCTTTCACACGCATGCAAAACGCAAACAAACATCTCGCGATAGTACTTACGATGCGGATTTATTCATGCGAGCAAGCAGTGGGGGAAGGGATGGGAGTCGGCAACAACTAGGAAAGTGTGAGACTGAACAGCCAACGTGTGATGGCATGCTCTTATCAGGCACAGTGTTCGGACATCAGGAAATCGCCTTATGCATTTCGCGTATTCAGTGAAATGGCGCAACTCAGAGAGTGAGATTGTGATAAACACTGACACACTGACTCTGTGAGAGATATGAACAGAGTAAGTGAGCAGCCGGCGAGAGAGTGAGAGGGTGGGGCGGTGAGAGCAGGGAGAGAGAGTGGGGCAAAGAAAGAGGGTGGGGAGTGAGATGGGCGATAGAGTGTGCAGAATGAAGAGAGTGCAGAGGGGGTGTGGAAGGTGAAAACCTGAAACCCGATGGCAGCCAAAAACCATCGATCTCGACCCGATCCTATCTGAAGTGAAAGTGATTTATGTGGAACGGGATTCGAAACATAGCCTTCCACAACTTCCCCGTTTTCAAATCTTGTTTTTCCCCCAAAGCATGCGTCATGTGAGAGGATTTGGAAAACGTCGTTATACAATTTTATAAATTCTTCTTGCTTCTGTAATTTCCAAAGTAAGAACATAGTTTATTATATTCCAACAACAATTATACAACCTCAAAACAAAATATCACAACGTATCACAGATTGCACTTATTATTATTTGTTATTATACATTTACATTTCCCTAATTCCTCCGTGATGACAGTACATAATGACATTCCAGTTGTACAAGCAAGTCACATCTTCCTGAAATGAATTATGAATCATGAGAAAAGCACATCAAACACATATACGACACAAACCTTGGTGATCTTTTCGATAGCTGTTCCCGACGGGTCACACATACGAAGACAGCGCGATCCGACCTGAAAAAACAAGTAATGGATACGCGATCGATAAAGAATAAAAAAGAGTGTATGCCTGAAGCTGAGGCGCGTTCAAGTCGAGATCCGCACAGCAGCGACGGTTGTCCTGAAGAATCATCTCCCTCTCCCTCCCCTCTCTCTCTCTCTCTCTCTCTCTCTCTCTCTCTCTTTCTCTCTCTTTCACTCTATCCCTCTCTCCTTCTCTCTCTTTCTCTCTCTCTCTCTCTCTCCCTCCCTCTCTCTCCTTCTCTCCCTACCCTGTTCTGACTGGCGCAGTACAGTACCGACGACAGATACTTGAGCGAGCATCGCTTCTGTGTCACCAGATCGATCAGCTGCAATACAGTAGGTTTGGACATTTCAAATTAGGATTACTGTAGACAGTACCATGGCTCTGGTCTTGTTCTGGTCGGTTTCATACTGGCACATGAAGTGGCACTCCTCCGGCACCTGCAAGAAGTCGATCAATACATATCCAACACAAAACACATAACTAAGTCCAAATGATAGAAAAGGTGTTGCTCCTGTTTTCTTTCCTGGCAGAAAGGATTCTTTACAAAACTAACATGTTACAATTACATATTACAGTAGCTAAGCTCCCTCTCCTCCCTCTCGCATACTCACATATAGGGAGCAGCAGCTCTGGAATAGCTTGTTGGCGATGTTCTTGCTGGTACACGGCTGGTAGTTTTTCTCCGCCGTCCCGCAAGACGCAGACTCCTGGAACCGATGGAGTTACGTTCGCGCTAATTACTTGTAGTTCAGTGTAGTCCTGGTGTAATGTTCTGACTAACGGAATACTCACTTCACAAAACACTCAAAGCGTAGTAATATGCAGGATATTTAAATAGTTCATTCCCGAATGAGCAGATGTGCCCACCTCGACCTTGACGGGTGCCCGGCGGATCTCCGGGCCTCCCATGATGGCGCCCCGAGACATCACCGCGGCGCGCCTGCGAAGCATATACTCTTCATTCCACACACAATCACACCTCTCTACACCTACACGTCAAAAGAGGTGAGACGAACAGTCAGAAGAATGCAATAAGGGAAGGAGAGAGACGTACATACCTCTCCGGACAGTTCTGCTGTATCCACTTGATGCAGTGCTTGGACACACATCCGGGAAGGAAGTCGGCGGTGCAGCAAGAAGAGCGCTTGATCTGCAAGTAGGGCTTCGTTCTTTCTCTCTCTCTCAATCTTTCACTCTTTCTCTCTCTCTCTCTCTCTCTCTCTCTCTCTCTCTCTCTCTTTCGTCCATTTCTCTCTTTGTATTTCGTCTATCTAATATGAGCCTAATAAATATAGCTATGTACTACCTTGGGGCACCTCTGCTCTGCCGCGAGGACCACCACTGCGAGGGAGGCGAGAAGAACGAAGCGGCGCATGCCTGCAAACACCGTGCTGACAACAACAAAACGACATTCGTGCGAAAGTGAATGATCACCGTTTGTAGAGTGTACGGACACCGCCGCTGTATCACTCTTTGACCACATCGGATATGACAATGGATATCGAGTACACACAACGTAGCACGTAGCAAAAGAGGGGAGGGCAAGAGAGACAGAGAGACAGAACAGAGAGACAGAGAGACAGAGAGTCGGATGAAAGCAAGTGGGTACGATTTTCGGGATTTGTGCTACGGCGGCGGCGTCGCTACCGAAAGAATGAAAGGAAGGGAGAGGAAAGGCTCGAAGAGGGATCAAGGATTGAGGATTAGGTCTCAGGCATAGACGTGGTCAAGAAACGTTCGGTGGTCGTAAAGTAATGGCACGATCTGTTCTACAAACGATGTCCAATGGTTTAATTACCCAAGTTTGAGGTAATGCTTTCCCTGGTGATCCCATAAATGTGAAACCTCTGAATAAACTGTTTCTCTCGCGGTATTCCAGCTGAACATCATTTCTCATCAGATATCAACTGAACTTGGTACAAGCTTTAAGAACGTTAGTATCAGTCTCAAAGTATCAAGATCTCTCGGCGAGATTGACTTCGCGGTGCAAGGCTGTGAAAAGTGAAATGCGCAGCCGTCTAGACAGAAACTATCTAACGCTCCAAAATCGAGAACTCACGGTTCGCGGAATTCCACAACAAACGGGCAGAACCATAATACATTCGACAACACCATTATCACGCTCATACATAAATACTGATAATCACCCGAGGCGGCGATAAATGCGATGGAATCTGGAAGCGCGGCGCAATCGGGTCAGAGCCATCAGTCAGAGAGCGGCGAGAGAGCGGGCGATCGATGAGGGCGCAGACACACCAAGAGCGACGTTCGCTTTTTTGCGGCGTTCGACGGACGAGAGTGAGATTACTGTTATATGCGAAATGAATCTTTGGAGCGGTGGAGCGGAAGGAAAGAGGGGGGAGCGGGATTTGTGATTGAATAGAAAGGGAGAGGAGAGAGAATGATTGGGATGAATGAATGAAAGCAGTGGGTGAAAGCGGCGAGCGAACAGGTTCCATGGCGATTCGGGATTCGCTCGAGCCGATTTTCTCATTTTCATCCGCCCATTGCAGAATTGGCGGGGAGAAAACGGACAGGATCACTCAAACCCCCCTCGCGGCAATGGAAAAAACAAGCAACGTGAAAGGATTGAAATTATTCGGAGAACTCTAGGGATACTTTGTCTTTTTAGACTTCAAAAATGCTGTACAGTACTACCACTAAATCCTGAAAATAACATTTTTCAGAAAGAAACAAATAACTCGGTTCATAGATGGAAATTCGGCTCGCACAAAAATATAGTGGACTCTAAAATGAGTTTCCCGTCTTTCACGAAAGACATTAGGGTGGTTAGAGAAAGACATCATTTCTCAATCAAGGAGGTTTTCAAATTGACACAACTTTGCGTGACCGACGGGAATTGAACCCGCAAGCACAGTCTTGTCAATTGTCAAACGAGAGTGTTAACACTACGTTAACTAGGAATGGAAACATAATGTTTTTGACTAGAAATGTTGAACTCAGTGCAAATGGAAATAGACGAATGCGGTCCACAGTGAAGTATACTGAACTGTTTTTGAGCATAAATCATAAGTTTTAGGGAAAGTCATAATACTGTAGTGTTTCAAAAACAATCAACCAAGCTTTCACCAATAGTTTATTACCTTATTACTAGTTTGACACAATCCAATCAACACACATCTCAATGAGACGAACACAAAAATGCGAGAGAGTAAATATGCAAATCAGAAATCTATGGGATATATGAGTAAAGTATATGTGGGATACATGCACGTATAGTAGGAGTAAAAGACACTTTTGAAAATGCACATAGTGATCGAATGCGTTGCATAACAAATCGATAATTCAATAATTCAATCCACCAACCCGCTGCGGATACTATGGTTGCCGGTGTGAGAGAGAAGAGAGAAGTGGGAGAAGGTGTATGTAAGAGTACTTTGGGAGGAGTGAGTCAAGTGAATCTATCTACAGACGTATCGGTCGGGCCACCAAAGCAGCACCACTAACAGATGAATGGAGCAGCACCGCTCACTTATTAATTATTACTAGTGTACATTATTACGTTGCGGCTATATAATCTCTGGGGTGAGATGGAAAGGAAGGCACTGCGTGAATGCATCACAGTCTAAGAATCAAAAAGGCCTCGGCGCATAGATGGGACGCGAGTGTATCACAGTCGGCAGAGGGGGTGAAGTGAAAGCGCAACAGGAAAAGGCCGCGGTGAAAGACGGGGTATTCAGAGAGGGCGGGCTACTGGTTGTGGCACGCCGACTGGCCACAGCAACACACGCGCACCACCCGACAGCCACAGCCAGATGACGTGCACTTGGACAGGTCGTCCGACGAGCACTGAAACAGAGCAGGGTTAGGAGATGATCACTTTTTCGCGGATGCTTCACTCACCGTCTGCACGCTCATCTCGCGGGTCTTGGGCTCGTCCTTGAGAGGGGACGCGGGCTCGGAGGGCTTCTCGGGAGACGAGGGCGCCGCGCGGCCATCAACCACCACCGACACCTGAAGAGAGGATGGGTTATCGATTGATTGATCGATGACGTCACTGACCGGCTCGCTGACGGTGACGACGTCGACGGGGGAGTGGGCGCCCTGCGGCGAGGCGACCTGGCTGATCTGGTTCAGGTTCACGTCAGACTTGGTCTCCATGCGAGACAGCAGAGAGTCGACCGGCATGTACTGGAAAGGGAAACGATCAGTCTACGTTTCACCAGGATGCTTCTAGTGTCACTCACCTTCTTCAGGGGCGGCGACACGATCTTCTTGGGTTTCTCGGCGACGGGGGCGGGCATGGGCTTCTTCTGTCCTCCCAGGTAGGGGGCTAGGTAGGGGAACACATCCAGGCCCTGCGCCTTGAGCAAGTTCGCCCACACCAGCATCATCGCGTCCTGCTCCACACCCGCCGCGCCGTAGATCGAGGTGGGCGGGACCGGGAGGGGCGTGGCCAGAGAGGGCGTGGCAGACGTGACCGGGAACTCGAGCTGCGACGGCGGAGGGGAGATGTTCTTCGGCTGTGGGGCGGGAAGCTGCAATGAAAGAGATGATAGAGAGGAGAGAGAGGGAGGGAGAGGAAGGGATAGAGAGAGAGAGAGAGAGAGAGAGAGAGAGAGAGGGGCGATCGGCTCACCTTTTGGATGGGCTTGGGTCGGAAGGGCTGCTCCACCTTGACCATCGAGAGTCCGTTGTCGAAGATAGAAGGCACGGCGTCTTCCTCCATCTTGGGCATCTTCAGTGAGAGGATCGAGGCCATCATTCCGTCGTCGTTGCTGCGAAGCGAGTCGTCGTCGTCCAACTGAAGAGTAGAGATGTATTGATAGAATCGGTATTAGATTGTGTCCCTACCTTGAGGGGCTGGTCGGGGCGCCTCTTCTGTGTGCGTGGCTTACGGGGTTTTCCCACCCGGGTCCTCGCCAGATGGAGGGACTTCTTCAGGGACTCTCTGTTCTCGAACTGCACTCCCTCCGACAGGTAGCTGGATGCCTGAGCCACCAGGTCTCCCACGTCCATATCCGGGTGCTCCAGAGCAGCCATGTACAGTTGCGACTGAAACGTATGGGATGATTGATTGGTCCCCCAAGGATTTGCCGTTCGCTTCAATTATCGTGCCGTGAGTTGCAGCCACAACATCCTCTCTCTCTCTCTGCCGCTCTCACTTTCCCTCACTCTCTCGCTGCTCTCTGACCAGACCAGTTGAGGTGGTCTGCTATGACAGAACTCGCAAAGTGAGGGCCGACTGGTTTGCGTTGCCCCGCTGGACGAAGCCAACACATAACATCTCGCGCTTCTCTCGCTTCTCTCTCTTTCCTTTTCGCTATCCAGTAAAGTGAGATTTGTGCGGCGGAGAAGGAATGGGGTCGCCGCAGCCACCGCGTGCCAACGTGAAGAGAGAGAGAGAGAGAGAGAGAGAGAGAGAGAGAGAGAGACTGCTCACCTTGATGAATTCGAGCTCGGCGGTGAGGTGCTTGGGCGGGTGGTTGTGCTCTCCCTTGGTCACGGCGTTCTGATCGTCCATGTTCGTCTCCGCACTGGAAAGAGAGGGGGTTACAGACTGACGGACGGACAGACAGGAACAGACTGACCGGCACTTGCACCACGCTCCGCTGTCGCTCATTTTCTTGGCGCACACGCAGCGCCACGACTTGAAGTTCCTCTCCGGAAGCACCTGGTAGATGTTGTAGCGGTAGCCGCCGAACATCAGCTTCTGGTACCCTGCAACACGTTCAGATTCAATTTCCGTTTTCACAGTCAATCCGGTACGTTTCGCTCAGCTGACCGCTTTTTTCTCGAGGCCACCTGATCCCGGTCACTCCCTCCTCTCACTCTCTTTTTCGCGCGTGTCCCGACACAATGGCTGTCTCTCCCTCTCTCCCACTCTCGCCTCAGGGGGTGAATCACACAGAGTATCAGGGGGAGCGGACAGAGAGCGGGAGAGGGAGAGGGAGGAAAGAGAGACGAGTTGGACCAGGCGGCTGTTCGCTTCATTGTCTCTGTCTGGACCCACGTGTGGCATGTGACTAGAGAGAATCGAAATCGCCCGGGAGACTTTCACCCACTTTCACTCCTGACCAGACAATGAAAAAGCGATGGGATATGAGTCATGTTGTGATTTCGAGAGATATGTTCGAGTGATGTCGATTTCGTATTTATGGCTGCTCACCCTTGAAGGAAGTGACGATCTGGGGAACTGCGGGGTTGTAGCGGACGAAGGTGAGCTTCCTGCCATCCTGAAAGAGGCTGCGTTGAGAGAGAGAGAGAGAGAGAGAGAGAGAGAGAGAGAGAAAGAGAGAGACCTACCTTGGAGGGAGATGGCGTGGCTGACTGGGCGGCTGTCTTCTGGCACTCCATGAGAGAGGCGAGCAGGTTCATATCGGGGGTCATATTGAGGTTCATGTTGAGTCCTATGTTTCGCTCCAGACCGAGCATCATTCTGCAAGACACTCGATGAGAGACAAGTGGGGGATACAATTCGCGAATACAGTTGACGGAAACGAGTAAAGAGTGCGCGAGCGGGCGGCAGTGGCGGTAGCGGCGGATGGATGGGAGAAAGTGAATGGGACGGGGGTTGTTTGGCAGTCGTCCAGATCCGGGGCGGCCGCGCGTGCCCTGCGGCCATCCCAGCCAGACACTGTGCACACGCGAGAGAGCGCCCAGAGAGGCCAGAGCGACGGGAACCAGTTCACTCCTAAAGGGGTGCTGGCACAGATTCGCCCCGAGGCGACCACCAAAAACAGCCGAGAGCGGAGAGAGTGGGGCCATGCGGGAGAGTCAGCTGATGATAGGGTGAGAGAGCGCGCGATCGGGGGAGGGCAGAGAGAAAGAGGCGGACACGGATCTCGGATGGAAGAGTAGGGGTGCCAGGACGATGGGGGTCAGCGAATGCGAACATGCGAGATCACATCTCTCTCCGCTCTCTCACCACTGCCCACAACTTGTACTTCGCAGTAGGCAGAGAGAGACAGAGTGAGTGCGAGAGAGAGCGTGTGATAGTCGACGACAACTGACATCGACTGGCACGAGGCCAATTGATATCGGGAACAAGGACAAATCATGAAATGGGGGGGGAGAGAATGGCACGGGGCGAATGCCAACCTGGCATGCCATGTCCAACCTTATAAGGCGCGAGCTTATCGCAGAGGTGTCTAGACAGACGGAACAATTCAGGTAAGATAGTAAGGGTGAGTCGGGGGCAGCGCACAGGTACACACAGCCAGATAACCTGCAGGCAGGGAGTGAAAGGGGAGAGTAACCGGTATGCGAGAGCGGGACTGGACATCCAGTGGTCGGGAATGGACAGACGGGTCGACCAGGCCTGGCAACAGCCAGCCTGCTACCGTATGCCCTAGACAGAACTCGGAGATGAATGAGGATCGAGTAAGAGAGAAGGAGAGAGTGCACGCAATGATGAAACGGAGCAGAGTAAAGTAGAGCAGGTGAAGACACTAGAGGAACACATGCACGGAGAAGAATAAAAGTACGCAAGGCAGTATGGGAGCAGTAGTAGAAACACTTGCAGAAAAAATATTGCATCTGCATAAGTCAGGAAGGCACAGGCGGAGGAGTGGCTGGCTGGCGGACTGACCAGCCACTCCTCCTGCCCCTTTCGGGTGGCATCCAGCCGACCTTGGCCGCCGTGCCATCTCCCCGCCCTGCACTCGCCCCCAGCCTGCTCAATGTGCACGAATCGGGGTCACCCAATTCCGCCGCCCTCGCCCCCTCCCCCGTCCGCCCGCTCTCTCCCGCGCGCACGCACCGCCGCCCTCTCCTAGTCACCCACTCTCTCCTCCCACTGCGCACGCCGACTGGCAATAGTCTTGCGCGAATAATACGAGCCAACGCGCGCGCGCGCAAGTCTAAGAACGCCGCCGCCGCCGTCGCACGAAATGGGGCCACCGTGCCAGGAGTCACCGCCCGCGGGCAAAGAAGGAGGTGGGATGCGCGATCCCGGATCGGAGGGAGTGGGTATACGGTAGCCGGCGGGGTCGCGTGGCGCTACAGAGTGGCTGCAGCGCTGCTGCACACGGCAAAAAGTGACAGTCGCGCGCCGCAGGGATAATGACAGTGCGCGAAAGAAACATGTAGGGGGCGAGAGTGCACACGCGCACACTGACCGTTTCGAAACTGGCCGCGCCGCCGCCTGCCGTACCAAGTACCGCCCGGTGAGCACACAACGAGCCACAATGGCCGGCCTTCTCGACCGCCCCTCTCTGCCCTTAGGCGCCAGAGCAGGAGGCGGCTGCCCGCTCGCTAGGTTCAATCATGGGTTCGGTGGTGCGCGGCTGGCAAGGGCTCGGCAGGTGCTAAGTGCACGAGGTTGGAGTGGACCTGCAGCGTCTTCCCCGCTGGCTAGAGGGGCGCGCCTGTCTCACCGTGGCACGGGGGCAGTCTACGCGTAGATCGACGCTGTAGATCAGTACTGCCCGTATTTGTCCCCGCCGCCGCCGGCTGTCGCGCCCCTCGCGCGCCACCCGATGACATCACACTCGGTACACACGCGAGAGGTGTGGTCAGTGTGTGTTGAGGGCGGGAGACGCAGGCGGCTGGGCTGCGAGGCAGCACGCCGATCGCAGAGCGCACAGGCGGCTAGCGCGAGACAATAGACGGTGGCGGCACGACTCGCGCGAATCGGGGTCGTGCCCTCGGGCAATCGCTCGCAGGGAGAGAACTGTGGTCAGCGAAGGAAACGGGGGAAAGGGAAAACTAGCAGCACGGCGGAATCACGGGGAGCGGCAGCCGAGTCGGCTGCTCGACAGTTGCCAGCCAGAAAACGCAAGCCTGCACTCTTGGTCTGAAGCGCGTGCCATCGCGCCTGCCACCCCTCACTCACCTGACCTGCCCTCGGGGCATGACCAGGCCAGGTGACAAGCGGATCCCGATGCTCGCACTGTCAACAAGTGCTGCGGAGAGAGAGAGAGAGAGAGAGAGAGAGAGAGAGAGAGTCGCAGAAGATTCGAGAGTGTCGAGTGGCGTGCTGGTCAGTCGGGTACTAGCCGCTGGGATTTCGAAAGGCCTTTGTCGGCGTGGCGAATTGATGGAACTGTTTTGGAGCGCAGGGCCGAAAGCGAGAGTGGCCGGACAGTGAGTGAGTCAGGGTGTTGTGACCGCCATGACTTCTCGCGTAGCCTTATCAGTCTAGCTATACATGCCGCATGTCTAGACCGTTTATGATTCAAAGAGTATACCTGGGCGTCGTAAATAGTAAACAGTAAACAGGCGCGGTATGGGATAAACAAGGTGGGAGAAGGTCATCCGGGGACAGTCGGGAAGAGAGAGGGGGGAGATAGGGTTGCCGGGAAGATGGAAGGATAGAAAGGGGTCATTGAGGACACGGCCTTGGCAAGGCAAAGGAGTTCGCATTCAAGGAGCGGGCAGCAGGTACCGAAGGGAACAACAACCCGGTCATTGTACTTGGAGATGAGGAGGCGAAGGGAACCCGAGGGGAGTGGATGAGATGGTATAATAGTTACGGTACTGTCTGGTACAGTAATGTAGTTTGAAGTACGGAAACTAGATGATCAGATAATTAGTGAATTGGAAAAGAGTTAGTACTTGATAGGTTGAAGTGAGTTGAGTGAGAGAGACGTACGCACGGGAGTAGTGCAGTCGGTTCGAATGGCACTGTGGATACAGATAGGAAGAGGACGTGAAACTTGGTTGAATGGGATGGTACGGGTGAGCGACTGGGCATTGTGAAATGGCAAACGGAGCCGCTGGCACGAGCGGTCACGTAAGAGAGAGAATGAGTATAGCCGGCGGCAGTCTCTCCCGCACACACACACACACACGACCCCCGCCATCGCCGCGCAACTCAAACACTGCACTGTCGGAGAGGACGGAGAGCAGCGAGAGAGCGGGCACGGACAGGAGGGCCCGGGGTTGGAGAGGCAGTGAGAGAGTGAGGACAGGCGAGAGGGTGGAGAGAAAGAGACGGTCTCGCCCCGGGTTCAAAACAGCGCCTTTCCATCAGCAAGCACTCTGCACACAGAAGGCAGAAATGCGAGACAGCTGAGAGAGCCCCTCTAAGGCAGTGGGATACGGTAGGCAGGCGGAGGTGACTGTACGAAATAGGGAGAAGGTACGCGTGGGGAGGATGAACGGACGGGAGTGAGTAGACAAACCATAAGCCAGCAAGAACGAGCGACGTGAGTTGACTACAATTCCTCAGATATCTTACAAGTTGAATGCTACCTTTGAGTCAATAATGCAAGCAGATCTAATGTGCAATATTGTATTGATCCTTTTGTTTCGTAAAATAACTACGAAAAGAAGATCAATTGAGATTTTATATCTGCATTGTTTGTAAATGAGTGTCGCTAACGTTGTTTATCCTGAGTTATCTGGTCAGTTATTTTGAATTACTGTCCTTTTCGATCATCTACCAGTTTGCTCTACTAGTCCTCCCTCCCTCCCTCCCCCCCTCTCTCTCTTTCTCTCTCTCTCTCTCTCTCTCTCTCTCTCTCTCTCTCTCTTTCTCTCTCTCTCTCTGCCGGCTGACCGTTCGCGTAGCAGTTCGCATTATGCAATGTTTGTCGAATGGCCAGGCGGATTGGCGCAAACAAACAGTACTCGGAGCGAGGGTGAAAGGGCGGCGGCAGACGGACGGAGCAGCAATCGAGAGAGAAGGAGCAGGAAGCAGAGATGAGTAGGAGGGAGGCACTTCCGCCTAGCACTCAGTTCCACAGCTATGCCTTGCTATGAATACAAACTCTTGCTATGAAGACGAGACTATAATATATTTCCGTGAGATCTAGGCAAAAGATCTCTGGTAAAGGCGGTAAAAAACAATGTTTTGTATTTCATTTTTTGGCGCGGCACCCGACCACATGTGTTTCATGTTGTATCGTGCAAAATATCGGAACTATCAATAAAGTCCTTGAACTGTTTGTGAACCCTAAGCGCCAAATGGCCGAAACGACAAATCGAATTGAAAAAATGCAGGGTCATGTTGAAAGATGCTAATAAAAAAGAAGAAAAAATGTTTTTAAAAAATAATAAATTTAGCGCCAAATCTAAAATCCGCAACTTTGAACACCTGCAAATTGAAAACCGTAGTGGAAAATGTCATAATTTAAAATTCGCGGTTTTCTGTTTATTTATTGTTTGTTCACTTTACAAGTGTATCTTTGTGGTTTTTTATGATTCGTGAGTAAACAATTCATATGAAGGTATTTCCATTCTATATTCATTTTGTTGCATTTTGGTCATGTACGCACAAAATCAATATTTGCAGTTTCAACTGTTCTTGTAGTTTGTAGTGATCACCATCACCACTGATATGGAATACAATTTTTTTCTTCATTGTGTTAGGTATGGCTGGTCGACGATCGTCGTCTGGTGCACACGCAGCGCAGGCTGATCAGCAGGGACAACAGCAGCAGCCAGAGGGCCGTCCCAAGAGGAAGGCTGCCGAGCTCACCCTGCAACGCATACATGCCCAGGTCAAGTGAGTCGACTTCATTTAATATCATTGTAATACCAATACTTTTCCCCCTAATATTGAATTGTTGTGTTGTGTGTTATCTGATAGCACACACAATCTTACAATCTTGAATTACTTAACTGAAATAATTAGTTGTGTTGCTCTGAATTTGTTGAAACCTCTTCAGTGGTTCGCGTGCCGCAACTACGAACCAAGATGCTGCTCCCGATGCGGATACTTCTTCGGCTAGGTCAGTTAATATAACGGGGGAGTTATTATTGTGTATTGCGCTTGGAACTATATTTGAAGGCGCGCTCGCGGAAGGCCTCGTAGGAGTGCGACTGGCGGTGTCGTTTCGACTGGATCATCGTCGACGAGTGGTGGGAGGGATGGGGCTGGAGCTGCTGCCCCGACTGCCGCCCGCGCTGGCACCAAGGGTCTTCATGACGTTCGTTCGTCATCGATATATTTATTATTTATACAACTAACATGACACATTTCGCTTCGACGCTGACTTTTTCGATTTCGGTATTTTCATCTTCAAAATACTCGGCAGAGTGGGGGAATTACTGATGAGTGATAGCTGATTGGACTGATCATCCCTATCGTGTTTAGTATCGCCCGCGTCGCATGGAAATCGGCGGAAAGGCGCCCAGAAAGCTGCTGAGTGCTGCTGCGATTAGAAAGTTGGAGAAGGCGAAACAGAAGGCAAGCGAGGTCGACGAGGAGGCGACGTTTTCCAAGAGGGCCAGGACTACGTCTACGGTGAGACAAGGGGCGGAATGTGGTGCACTGCAAGTCTTTCTAGTTCGACAACTGTTGTTGTGGTGCTGGAACTGGAACTCACCTGTAATGGTTGTGTTGTGTTGAGGGTGCTTCGACGGTGTCTGTGGGGGTGCAGTGCGATGCGGTGGCGGTGCTGGACGAAGAGCACATCACGTGTCATGTGTGCATGGAGGTCATGCACAGGCCCACCATGTCAGTCACGGCCAGCACCGTTTTTTAATGCATAATTCGAATTTCTGCATCTATAATTTAATTGAATATGGATTAGTAGTTTGGTTTTATGGTGAAACATATTTTTACGGGTGTCCAGTCTCCAGCCTTGAGTCTTGAGTGATCTTTTCTCTAGAACCCATTTGTTCTTGCAGTGTGTGTTGTTTCTGTTTGTGTTTGGTTGATGATTGTATGATTGTGTGTGTTGAGGCTTGTTCCGTGCGGTCACATGGCGTGCCGCTCGTGTATCGTCGCGTGGGTCGGCACTAACACCGCCGAGTGCAGCATGGTGAGCAGGCAAGATTAGGAGAGGGGAAACAGACACACTAGGTTGATGATGTTGCTGGATTTATGTTTCGCGAGTTATGTCTTATATGAAGTGGAGAATGACGTGTCTGTATTGCAGTGTCGCACTCGCACCAGCCACATAACCGAGTCGTACGAAATGCGAGCCATCATTGCCACTTACCTCGAGTCCCATCCCGGTAACTCATTCATCTATACTTATTGATTATTGTATTATTGATTAGAATATCAGGTATCCCACATTTTCACGGTGTATTCATGTTTTGTTGCTTGCAGAGGCAGCTCGCTCTGCGGAGGATGTGGCTGCTATGATTCGCAAGGAGGACGAGTGCAAGGAGTAAGTGGGACTGGGATAAAATAATGCAGATATAGTAGTTTAGTGATGCTTGATGCTTGTGTTTTAAGTATCTTTTCATTTTCATACGATTTTAGCCGCGCGGAAGCTGCGTTGCGCGAGGTGCGCCGCTCGACGTTTCTTCGGCGCTTCCCCGCCGAGGCGAGGGTCGACAACGACTACGCCAGGAGGGTCAAGGTGGGATGGTGTCATGATTTGCGAGGTGACTGACGCATTGTAGATGGCGGTGGACTGTGTGTTCCGTCCGATTACGAGGAGGTCTGCGCAGGGAGTGGCACAGGCCGGCCAGGGTCAGGCTGTCCCGGCTGCTGCGGGGGATGGAGTGAGTCGGCTGGACTGGTTGCAGCTGGATCGAGAACGAGAGGTAGATGATGGAGTATTGATGTCCCATTCCAGCCGGTCGTTGCTCCCGCGGTGGTGCTTGTCCAGCGCCGTGCTGCCGCCGGCGCCGCAGCTGCCCAGCCCTGATCCACTCGATCAGTCGTCTCTCCATTTCACTTGTCATAGTTATCCTCGTCTCACACATACGTTCTCAATATATTTTTGCACGCGTTTATTTAGGCGTTTGGTTTCTTGCCTTTCTTGTGTATCGTTGTTCTACTCGCCTTTCTTTACTCGTTTCCCGCAGAGTTGTTTATCCGTCTTGTTTAACCGATTTTTCGTTTATTGGTAATTTTGAATGTTTATCTGTAAGCTGTATCTATCCATAACCATTGAGTATAAAAGATGTTTTATATGTGGTTGTTTTATGTATGCTTGTTGCGCATGTGGTCTTATTCCCTGTGATATCTGTGAAATAACAATGAAATGTGAAATGTTGTGATGAATGGTGTGAATGTATTTATACACTATATAATATTTTATAAAACATCTTTTATACTCAAGAGTCTAGATGGCTCGCGTTGCACGACGTTTCACGAACCCGCCCACTAAATCGAATCCTACGAATGTACAGGTATTTTCTTGATTGACGTAAGGCTCGTTTATGCTCCTGCGACAGTCGGTGGCAATGCACAAAACATACAAAGATCGATTTCTTTTTTGTCGCAACGACAAGTGAGGATCAGCTCTTATTCATGCATTGCGATACGCAGTTGCTGCTGCGACAAAACTGTCGCAGGAGTATGAACCTTAACGCGCCTATAGTTCACATTTATCTTGTTGTTCAGTCCTCCCAAGTGCAGACGCGACGGCAGACCGCTGCTGGGTGAGTGGTTGGCATGTTTGTTGTTGAGGTAATCTAATTTGAATCTTGTGTGTTGAGACGTGCCCGCACGCCTTCCCAGCTGGAGCATCAGCCAGCCCCTGCCGGAGTCTCTCCCCGCCATTCTGCGGATGATGAGGCGGTCGAAGCGGGAGAGGGCAGCAGGGATGGCAGGGACACGCATCCCGCACGCGACACTCCCCCGCCAGCCCAGCCCTCTGTGCTGCAGAGAATGCGAGTGATGCGTAGTCAGAATCAGACAGTCAACCCGGCCCGCTGTTGCAGTTGGCGTTCCAGTCTTGACCTTCTCGACTCTACTGTGGCTGGAGTGCGGGGCGCACTGGCCGGACCCGACCCGGTGCTTGTGCCTGGTGTGGAGGTGGAGGTGATCCAGCTGGAGGACAGCAGCTCGGACTCTGAGGACGAGGAGGAGGTGGTTGTGGTGGGAGAGAGGAGGCCGCCACGGCCACACGGGGACTGGCAGAGGCACATGGAGCTGGTGCGGAGGCAGATTGTGGTGGAGGAGTGGAGGCGACGGCCGCAGCCCGCAGACGTCGAGGTGGTCGATGTGCACGACGACGACATGGAGGAGGCGGAAGGCGGGATGGGAGACGTGGAGGGAGAGGACGTGGCGGATGTGGTGGACGACGATGTGGGGATGGCGGAGGACAGTGGCAGCGAGGACGGAGACATCGAGGTGATCGATATTGATGCGGTATGTGATACAATATGTGTGATTTGAATTTTTGTGCTTAGGACGATGAGGCTCCTGTGGCGATGGACGAGGAGGTGGAGGAGGAGGAGCAGCAGCAACAGCAGGGCCTGCAGCACATGGTCGGTAGGCGTAGGACTGTTCGTCAGTTCGTCGATTGATTTATTGATTGAATATTGTGGCATGTGTGTTTCAGGATGACGATGTGATTGTTCTGGACGGAGATATGATAGTGGAAGGCGAAATCGTCGTTGATCAGGTGGTGATATCATGGATTGTTGTTTTTAATGTCTTTCTATTTGTAGGCTGGGCAGGCGGCAGAAGCACAGGCAAGGGAAGCGATGCTGGAACAAATACAGGTTTGTGTGGTGGTGGTGGTGGCAAGTTTGGGTAAAATGAATTAGAGATTTTTGCTTTTGCACACTTGTACATTAATTTTTATGCTTGGGCTTGGGTACTGGAGAGTAATTATTTAGTTGTCCATTTGTTTAAATAAATACAAGATGTGGTTTCATGTTGCCTCGTCGCCGTTGCCTGCTGGTGGTGCTGGTGGTGTGGCCGAGATCAAGGAGCACATGGTGGTGTGCCACATATGCATGCAGCTCATGCACAAGCCCACTGCGTCAGTGCGCTCTGCTTCTCTTAAAATTCGAATACATGTAGTTTTTTCTATTGTCTGGTTGTTGGATGTTTTCAATGGAAATTGATTGTACCCTGTTGAGGCTGGTTCCGTGTGGCCACTTGGCGTGTCGCGGATGCGTGTTCGAGTGGATCTGTAACCGAGACGCGCCCGGCACGTGCAGCATGGTAGGGGGGAGATGGAATGAAGATGTTTTTATAAAAGTTTCCACCTTGCGGCTGTTTTATACTATAGGGTGTCCCCCCCGTTCACGGTATGGCAGCCATCTCGCCGCATATTTTCCAGACATCATTTCATCGCATTTAGCCGCGCTATCGGTCAGCGCAAGACCATTTGACCGCGCGAGTCGCGCGCTTTGCGGTCTGATTTTAGGGAAATGAAGGTGATTTGCAATTCTGATGAAGCAGAGTTGCTCACCTTTTAGAGCTAATAACTCCTTCCGGAATTGATGAATCTTTCCGATTTTCGGATATGTGGTGTGAATCCCCAGCCCCCATAGAACTCTAGATTTCGATTTTTGAATTTCGCTTTAGTTCTCTTATTATCGTTCGATAACCACGTTTTCGAGGCTGTTCAATAGGTAAAATCTAAAAAACTTAATAACTCACTTCAAATCCATGCTACAGAACCCAGTTTGAGGGAGAAGATACTTTGATAGTGTCCGCACAGAACTCTAGTTTTCGATTTTTCAATTTCTTTCATTTTTGCCGTGTTTTTGGAGTAAAACCCCGATATTTCTCCAATTTGCATAAAAAGCTCGTCATTTCGCCCCTGTCTGGCCGACCGCCGATAATTCGCGTACCGTGAAAATGGGGGATACCCTATATTGACAGGTGAGTCAATGAACCAAACATGCTGTCTTGAAGTGTAATGATATAAAACAAGAAGATAGGACAAGAAGATACCGGTATGCGGAGTTCGTAGTTTTTTTAGTGTCGCGTGGATGCGACTGGAGAGATGCTTCTTCCCTGGATGACGGAGATTGTTGACGAGTTTGCGGCCAAACATCCTGGTGGGATCTGGGATATTGATACATTTCATTATGTTTCGATGGCATTCAGAGATGCGTCGTTCTGTGTCCGATATGAACGCTCTGGATAACAGGGAGCTCAGATGTGTCGAGTGAGTGAGGTGTGGGGGACATACCCCACGGAACGGTGAAATAAAATTCTGGAACTTTTAAAGTAAGGTCATTTTCGACCTCTCGGGGTCGAAATTGTAAGGTCGATTTTAACAATTTCTGACAAAAAAAAATGTCATTTTGCGTATGTAGTTAGTCTATTCTACTGTACTAAACATCAAAATGTCATTTTTTTAGATTTTGAAAAGGGGAATTTTTTTTGAAATTGTCCCGAAAAAGGAGTGAAATTCTCTGATGAAATCGGCGAATAAAAAAAAAACGGGCTTTTGCACATTCTAGTAGATTCTAGGATGTGCAATAGTCCGTTCTGCATTTCAGAAATGTCATTTTTTGGTTCTTTTTCTAGTTATATGCTAATTTATTGCATTTAGCTGTGTGAAACTGTGCGCCTCTGCCACTCTGACCGATCGCGCTCTCGTCGTCTAGACTCTAACACACTAGCCTGTAGAGTGCTCAAAGTGCAAGTGGCGTATCTCCTCGCTTTCTCTTTGATCAGACCGTGCAGACCGCGCATTTTCCACGTTACATGTGCCAAATTTTTGGTTCTATGCGAATTTCGAGACACCTCAGGCTAAGGCCATTTTGGGCGCCGCTTTGCGGCGCAAATACAAGGTCATTTTAACTGAAACTTTGTTCAGTTACCGTGGGGTATGGTGGGGGAGTGATTTTTTAAGTAGTTTTTCTCGGTAGTAATTTTTCTTAGGTTGAAGGTATTGGTGATGATGATGTTGCAGGCGCGTGCGGCGCGTGCTGGCGTGTCCACCGAGTGTGATGATGCGAATGATGACGGTGGATGGGCGTGGGCAGCCGCCGCCCCGTGTCGCCATGCACAGGATTGCCGCCCCCTTCCCCCCTCTTCCCCCTTTCACTATCACACACAATGGACAGCAAGTCCCTCACGCAACGGCACCACCCGGCCACATGGGCAATGTGGTGAGTGTGCGTGAATATGATATTTGAGGTTGTGAGTAGTGGTGTAAGTGTAGGGAAGTGTTGATATTTCAGATGCAGGGGCTGGGCAACAGGGCTGCGCAGATTCCGGCGCCCGCAGTGAATGGAAGGAGTGGAGCGTTGAATGTCAGCAGGAATCAGGTGATGGCGAGGGGGAGGGCAGCGGCCAGAGCTCCTCCTCCTCCTCCTTCTACACACTGAAGCAGGGAGGTTAGAGAGGAGAGTGGGAGTGAACAACCTCTACTCGGTCATTCCATTCAAGTAATCTACGTGCTTGTTCCATTATGAATTTAATGTATTTCGGTGAAATTTATTGGTCGACAATGTTATCTTTATTAACTACGTGAATGTATACATAATTCGGTATGCTTAATTGAGACGGATAGGTATTCTTCAACAAGCCTAATCTCGTATTCTCTTCTGCTCATTTTGTGTTACCAATTTGTTGTTTTTTCCTCGATTGATTCGTATGAAGTTTATATCCAACTAACATTCTTTCCTTTAAAGTTCACATGTTTTTGTTGTTGTTTTCGGTGCGATTTCGCAGCGATTTTTATTGAAAATCTGGTTGTCCACATTTTTCTCCATTTTCCGTTCAGAGCAATATATTGTCTAACTGATGTCGTTCAGTTGTTCAGGAGAGGAGTAGTTTTGATGTTGAATAAAATGATGAAATAAGTCGTATTTGAGTGGCATGTTGCATGGGTTGTTTCAGCCCTTTGATATCTGGCATATGTTGTTTTTGTGTTCTCGTAACGTAATGCATTTGCATTCGTATATTTCGGGATACTTGTTTGTCTTTATTTCTTATTTATTTGTGAACTACTTTATCTGCTTTGTCAATTCCTCATTGTTGTAGGTGTGGTGGGCGGGTATGGCGCGGTCGCTGCCCCACTGGGCGCACATGTGCGAGCTGGAGGAGGAGATGCAGAGACACGGACGACACAAGCAACACCGCCCACCCAGACGCCGGTCGCACACGTGAGTCGGGGTGGTCTGTCGGTCTGTGCTCATGCAGGATACGAGTTGAGCTCGGCTGGTGATGACTCGACTGATCCGCAGACTGGCACTGAGACGGTGAGCGAGGGTGGAAGTGTGGTTGAAAGTTGGTGTGTGTTTCAGTCCGCCTCTGCCGCCAAGAGGCCGCGTCTGGATGCGAGCGCGACTGTGAACGCGCGATGGTGGGACGGGTTCGGAGAGGTTGGTACACGTTGTATGGGTTGTGTGATTGCTTGCTGTGCAGGAGCGGGGGCGCGACAGTACCGTATGGGAGCCGCTGGAGCCGCCGCCTGCCCCCGTGCCGACGATCGAGGAGTCGATGGTGGTGTGCCACATATGCATGCAGGTCATGCACAAGCCCACTGCGTGAGTGACGGGAGGCATTCAAATTCGAAAGAAAAGCTACGATTGCTCGATGAAAATGGTAGAAAGATTCATGACATGATTGAAACGTATGTCTTGTGGTTTTGGGGAGCATGGTTATGATGGTTAAAAATCATTATCATTACTTTCGTTCTTTTTCGCAAATTTTTTTTTGGGAAATTAAAATATCTTTTATATAGCATAGGCATTTCAAAAAAAATCAAAAATAAAACCGATTCGTAATTACATGTGGCTGCAGGTTCGTTCCGTGCGGGCACGTGGCGTGCAAGGCGTGTGTCCTCCAATGGATAAGCAGCGACAACGGACAGGCATTCTGCAGCATGGTGAGCAGGGGAGAGAGAGAGAGAGGAGAGAGAGAGAGAGAGTGGCTTCCTGTTAAGTGTCGTGCGTCTGCGACGGGCGAGGTGAACCTGGCGTGCATGCGCTCTGTCTGCGAGGCGTATCTGGAGAAGCATCCTGGTGGGTTCAGGCTATGATATGAAAGTAGTGCGCGTGTTTTCAGAGGCTCGTCGGTCTGCGAGTGAGATGGACATGCTCGAGTTTCACGAGGCTCGTCTGCAAGTGTGAGTGGAAGGAGGGGAGGGGTTGCTTTGTCGAACACGTGTTCTTTCCAGCGTGGTGTCGGAGTTCCTGAGCGTGCTGTCTCTGTCTGACCTGGCACTGGACCATGTTCGCAAGCCGGGCGAGCGGACGCCCGACCTGATCCTGCACCTGGGAGACACGGAGGAGGAGCATCTGCGGATGTGGAGGGAGCGGGGCGCCGACAACGACATATTCACCATGCACATGACCACCAACACGGTCTACTTTCGATATGTGCACGGCAGTGTGGGGGAGGAGGAGGAGGGGCTGCTGGAGCAGGCAGAGGGTGGGCAGGAGTTGGAGCAGCAGGGAGAAGAGTGGGAGCAGCAGCAGGAGGAGCAGGAGGAGGAGGAGCGAGACTATGACGGAGTGGAAGAGGAGGAGGAGGAGGGAAGTGAGGGCGGCGTGTATGTGAAGGACGAAGAGGAGGAGGAGCAGGAGGAGGAGTGCTGGGAGGGAGAGGAAGAGGAAGATGGTGAGGAGAGTGACGATTCGAATGAGCACGAGGAGGTGGAGTATGAGTGAGAGCACATAGCACAGAACACACTTGGAAGATTCAGTCATGTACTTATCATTAGGGTTTATTAACGCTAACTATTATGTATGTTGAAGATTTACTAATTAACTTGTTTGTGTTGTTGTTTGAAATTTTTGCGCTGTTATTGTCACGTTTTGTTAGAAAGTTCCGGTCTATAAAAGTTTAAATCACTGCGAGTTGCGATTTTTCTTTTGCGATCTATTTGGGTTGGATTTGCCCTTATATATTTGCCAGAGAAGGGCATTCAGACCTACAGTAAGTTCTCAATAAGATTTTTTATATTTATTGCTTATTTGAGTGTTGTCTATGGCGCCGCCGCCCCCGCGCGAGTCGCGCCCCAAACGAAGGGCTGCAGAGGTAAGCGGGTGGTATTGATTGATTATGGTTCAGTTTAACTGTTCCAGGCCGCCCAGTCGGCGATTCGCGAGGCGTGTCTTCTCGGTTCGCGGAAGAGGTGGCGTGATTTTATTGTTTATTTGATCTTATCATATTTATTTGTCATGGTGGTCGATGGGTGATTGCAGGAAGCAGGGTCCGTCTACTGAGGACGCGGCTGTTGAGGAGACGGAGAGGATGCGGGACGTGTGAGTGGAGAGAAGAGAAGGGGGGGGGGGAATGATGAGCATGTGCAGGTCGTGTTCGCTCGATCTGATGGGCGACAGCGACGACGATTCGTCCGTCGATGGCGACGCGACGGATGCGGTATGTGGGTGTAGGAGGAGGAATGAGGGAATGAACACGACTCATGACTCGCAATCCGTTTTTATTGTCGTTTTGTCTGAACCCTGAACGAAAAGCTTACTATGTAGGTCCCTCCCAAGATCTTATCCCATTTTGTGGTTTATTTCAGTTCCGTACCGTCCATCTCTCGACTCCGGACCAAGAAGGCAAACTGGTGTACTTTGCTGAGGTAGTGTTTCATAATGTATCGATTGATTCACTGAGTACAGTATGGTGATTGTTGAGGCGCGTCTGGCAGCTGCTGCGGAGGCGAGGCGTCGGGCGGAGAGGGAGCGAGAGGAGGAGGCGAGGCGCGCGCAGCTACAGTGCGCCATCTGCATGCAAGTCATGCACAAGCCCCTCGTGTCAGTTTCATCACACTTTATCCTTATTCACGTCACTACAAAAAGAACGAATCAACGACAATGTCCTGGATGGTGATTGGTATTTGAGTGTGGATGTGGCAGATTGTGTTTTGCAGCCTGGACGGTTGCGGGCATTCGGCGTGCGCTGCGTGTGTCTACCAGTGGATCAACACATCCGACAACACTCGCTGCTTCATCGTGGGTGGTCCAGAGAGAGAGAGAGAGAGGGAGGGAGAGAGGAGGGGGGACTGCCTGTTTCAGTGTCGTCGCCCGGCTATCGGCTGTGCCCCGTGCGTAACTCTTCGTTCGATCTGCGATGACTTTGTGGAAAAGAATCCCGGTCAGTGGTTATTTTGTTTGTTTATCGATTGTTTGTGATTTCATCATTGCAGCCCACCGCCGCTCCGATGCCGACTTGGCTGGCGCGGACCAGAGAGAGGCCGAGTGCAAGAAGTCAGTTTGTTCGACTGATTTGTGGATATATTGGTGGTTGTTTGAGGGCTGCTACCGTGTTGTTGGAGGGTGAGCGTCGTTCTGCCATTTTGCGTCGGGCTGCCTTGGTCGTGGCTGGCGGCAGGCTGCCGCAGCTCTCGCTGCGTGAGAGGCTGGCCGAGTTTCGCGATTTAACCAGGCAGATGCACGCGCAGCAACAGCAGCACAGACAGCTGGCACGGGCGCAGCAAGGCGCCGCACTGCCAGACGAGTGAGCCGCGCGCGGGCACGTTGTTGTCGTACTTGTATTGTATACTGTGTAGTTATGTGTGATGTGTGTTCTGTTATGTTTTATTGTTGCTATTTGATGTTTCCGTTGTAGTTTCCTGTGCTTTGCTGGGATAAAGTTTACGTGAATGCGTTGATGTGGAGTGGAGTGATGATGTGATGGGTTGAAGTGCCCCGGTTTGCTGTCGGAAGAAGCACGCGAGATCGTGGATTGTGCAAGTGGTATGGGTTGGAAGTTGAAAGCACCCCGTGGTTCTCGTTATTTATAGTCGGTTTGGATCCTATATGCCATCCGTGACATTTCACATGTTGTGCAGTTTTGTGCAACACAACATGTTCGTCAACAAATATCCAAAACGCGTCCATGAGTAGGAACCGAACCCATGATCAGCACGCAGCGATTGCGCACTGGCGGCGCGCTCTACCACTGCGCCATAGAGGCAGTGGTTAAGAGATCGAAGAGAGAGCACTTGTAGCTTCACTGGCCACTTGAGTATACTATGATGAGAGTTTACGAGCAAACATATCGGCGAGAATCAATGACCTCTTAGTGTGAGCTTACGTGGCGCAGTGGTAGAGCGCGCCACCAGCGCGCGATCGTTGCGACCTGCCCATGGGTTCGATTCCCTCTCACAAAGCGTTTTGGATCTTTGAAGGTATACATGTTGTGTTGCACGAAACTGCACAACATGTGAAATGTCACGGATGGCATATAGGATCCAATCCGACTATATCGATCGAATCTGATTCTGATACTGGTTTTGCATTATTCAATGCAGGCGTATGTCGACTGAGCGTTTACGTGTTGTGCCGCCGCGCAAGGCCACCATTGTGAGTGATTTACTGATTATTGATTTGATGAGAATGATAATATTGATTGATTGTTGAGGCGGCGAGGGCGTCGCTGCGTGAGCGTGAATCGAGGTGAAAAGGAGAGAGACGGAGGAAGAGAGAGAGAGATAGAGAGAAAGAAAGAGAGAGGGGGGAGGGGGAGTTGTGTTTTGTAGATGGCAGCGTAGCGAGGGCCTGAACGAGACGGAAGACGTGCACTGTCCGAGTTGCATGGAAGTCATCCACAATCCCACTATGTGAGTATCGATTGATTATGCCTCAGATTATGTCAAGATGGCGTGTATCGTAGTCTCTTACGCCTGTGCAATGCACTGTATTATGAAACAATCGTTACATGTCATATCATGCAAGTATATGACATGTACATGATATGATATATGATACGTATATGATATATGACATGTGATATGGAAAATCTTCTTTTTTTTGAAATATAACAGCCTGTCGCCGTGCGGTCACTGCGTGTATGTCGCGTGTCTATGAGCGGTGCGCCAAATCGGATGGAACCAGCTGCATCATCGTGGGTGGTCCAGGAGATAAAGGGGGGGGAAGAGGGAGGGAGTGACGGGGAGGGAGAGGGAGGGAGAGGAAGAAAGAGAGAGAGAGGGGGGAGAAAGAGAGAGAGAGAGACTGTATTCAGTGTCGCTCGCGCACCCTCTACTGCCACCCGTCGACCGCCCTCGGTTCCTGCCGATCTCACTTACTGAGACAACGTTCAAGAAGTACGTGGAGTTCCCGTGAGAGATATTGACTTTCACTTTATTTGGCAATTCTCAGAGTAGAACTATTCTTTATGATTGAACAGAAGTGTTTTGGTGTTGAATGGCGTGGGTGCATAGTCCCCCCGCATCGCATACGCTCGCATCTATGGACTCGTTGAAGACTTCGTCTAGAGAGTCGGTCTACTAGGATGGTTCTGTTTGGTTAGATATTTGTTGTAGTTGCGTTTGATGCTGAGAAGTTATCCAAATTTTATGTTTTGGTATGTTATTGCCGTTGAATTTAAATCATCTTTGAGAAGTTGATGTTTCACTATGAGATAGTGTTTTATTTGTTGATACTGCGAGTTCGTTGATAGTTAATAGTTTATCAGTGCGGGATCAAAGAGATCGTACGATAAGGATAAAGAGGTTCAATTCACTTCATATCCTCGTTGGAGAGTGAATGATAAACAGTGGCCTGTTCCTTCTCGCCTGTCGGTGGCAGGGGAGACCCGAGCGCCGAGACGAACTCATCCCCCTCTTCCACTGGATGGTGGCCAGCTGGGGAGTCGGCATCAACGAGTACTCATCGATCGGCGCCGCGATCTGAACTGTTCATGGAACAAGAAAGGAGTGGGTGACTCACCGAATCGCGAA
The DNA here is from genome assembly GCA_963966185.1 of Rhabditoides inermis. NCBI lineage: Eukaryota > Metazoa > Nematoda > Chromadorea > Rhabditida > Rhabditidae > Rhabditoides > Rhabditoides inermis. The sequence continues at coordinate 1,132,205 of CAWZYM010000146.1, forward strand.
CCTCACTGGCAGACGACAGTGGAGTGAGAGAGTCCTGCCTGGAACAGACAATGTCTTGATGAACAGAAGAGAGTGTACTCAGTGCACTCCGTGATCGAATACGTCATCCCACACTTCCACAAACTCCCAGTTGTTGTCCATATCCGAGGCAGTTATGCAAATCACAGAAAACTACTAATCCTCGAAATATGACGGACACATTCAGATTCGGTATCCACCAGTCCAAATGTGTGGATGGATACAGATCAATATCAATCGATGTAAGTGGGTGGGAGTGAGATTCGAGGGGGGTCAATATACATGCCCACTGGCATTCCAGCCGGCAGTGAGAGAGAGAGAGAGAGAGAGATAGAGAGAGAGATTCGGCTTTTCTTTCTCACATGTTACAGGCAGATTGCGCTCTTGATCTTTTGATAGAGTTTGAACTTCGATGTTTTCTCACGTGACGGACTCTCAAACATCTTCGAGGTCATGTCTTCACCTCCTATTATGCATAATAGATCCCATGTACCATGTCAGTTCAAGAAATTCCGTCCTTGTCGTACCATGTGAAAAAGGCAGGCGGCGCACATCTAGTTGCGAGTTTATATGATGACACCCTATCATCTTCGCAACGCATTACAAAATGGAAAAGGCATGTTAATAAGCTAAAATAGTTAAAAAGATTTTGATAAACAATTATAAAGCAACACAGTACAACCAACTAGTGATGGAACTGTGAGGAGAGTATGTAACGAGATTATTTATTGTTTGTGAAACTACAAAACATTTTACAAATGGCATTGTAACTTGTAACTCAAAATAATACGAATAACAATAATGCTGAATCTTTTGAAAAAAAGTGAAAAAGATGCAAACAGAGCATTACAGCTACAGGCATTGTGAGAGCAGTCTATTGAGAGTGATTGATGCGGATGTAGCCAGAGCAGCTTCCAGGCGGACTGCTTGGACTCCTCTACATCTACATCGTTGTTTCGAGTTCTCTGACCAGCCTCCTTCCCTCCTGTCTGGTCATCTCCCGACGGGCGGAAAGGGCAGACTCCACGCCAACGGGAGAGTCGATCTGCGCGAGGAGGGCAGAGAGGGCCTGAAATAGTAGAGGTGAGAGAGGTGAGAGAGGGGGAGAGGGAGAGGGAGAGGGAGAGGGAGAGGGAGAGGGAGAGGGAGAGGGAGAGGGAGAGGGAGAGGGAGAGGGAGAGGGAGAGGGAGAGGGAGAGGGAGAGGGAGAGGGAGAGGGAGAGGGAGAGGGAGAGGGAGAGGGAGAGGGAGAGGGAGAGGGAGAGGGAGAGGGAGAGGGCTGCTACCCACCGCATCGGCCCTTCTCTCGAACGCCTGCATCTTTTTGTGCAGCATCTCTTCCCTGGCGTCCTCTCGATCGTTGAACTCGGACAGAGAGATCGTCCTGGAGGACGAGTGTATTTTTTGATGTAATCTACCGTAAACTTTTATAATGTTCAATTCGGAACAAACACTTGACACAAGTTGATAATCACTGTGAAACGTGGTCAATGAAACGTACCTGCTGTGCTCTCGCTGCTTCCTCCTGTTGAGCATCTCCCCGTATCCACTCACAGAGAGTGAACGGGCGAGGTCGAACGCGCGACCCTGACGAGAAGGGGGAAGAGCACTGAGAGACAGCTCGCGAAGGAGAACCTGAAAGTGGGATCGAGTCATCTCTCTCTCTCTCTCTCTCTCTCTCGAATCTTGATGCTCGTCAGTTGTTTTTGAAGAGAGATAGGTTCCATACATGCGTACCTCCTGCTCCCTCTCGGCGACGGCTCGCTCTCTTTCAGCCACTGCAGCCTCCCTCCTCGCCACTTCCGCGCGGGCAGTCCACCTCACAGTCATCTTCGTCGACTCCATAGTCTTTCTCAACATCGGCACGTCGACGACCTCCACGACATTGGAGAAGGATACGTGCGCCATGGGACGGACGTGGATCGGACCGCTCTGAACGAATCACGTAACATTTTTACATATGTGATTATATGTTGTATGTGAACGAGAGAGCTACCGCACCATAGCAGGGGCCGCGTTGAGGTCGCGGTGGAGAGTGCTAGGAAGGCGACTGAGGCGGAGGCGGAGAGGGTCGATCATGGCTCGATGGCCAATCGCGCCCCGAGACAGCTGGCGAGTCGTGGCAGCCTGAACAGCATTGAAATGCTAACATGTGTAATGATAACGGTTTGGATTTATAGTTGAACATCGATAATGTGTTTATTGTGTTTTCCCCATAACTCACATCAGTCAAATCGGGGCTGGGCGAACGGCACGTGGCAACGGAAGACGAACGGGTCTGGGAGGGAATGATATCAAGTCATCCACACTCTGTTTAGTATTGACAAAAACACTCATATTACATCGTGATACTGACCAGTGGGCTGGACGAGCGGCAGGTGGCGGCGGAGGATGGGCGGTCGGGGGAGGGGCTGGTGGACACGGAGGAGGGGCGGGTGGGGGACGGAGAGCGAGACGGCCACAGAAGGGAGCTGGCATCGCACCCCGAACGCCTGCCACACGATCATTAGTGATAGAATATGGTCGCGCGAGGGTTACTGTTCGGCACTAGTGTATGCGTAGCGGTCAGTCTCTTCTAACGACTTCGGATTACTTCACGTGACTCGAACGACTTCAACCTTATACAGTATGAGCACTGCTTACCGGTCGGATTCGACAGAGTGGTCAGCGACGTCGTCTAGAAAGTCCCACTCGCCAGTCGACATGCTAGTCCTGAAATTACACATCTAATTAGGGTGTGGAACCATAAATGTGGAACAATGCAAACTTTGACCGATTAAATCACCAAATACAAAACACAATACGACTAGCGAAGATAGCGCAGGAAGCTCGGTCAGAGATATAGTATAGTGGACCCGCAAAAGAGTTCAGAGACATTAAAGTGGTTATACAACGATCAGAACAATTTGCTTGATGTTTTCAATTGAACCAAAAAAGGCTTGGGTAGCCGAAATCAAACCCGTGAGTCACGCTAAGCGAGAGCGCTATCACTGCGCCCTGAAGGGTGAGAGAAGAGGCGTTTGCGGTGAGTGAGAGGATGTGGTGAGTGAGGTCATAAAAGGAGGGAAGTGCCGGACCGGCGTCTAGCCAACGGCATCCCCCTCTCCCCTCTGGGAACAGAGTACAGAGAGGTCAACAGGAAAACAGATTCAAACACTCAGTACTTTGCCGTTGATACAGTTAGTAGATATGGATTTGGATTGACCTAGTTTCTGAACAGTCTAATGGATCGTAAAAGTATGTGTGAGATAAATAAATAAAAAATAATAATAAATATAAAAAAAATAAATAAAAGATAAATAAATAAATATAAAAGATAACTTATAGAATGTGAACGATCAAACGAAATTCCACCTGCACTGCGAGCCTCGCTCTCTGAAAAGTGGATAACACGCTCAATACCGGACTGATTTTCCGCACTCTAACAGAGCAGAATGACCGTAATACGGGGTAGTATTGCTATACAGTCATATCGTTATGGGACCGGATAGGGAAAATTTGAGAGGAGTCAGGCGCGGCCCAAAAAAATGACGTTTTTTTGGATTTTCTTCAAATTTCTTGCTTGTTTGGCAAATTTTTGTGATTGATTTTGCAAAACTACATACTTCCTTTTTGTTATGTTGCTAAATAGTCGTACGTAACTCATTTTATATAGCTCTACAAACTTGATGAATTATAACTTCAACTTGGCAATTCATTTCGTAGATATTTGATCATCATTTGTGCAGCGACCAATGTTCGAGAATACTTCAATCACTATTTACTCATATTAGACATTCATGAATAAACCTATAAGAAGCAAATAATGCTAGAAAAGAAAATATAACACAAAAAGAAATCAAAACAGAGTTTTACAGAAAACAGCTGGTTTCGTAGCGAATAATACTGCCCTATCCGAATATCGGTAAATATACAAAGAATAACGTCAACAGTAGCCCGTAGCAACTAATTATTGCGGAAAATCAGTCCGGTATTGTGACGCTAGTGAAAAGTGGCCGGAAAAACGGCGGATGGCCGATATATCGGCCGCCTCCCACTGCGAAAGACCGCCCATTCACCCATTCGGGTTCAAGCAACGCAAACTTTGAATAGTCGTAGCAATCTGAAGAAACATCGCAGGTTATCTAAATTTATTTCACGTAAAGTTCTGACAGAACTCTATCGAATATATTTGATCTCAAACAGTTAGGATGAAAATGAAGTTGTTACGATTAATCGCGTCTGTAAAGAACCCTGCAGACCAAGGGAATTTCGAAAATAGTAAATGTGAGAGAAATATGTGTATGCGTGCGTGCAGCCTCTTACCAACAACATCGCTCAAAAGGTGGCTGTGATGGCGAAAGCCACAGGTGCATACTTTCATTGCCGTCGCGTTTAAAACGCACGTGCACTTGAAGACGCCGTGAACGTGGCATCTCGCTTACGTTCATAGCTCGTTGAGAATACGCCATCCCGTCTGATCTGGCAAGTCAAGCAACGTTGCGCCCGATTAGTACTTGGAACGGAGACGGCCTGGGAATTCCGGGTAGCGTAAGCTTTTGGAACATCAATGCATGCGATGTTTTGTAAAACAAAACACAGACAATGGGACAAAAACATTGCATCGGCCGGGAATCGAACCCGGGCCGCCCGCGTGGCAGGCGAGCATTCTACCACTGAACCACCGATGCTTCGATCAGAGGCTAGAAAGGCAGAGTGTCGTCTAGATTTTGAGATCAGCGCGGCGAGTGGAAAACGACAAAATGTTATTCCGTTGCGGGGAATCGAACCCCGGCCTTACGGGTGAGAGCCGTAAATCCTAACCACTAGACCACAACGGACATGAATTCGAGTGTGAGAGCGGCAGACGTGTATGCGTGCGTGCAGCCTCTTACCAACAACATCGCTCAAAAGGTGGCTGTGATGGCGAAAGCCACAGGTGCATACTTTCATTGCCGTCGCGTTTAAAACGCACGTGCACTTGAAGACGCCGTGAACGTGGCATCTCGCTTACGTTCATAGCTCGTTGAGAATACGCCATCCCGTCTGATCTGGCAAGTCAAGCAACGTTGCGCCCGATTAGTACTTGGAACGGAGACGGCCTGGGAATTCCGGGTAGCGTAAGCTTTTGGAACATCAATGCATGCGATGTTTTGTAAAACAAAACACAGACAATGGGACAAAAACATTGCATCGGCCGGGAATCGAACCCGGGCCGCCCGCGTGGCAGGCGAGCATTCTACCACTGAACCACCGATGCTTCGATCAGAGGCTAGAAAGGCAGAGTGTCGTCTAGATTTTGAGATCAGCGCGGCGAGTGGAAAACGACAAAATGTTATTCCGTTGCGGGGAATCGAACCCCGGCCTTACGGGTGAGAGCCGTAAATCCTAACCACTAGACCACAACGGACATGAATTCGAGTGTGAGAGCGGCAGACGTGTATGCGTGCGTGCAGCCTCTTACCAACAACATCGCTCAAAAGGTGGCTGTGATGGCGAAAGCCACAGGTGCATACTTTCATTGCCGTCGCGTTTAAAACGCACGTGCACTTGAAGACGCCGTGAACGTGGCATCTCGCTTACGTTCATAGCTCGTTGAGAATACGCCATCCCGTCTGATCTGGCAAGTCAAGCAACGTTGCGCCCGATTAGTACTTGGAACGGAGACGGCCTGGGAATTCCGGGTAGCGTAAGCTTTTGGAACATCAATGCATGCGATGTTTTGTAAAACAAAACACAGACAATGGGACAAAAACATTGCATCGGCCGGGAATCGAACCCGGGCCGCCCGCGTGGCAGGCGAGCATTCTACCACTGAACCACCGATGCTTCGATCAGAGGCTAGAAAGGCAGAGTGTCGTCTAGATTTTGAGATCAGCGCGGCGAGTGGAAAACGACAAAATGTTATTCCGTTGCGGGGAATCGAACCCCGGCCTTACGGGTGAGAGCCGTAAATCCTAACCACTAGACCACAACGGACATGAATTCGAGTGTGAGAGCGGCAGACGTGTATGCGTGCGTGCAGCCTCTTACCAACAACATCGCTCAAAAGGTGGCTGTGATGGCGAAAGCCACAGGTGCATACTTTCATTGCCGTCGCGTTTAAAACGCACGTGCACTTGAAGACGCCGTGAACGTGGCATCTCGCTTACGTTCATAGCTCGTTGAGAATACGCCATCCCGTCTGATCTGGCAAGTCAAGCAACGTTGCGCCCGATTAGTACTTGGAACGGAGACGGCCTGGGAATTCCGGGTAGCGTAAGCTTTTGGAACATCAATGCATGCGATGTTTTGTAAAACAAAACACAGACAATGGGACAAAAACATTGCATCGGCCGGGAATCGAACCCGGGCCGCCCGCGTGGCAGGCGAGCATTCTACCACTGAACCACCGATGCTTCGATCAGAGGCTAGAAAGGCAGAGTGTCGTCTAGATTTTGAGATCAGCGCGGCGAGTGGAAAACGACAAAATGTTATTCCGTTGCGGGGAATCGAACCCCGGCCTTACGGGTGAGAGCCGTAAATCCTAACCACTAGACCACAACGGACATGAATTCGAGTGTGAGAGCGGCAGACGTGTATGCGTGCGTGCAGCCTCTTACCAACAACATCGCTCAAAAGGTGGCTGTGATGGCGAAAGCCACAGGTGCATACTTTCATTGCCGTCGCGTTTAAAACGCACGTGCACTTGAAGACGCCGTGAACGTGGCATCTCGCTTACGTTCATAGCTCGTTGAGAATACGCCATCCCGTCTGATCTGGCAAGTCAAGCAACGTTGCGCCCGATTAGTACTTGGAACGGAGACGGCCTGGGAATTCCGGGTAGCGTAAGCTTTTGGAACATCAATGCATGCGATGTTTTGTAAAACAAAACACAGACAATGGGACAAAAACATTGCATCGGCCGGGAATCGAACCCGGGCCGCCCGCGTGGCAGGCGAGCATTCTACCACTGAACCACCGATGCTTCGATCAGAGGCTAGAAAGGCAGAGTGTCGTCTAGATTTTGAGATCAGCGCGGCGAGTGGAAAACGACAAAATGTTATTCCGTTGCGGGGAATCGAACCCCGGCCTTACGGGTGAGAGCCGTAAATCCTAACCACTAGACCACAACGGACATGAATTCGAGTGTGAGAGCGGCAGACGTGTATGCGTGCGTGCAGCCTCTTACCAACAACATCGCTCAAAAGGTGGCTGTGATGGCGAAAGCCACAGGTGCATACTTTCATTGCCGTCGCGTATTAAAAAACGCACGTGCACTTGAAGACGCCGTGAACGTGGCATCTCGCTTACGTTCATAGCTCGTTGAGAATACGCCATCCCGTCTGATCTGGCAAGTCAAGCAACGTTGCGCCCGATTAGTACTTGGAACGGAGACGGCCTGGGAATTCCGGGTAGCGTAAGCTTTTGGAACATCAATGCATGCGATGTTTTGTAAAACAAAACACAGACAATGGGACAAAAACATTGCATCGGCCGGGAATCGAACCCGGGCCGCCCGCGTGGCAGGCGAGCATTCTACCACTGAACCACCGATGCTTCGATCAGAGGCTAGAAAGGCAGAGTGTCGTCTAGATTTTGAGATCAGCGCGGCGAGTGGAAAACGACAAAATGTTATTCCGTTGCGGGGAATCGAACCCCGGCCTTACGGGTGAGAGCCGTAAATCCTAACCACTAGACCACAACGGACATGAATTCGAGTGTGAGAGCGGCAGACGTGTATGCGTGCGTGCAGCCTCTTACCAACAACATCGCTCAAAAGGTGGCTGTGATGGCGAAAGCCACAGGTGCATACTTTCATTGCCGTCGCGTTTAAAACGCACGTGCACTTGAAGACGCCGTGAACGTGGCATCTCGCTTACGTTCATAGCTCGTTGAGAATACGCCATCCCGTCTGATCTGGCAAGTCAAGCAACGTTGCGCCCGATTAGTACTTGGAACGGAGACGGCCTGGGAATTCCGGGTAGCGTAAGCTTTTGGAACATCAATGCATGCGATGTTTTGTAAAACAAAACACAGACAATGGGACAAAAACATTGCATCGGCCGGGAATCGAACCCGGGCCGCCCGCGTGGCAGGCGAGCATTCTACCACTGAACCACCGATGCTTCGATCAGAGGCTAGAAAGGCAGAGTGTCGTCTAGATTTTGAGATCAGCGCGGCGAGTGGAAAACGACAAAATGTTATTCCGTTGCGGGGAATCGAACCCCGGCCTTACGGGTGAGAGCCGTAAATCCTAACCACTAGACCACAACGGACATGAATTCGAGTGTGAGAGCGGCAGACGTGTATGCGTGCGTGCAGCCTCTTACCAACAACATCGCTCAAAAGGTGGCTGTGATGGCGAAAGCCACAGGTGCATACTTTCATTGCCGTCGCGTTTAAAACGCACGTGCACTTGAAGACGCCGTGAACGTGGCATCTCGCTTACGTTCATAGCTCGTTGAGAATACGCCATCCCGTCTGATCTGGCAAGTCAAGCAACGTTGCGCCCGATTAGTACTTGGAACGGAGACGGCCTGGGAATTCCGGGTAGCGTAAGCTTTTGGAACATCAATGCATGCGATGTTTTGTAAAACAAAACACAGACAATGGGACAAAAACATTGCATCGGCCGGGAATCGAACCCGGGCCGCCCGCGTGGCAGGCGAGCATTCTACCACTGAACCACCGATGCTTCGATCAGAGGCTAGAAAGGCAGAGTGTCGTCTAGATTTTGAGATCAGCGCGGCGAGTGGAAAACGACAAAATGTTATTCCGTTGCGGGGAATCGAACCCCGGCCTTACGGGTGAGAGCCGTAAATCCTAACCACTAGACCACAACGGACATGAATTCGAGTGTGAGAGCGGCAGACGTGTATGCGTGCGTGCAGCCTCTTACCAACAACATCGCTCAAAAGGTGGCTGTGATGGCGAAAGCCACAGGTGCATACTTTCATTGCCGTCGCGTTTAAAACGCACGTGCACTTGAAGACGCCGTGAACGTGGCATCTCGCTTACGTTCATAGCTCGTTGAGAATACGCCATCCCGTCTGATCTGGCAAGTCAAGCAACGTTGCGCCCGATTAGTACTTGGAACGGAGACGGCCTGGGAATTCCGGGTAGCGTAAGCTTTTGGAACATCAATGCATGCGATGTTTTGTAAAACAAAACACAGACAATGGGACAAAAACATTGCATCGGCCGGGAATCGAACCCGGGCCGCCCGCGTGGCAGGCGAGCATTCTACCACTGAACCACCGATGCTTCGATCAGAGGCTAGAAAGGCAGAGTGTCGTCTAGATTTTGAGATCAGCGCGGCGAGTGGAAAACGACAAAATGTTATTCCGTTGCGGGGAATCGAACCCCGGCCTTACGGGTGAGAGCCGTAAATCCTAACCACTAGACCACAACGGACATGAATTCGAGTGTGAGAGCGGCAGACGTGTATGCGTGCGTGCAGCCTCTTACCAACAACATCGCTCAAAAGGTGGCTGTGATGGCGAAAGCCACAGGTGCATACTTTCATTGCCGTCGCGTATTAAAAAACGCACGTGCACTTGAAGACGCCGTGAACGTGGCATCTCGCTTACGTTCATAGCTCGTTGAGAATACGCCATCCCGTCTGATCTGGCAAGTCAAGCAACGTTGCGCCCGATTAGTACTTGGAACGGAGACGGCCTGGGAATTCCGGGTAGCGTAAGCTTTTGGAACATCAATGCATGCGATGTTTTGTAAAACAAAACACAGACAATGGGACAAAAACATTGCATCGGCCGGGAATCGAACCCGGGCCGCCCGCGTGGCAGGCGAGCATTCTACCACTGAACCACCGATGCTTCGATCAGAGGCTAGAAAGGCAGAGTGTCGTCTAGATTTTGAGATCAGCGCGGCGAGTGGAAAACGACAAAATGTTATTCCGTTGCGGGGAATCGAACGCCTTACGGGTGAGAGCCGTAAATCCTAACCACTAGACCACAACGGACATGAATTCGAGTGTGAGAGCGGCAGACGTGTATGCGTGCGTGCAGCCTCTTACCAACAACATCGCTCAAAAGGTGGCTGTGATGGCGAAAGCCACAGGTGCATACTTTCATTGCCGTCGCGTTTAAAACGCACGTGCACTTGAAGACGCCGTGAACGTGGCATCTCGCTTACGTTCATAGCTCGTTGAGAATACGTCATCCGGTCTGATCTGGCAAGTCAAGCAACGTTGCGCCCGATTAGTACTTGGAACGGAGACGGCCTGGGAATTCCGGGTAGCGTAAGCTTTTGGAACATCAATGCATGCGATGTTTTGTAAAACAAAACACAGACAATGGGACAAAAACATTGCATCGGCCGGGAATCGAACCCGGGCCGCCCGCGTGGCAGGCGAGCATTCTACCACTGAACCACCGATGCTTCGATCAGAGGCTAGAAAGGCAGAGTGTCGTCTAGATTTTGAGATCAGCGCGGCGAGTGGAAAACGACAAAATATTATTCCGTTGCGGGGAATCGAACCCCGGCCTTACGGGTGAGAGCCGTAAATCCTAACCACTAGACCACAACGGACATGACTTCGAGTGTGAGAGCGGCAGACGTGTATGCGTGCGTGCAGCCTCTTACCAACAACATCGCTCAAAAGGTGGCTGTGATGGCGAAAGCCACAGGTGCATACTTTCATTGCCGTCGCGTTTAAAACGCACGTGCACTTGAAGACGCCGTGAACGTGGCATCTCGCTTACGTTCATAGCTCGTTGAGAATACGCCATCCCGTCTGATCTGGCAAGTCAAGCAACGTTGCGCCCGATTAGTACTTGGAACGGAGACGGCCTGGGAATTCCGGGTAGCGTAAGCTTTTGGAACATCAATGCATGCGATGTTTTGTAAAACAAAACACAGACAATGGGACAAAAACATTGCATCGGCCGGGAATCGAACCCGGGCCGCCCGCGTGGCAGGCGAGCATTCTACCACTGAACCACCGATGCTTCGATCAGAGGCTAGAAAGGCAGAGTGTCGTCTAGATTTTGAGATCAGCGCGGCGAGTGGAAAACGACAAAATGTTATTCCGTTGCGGGGAATCGAACCCCGGCCTTACGGGTGAGAGCCGTAAATCCTAACCACTAGACCACAACGGACATGACTTCGAGTGTGAGAGCGGCAGACGTGTATGCGTGCGTGCAGCCTCTTACCAACAACATCGCTCAAAAGGTGGCTGTGATGGCGAAAGCCACAGGTGCATACTTTCATTGCCGTCGCGTTTTAAACGCACGTGCACTTGAAGACGCCGTGAACGTGGCATCTCGCTTACGTTCATAGCTCGTTGAGAATACGCCATCCCGTCTGATCTGGCAAGTCAAGCAACGTTGCGCCCGATTAGTACTTGGAACGGAGACGGCCTGGGAATTCCGGGTAGCGTAAGCTTTTGGAACATCAATGCATGCGATGTTTTGTAAAACAAAACACAGACAATGGGACAAAAACATTGCATCGGCCGGGAATCGAACCCGGGCCGCCCGCGTGGCAGGCGAGCATTCTACCACTGAACCACCGATGCTTCGATCAGAGGCTAGAAAGGCAGAGTGTCGTCTAGATTTTGAGATCAGCGCGGCGAGTGGAAAACGACAAAATGTTATTCCGTTGCGGGGAATCGAACCCCGGCCTTACGGGTGAGAGCCGTAAATCCTAACCACTAGACCACAACGGACATGACTTCGAGTGTGAGAGCGGCAGACGTGTATGCGTGCGTGCAGCCTCTTACCAACAACATCGCTCAAAAGGTGGCTGTGATGGCGAAAGCCACAGGTGCATACTTTCATTGCCGTCGCGTTTAAAACGCACGTGCACTTGAAGACGCCGTGAACGTGGCATCTCGCTTACGTTCATAGCTCGTTGAGAATACGCCATCCCGTCTGATCTGGCAAGTCAAGCAACGTTGCGCCCGATTAGTACTTGGAACGGAGACGACGGCCTGGGAATTCCGGGTAGCGTAAGCTTTTGGAACATCAATGCATGCGATGTTTTGTAAAACAAAACACAGACATTGGGACAAAAACATTGCATCGGCCGGGAATCGAACCCGGGCCGCCCGCGTGGCAGGCGAGCATTCTACCACTGAACCACCGATGCTTCGATCAGAGGCTAGAAAGGCAGAGTGTCGTCTAGATTTTGAGATCAGCGCGGCGAGTGGAAAACGACAAAATGTTATTCCGTTGCGGGAATCGAACCCCGGCCTTACGGGTGAGAGCCGTAAATCCTAACCACTAGACCACAACGGACATGACTTCGAGTGTGAGAGCGGCAGACGTGTATGCGTGCGTGCAGCCTCTTACCAACAACATCGCTCAAAAGGTGGCTGTGATGGCGAAAGCCACAGGTGCATACTTTCATTGCCGTCGCGTTTTAAACGCACGTGCACTTGAAGACGCCGTGAACGTGGCATCTCGCTTACGTTCATAGCTCGTTGAGAATACGCCATCCCGTCTGATCTGGCAAGTCAAGCAACGTTGCGCCCGATTAGTACTTGGAACGGAGACGGCCTGGGAATTCCGGGTAGCGTAAGCTTTTGGAACATCAATGCATGCGATGTTTTGTAAAACAAAACACAGACAATGGGACAAAAACATTGCATCGGCCGGGAATCGAACCCGGGCCGCCCGCGTGGCAGGCGAGCATTCTACCACTGAACCACCGATGCTTCGATCAGAGGCTAGAAAGGCAGAGTGTCGTCTAGATTTTGAGATCAGCGCGGCGAGTGGAAAACGACAAAATGTTATTCCGTTGCGGGGAATCGAACCCCGGCCTTACGGGTGAGAGCCGTAAATCCTAACCACTAGACCACAACGGACATGACTTCGAGTGTGAGAGCGGCAGACGTGTATGCGTGCGTGCAGCCTCTTACCAACAACATCGCTCAAAAGGTGGCTGTGATGGCGAAAGCCACAGGTGCATACTTTCATTGCCGTCGCGTTTAAAACGCACGTGCACTTGAAGACGCCGTGAACGTGGCATCTCGCTTACGTTCATAGCTCGTTGAGAATACGCCATCCCGTCTGATCTGGCAAGTCAAGCAACGTTGCGCCCGATTAGTACTTGGAACGGAGACGACGGCCTGGGAATTCCGGGTAGCGTAAGCTTTTGGAACATCAATGCATGCGATGTTTTGTAAAACAAAACACAGACATTGGGACAAAAACATTGCATCGGCCGGGAATCGAACCCGGGCCGCCCGCGTGGCAGGCGAGCATTCTACCACTGAACCACCGATGCTTCGATCAGAGGCTAGAAAGGCAGAGTGTCGTCTAGATTTTGAGATCAGCGCGGCGAGTGGAAAACGACAAAATGTTATTCCGTTGCGGGGAATCGAACCCCGGCCTTACGGGTGAGAGCCGTAAATCCTAACCACTAGACCACAACGGACATGACTACGAGTGTGAGAGCGGCAGACGTGTATGCGTGCGTGCAGCCTCTTACCAACAACATCGCTCAAAAGGTGGCTGTGATGGCGAAAGCCACAGGTGCATACTTTCATTGCCGTCGCGTTTAAAACGCACGTGCACTTGAAGACGCCGTGAACGTGGCATCTCGCTTACGTTCATAGCTCGTTGAGAATACGCCATCCCGTCTGATCTGGCAAGTCAAGCAACGTTGCGCCCGATTAGTACTTGGAACGGAGACGGCCTGGGAATTCCGGGTAGCGTAAGCTTTTGGAACATCAATGCATGCGATGTTTTGTAAAACAAAACACAGACAATGGGACAAAAACATTGCATCGGCCGGGAATCGAACCCGGGCCGCCCGCGTGGCAGGCGAGCATTCTACCACTGAACCACCGATGCTTCGATCAGAGGCTAGAAAGGCAGAGTGTCGTCTAGATTTTGAGATCAGCGCGGCGAGTGGAAAACGACAAAATGTTATTCCGTTGCGGGGAATCGAACCCCGGCCTTACGGGTGAGAGCCGTAAATCCTAACCACTAGACCACAACGGACATGAATTCGAGTGTGAGAGCGGCAGACGTGTATGCGTGCGTGCAGCCTCTTACCAACAACATCGCTCAAAAGGTGGCTGTGATGGCGAAAGCCACAGGTGCATACTTTCATTGCCGTCGCGTTTAAAACGCACGTGCACTTGAAGACGCCGTGAACGTGGCATCTCGCTTACGTTCATAGCTCGTTGAGAATACGCCATCCCGTCTGATCTGGCAAGTCAAGCAACGTTGCGCCCGATTAGTACTTGGAACGGAGACGGCCTGGGAATTCCGGGTAGCGTAAGCTTTTGGAACATCAATGCATGCGATGTTTTGTAAAACAAAACACAGACAATGGGACAAAAACATTGCATCGGCCGGGAATCGAACCCGGGCCGCCCGCGTGGCAGGCGAGCATTCTACCACTGAACCACCGATGCTTCGATCAGAGGCTAGAAAGGCAGAGTGTCGTCTAGATTTTGAGATCAGCGCGGCGAGTGGAAAACGACAAAATGTTATTCCGTTGCGGGAATCGAACCCCTGGCCTTACGGGTGAGAGCCGTAAATCCTAACCACTAGACCACAACGGACATGACTTCGAGTGTGAGAGCGGCAGACGTGTATGCGTGCGTGCAGCCTCTTACCAACAACATCGCTCAAAAGGTGGCTGTGATGGCGAAAGCCACAGGTGCATACTTTCATTGCCGTCGCGTTTAAAACGCACGTGCACTTGAAGACGCCGTGAACGTGGCATCTCGCTTACGTTCATAGCTCGTTGAGAATACGCCATCCGTCTGATCTGGCAAGTCAAGCAACGTTGCGCCCGATTAGTACTTGGAACGGAGACGGCCTGGGAATTCCGGGTAGCGTAAGCTTTTGGAACATCAATGCATGCGATGTTTTGTAAAACAAAACACAGACAATGGGACAAAAACATTGCATCGGCCGGGAATCGAACCCGGGCCGCCCGCGTGGCAGGCGAGCATTCTACCACTGAACCACCGATGCTTCGATCAGAGGCTAGAAAGGCAGAGTGTCGTCTAGATTTTGAGATCAGCGCGGCGAGTGGAAAACGACAAAATGTTATTCCGTTGCGGAGAATCGAACCCCGGCCTTACGGGTGAGAGCCGTAAATCCTAACCACTAGACCACAACGGACATGACTACGAGTGTGAGAGCGGCAGACGTGTATGCGTGCGTGCAGCCTCTTACCAACAACATCGCTCAAAAGGTGGCTGTGATGGCAAAAGCCACAGGTGCATACTTTCATTGCCGTCGCGTTTAAAACGCACGTGTACTTGAAGACGCCGTGAACGTGGCATCTCGCTTACGTTCATAGCTCGTTGAGAATACGCCATCCCGTCTGATCTGGCAAGTCAAGCAACGTTGCGCCCGATTAGTACTTGGAACGGAGACGGCCTGGGAATTCCGGGTAGCGTAAGCTTTTGGAACATCAATGCATGCGATGTTTTGTAAAACAAAACACAGACAATGGGACAAAAACATTGCATCGGCCGGAATCGAACCCGGGCCGCCAGCGTGGCAGGCGAGCATTCTACCACTGAACCACCGATGCTTCGATCAGAGGCTAGAAAGGCAGAGTGTCGTCTAGATTTTGAGATCAGCGCGGCGAGTGGAAAACGACAAAATGTTATTCCGTTGCGGGGAATCGAACCCCGGCCTTACGGGTGAGAGCCGTTAATCCTAACCACTAGACCACAACGGACATGACTTCGAGTGTGAGAGCGGCAGACGTGTATGCGTGCGTGCAGCCTCTTACCAACAACATCGCTCAAAAGGTGGCTGTGATGGCGAAAGCCACAGGTGCATACTTTCATTGCCGTCGCGTTTAAAACGCACGTGCACTTGAAGACGCCGTGAACGTGGCATCTCGCTTACGTTCATAGCTCGTTGAGAATACGCCATCCCGTCTGATCTGGCAAGTCAGTAACGTTGCGCCCGATTAGTACTTGGAACGGAGACGGCCTGGAATTCCGGGTAGCGTAAGCTTTTGGAACATCAATGCATGCGATGTTTTGTAAAACAAAACACAGACAATGGGACAAAAACATTGCATCGGCCGGGAATCGAACCCGGGCCGCCCGCGTGGCAGGCGAGCATTCTACCACTGAACCACCGATGCTTCGATCAGAGGCTAGAAAGGCAGAGTGTCGTCTAGATTTTGAGATCAGCGCGGCGAGTGGAAAACGACAAAATGTTATTCCGTTGCGGGAATCGAACCCCGGCCTTACGGGTGAGAGCCGTTAATCCTAACCACTAGACCACAACGGACATGACTTCGAGTGTGAGAGCGGCAGACGTGTATGCGTGCGTGCAGCCTCTTACCAACAACATCGCTCAAAAGGTGGCTGTGATGGCGAAAGCCACAGGTGCATACTTTCATTGCCGTCGCGTTTAAAACGCACGTGCACTTGAAGACGCCGTGAACGTGGCATCTCGCTTACGTTCATAGCTCGTTGAGAATACGCCATCCCGTCTGATCTGGCAAGTCAAGTAACGTTGCGCCCGATTAGTACTTGGAACGGAGACGGCCTGGGAATTCCGGGTAGCGTAAGCTTTTGGAACATCAATGCATGCGATGTTTTGTAAAACAAAACACAGACAATGGGACAAAAACATTGCATCGGCCGGGAATCGAACCCGGGCCGCCCGCGTGGCAGGCGAGCATTCTACCACTGAACCACCGATGCTTCGATCAGAGGCTAGAAAGGCAGAGTGTCGTCTAGATTTTGAGATCAGCGCGGGCGAGTGGAAAACGACAAAATGTTATTCCGTTGCGGGGAATCGAACCCCGGCCTTACGGGTGAGAGCCGTTAATCCTAACCACTAGACCACAACGGACATGACTTCGAGTGTGAGAGCGGCAGACGTGTATGCGTGCGTGCAGCCTCTTACCAACAACATCGCTCAAAAGGTGGCTGTGATGGCGAAAGCCACAGGTGCATACTTTCATTGCCGTCGCGTTTAAAACGCACGTGCACTTGAAGACGCCGTGAACGTGGCATCTCGCTTACGTTCATAGCTCGTTGAGAATACGCCATCCGTCTGATCTGGCAAGTTGCAACGTTGCGCCCGATTAGTACTTGGAACGGAGACGGCCTGGGAATTCCGGGTAGCGTAAGCTTTTGGAACATCAATGCATGCGATGTTTTGTAAAACAAAACACAGACAATGGGACAAAAACATTGCATCGGCCGGGAATCGAACCCGGGCCGCCCGCGTGGCAGGCGAGCATTCTACCACTGAACCACCGATGCTACGAGAGACGGTGATTCGGATTGCGGCATATGCGCAGGAGACCAGTTACAGCCAGCGGATCCCGACTTGCGAGAGAATATCTCCGTATATCTGTCCCGTGTTTTCGCATAGACGTTTCTTGTAGTATCGCTTACAAGTCCGTTGTGGTCTAGTGGTTAGGATTTACGGCTCTCACCCGTAAGGCCGGGGTTCGATTCCCCGCAACGGAATAACGTTTTAGCACGTCATCATTCATTTACGCTGTTTGGATTGCTAAACAATTCTTTTATATACGTTTCAAACAAAATAACTCATAAATGTCATGGAAACACCAAGATGTTTGAAGCAAATGTTATTCCGTTGCGGGGAATCGAACCCGGCCTTACGGGTGAGAGCCGTAAATCCTAACTACTAGACCACAACGGACATGTCGAGAAGTGTGAGAGCCGGCGATGTGTAGGCGAGGCCACTCTATGCAACGAGCCAGCGTGTCAATCACGCAATGATCACCCGAGTTGCTATTCTATCCGAATAGAAATCGCATGCGGTGAAGTCACAAAGTTTTCACCACGGGTGTTTCCCAGACCGTCATTGTTTCAATTATTAATTGTGAGCGTCCTCTTCTGCATGCATGACCAAATCGTACGAGATGGCGTAATTTTAGAGAGTTATGAACGTTAGCAATGGTTTTAAAGATGATCCGTCATTCCATTCGTCAAAAACCTAATTCAAACCGGTAACTCAAAACAAAAACATTGCATCGGCCGGGAATCGAACCCGGGCGCCCGCGTGGCAGGCGAGCATTCTACCACTGAACCACCGATGCTACGAGAGACGGTGATTCGGATTGCGGCATATGCGCAGGAGACCAGTTACAGCCAGCGGATCCCGACTTGCGAGAGAATATCTCCGTATATCTGTCCCGTGTTTCGCATAGACGTTTCTTGTAGTATCGCTTACAAGTCCGTTGTGGTCTAGTGGTTAGGATTTACGGCTCTCACCCGTAAGGCCGGGGTTCGATTCCCCGCAACGGAATAACGTTTTAGCACGTCATCATTCATTTAAGCTGTTTGATTGCTAAACAATTCTTTTATTATACGTTTCAAACAAAATAACTCATAAATGTCATGGAAACACCAGATGTTTGAAGCAAAATGTTATTCCGTTGCGGGGAATCGAACCCCGGCCTTACGGGTGAGAGCCGTAAATCCTAACCACTAGACCACAACGGACATGTCGAGAAGTGTGAGAGCCGGCGATGTGTAGGCGAGGCCACTCTATGCAACGAGCCAGCGTGTCAATCACGCAATGATCACCCGAGTTGCTATTCTCGCCGAAATAAAAATCGCATGCGGTGAAGTCACAAAGTTTTCACCACGGGTGTTTCCCAGACCGTCATTGTTTCAATTATTAATTGTGAGCGTCCTCTTCTGCATGCATGACCAAATCGTACGAGATGGCGTAATTTTAGAGAGTTATGAACGTTAGCAATGGTTTTAAAGATGATCCGTCATTCCATTCGTCAAAAACCTAATTCAAACCGGTAACTCAAAACAAAAACATTGCATCGGCCGGGAATCGAACCCGGGCCGCCCGCGTGGCAGGCGAGCATTCTACCACTGAACCACCGATGCTACGAGAGACGGTGATTCGGATTGCGGCATATGCGCAGGAGACCAGTTACAGCCAGCGGATGGCGGATCCCGACTTGCGAGAGAATATCTCCGTATATCTGTCCCGTGTTCCGCATAGACGTTTCTTGTAGTATCGCTTACAAGTCCGTTGTGGTCTAGTGGTTAGGATTTACGGCTCTCACCCGTAAGGCCGGGGTTCGATTCCCCGCAACGGAATAACGTTTTAGCACGTCATCATTCATTTAAGCTGTTTGGATTGCTAAACAATTCTTTTATTATACGTTTCAAACAAAATAACTCATAAATGTCATGGAAACACCAAGATGTTTGAAGCAAAATGTTATTCCGTTGCGGGGAATCGAACCCCGGCCTTACGGGTGAGAGCCGTAAATCCTAACCACTAGACCACAACGGACATGTCGAGAAGTGTGAGAGCCGGCGATGTGTAGGCGAGGCCACTCTATGCAACGAGCCAGCGTGTCAATCACGCAATGATCACCCGAGTTGCTATTCTATCCGAAATAGAAATCGCATGCGGTGAAGTCACAAAGTTTTCACCACGGGTGTTTCCCAGACCGTCATTGTTTCAATTATTAATTGTGAGCGTCCTCTTCTGCATGCATGACCAAATCGTACGAGATGGCGTAATTTTAGAGAGTTATGAACGTTAGCAATGGTTTTAAAGATGATCCGTCATTCCATTCGTCAAAAACCTAATTCAAACCGGTAACTCAAAACAAAAACATTGCATCGGCCGGGAATCGAACCCGGGCCGCCCGCGTGGCAGGCGAGCATTCTACCACTGAACCACCGATGCTACGAGAGACGGTGATTCGGATTGCGGCATATGCGCAGGAGACCAGTTACAGCCAGCGGATCCCGACTTGCGAGAGAATATCTCCGTATATCTGTCCCGTGTTTCGCATAGACGTTTCTTGTAGTATCGCTTACAAGTCCGTTGTGGTCTAGTGGTTAGGATTTACGGCTCTCACCCGTAAGGCCGGGGTTCGATTCCCCGCAACGGAATAACGTTTTAGCACGTCATCATTCATTTAAGCTGTTTGGATTGCTAAACAATTCTTTTATTATACGTTTCAAACAAAATAACTCATAAATGTCATGGAAACACCAGATGTTTGAAGCAAAATGTTATTCCGTTGCGGGGAATCGAACCCCGGCCTTACGGGTGAGAGCCGTAAATCCTAACCACTAGACCACAACGGACATGTCGAGAAGTGTGAGAGCCGGCGATGTGTAGGCGAGGCCACTCTATGCAACGAGCCAGCGTGTCAATCACGCAATGATCACCCGAGTTGCTATTCTCGCCGAAATAAAAATCGCATGCGGTGAAGTCACAAAGTTTTCACCACGGGTGTTTCCCAGACCGTCATTGTTTCAATTATTAATTGTGAGCGTCCTCTTCTGCATGCATGACCAAATCGTACGAGATGGCGTAATTTTAGAGAGTTATGAACGTTAGCAATGGTTTTAAAGATGATCCGTCATTCCATTCGTCAAAAACCTAATTCAAACCGGTAACTCAAAACAAAAACATTGCATCGGCCGGGAATCGAACCCGGGCCGCCCGCGTGGCAGGCGAGCATTCTACCACTGAACCACCGATGCTACGAGAGACGGTGATTCGGATTGCGGCATATGCGCAGGAGACCAGTTACAGCCAGCGGATCCCGACTTGCGAGAGAATATCTCCGTATATCTGTCCCGTGTTTCGCATAGACGTTTCTTGTAGTATCGCTTACAAGTCCGTTGTGGTCTAGTGGTTAGGATTTACGGCTCTCACCCGTAAGGCCGGGGTTCGATTCCCCGCAACGGAATAACGTTTTAGCACGTCATCATTCATTTAAGCTGTTTGGATTGCTAAACAATTCTTTTATTATACGTTTCAAACAAAATAACTCATAAATGTCATGGAAACACCAAGATGTTTGAAGCAAAATGTTATTCCGTTGCGGGGAATCGAACCCCGGCCTTACGGGTGAGAGCCGTAAATCCTAACCACTAGACCACAACGGACATGTCGAGAAGTGTGAGAGCCGGCGATGTGTAGGCGAGGCCACTCTATGCAACGAGCCAGCGTGTCAATCACGCAATGATCACCCGAGTTGCTATTCTCGCCGAAATAAAAATCGCATGCGGTGAAGTCACAAAGTTTTCACCACGGGTGTTTCCCAGACCGTCATTGTTTCAATTATTAATTGTGAGCGTCCTCTTCTGCATGCATGACCAAATCGTACGAGATGGCGTAATTTTAGAGAGTTATGAACGTTAGCAATGGTTTTAAAGATGATCCGTCATTCCATTCGTCAAAAACCTAATTCAAACCGGTAACTCAAAACAAAAACATTGCATCGGCCGGGAATCGAACCCGGGCCGCCCGCGTGGCAGGCGAGCATTCTACCACTGAACCACCGATGCTACGAGAGACGGTGATTCGGATTGCGGCATATGCGCAGGAGACCAGTTACAGCCAGCGGATCCCGACTTGCGAGAGAATATCTCCGTATATCTGTCCCGTGTTTCGCATAGACGTTTCTTGTAGTATCGCTTACAAGTCCGTTGTGGTCTAGTGGTTAGGATTTACGGCTCTCACCCGTAAGGCCGGGGTTCGATTCCCCGCAACGGAATAACGTTTTAGCACGTCATCATTCATTTAAGCTGTTTGGATTGCTAAACAATTCTTTTATTATACGTTTCAAACAAAATAACTCATAAATGTCATGGAAACACCAAGATGTTTGAAGCAAAATGTTATTCCGTTGCGGGGAATCGAACCCGGCCTTACGGGTGAGAGCCGTAAATCCTAACCACTAGACCACAACGGACATGTCGAGAAGTGTGAGAGCCGGCGATGTGTAGGCGAGGCCACTCTATGCAACGAGCCAGCGTGTCAATCACGCAATGATCACCCGAGTTGCTATTCTCGCCGAAATAAAAATCGCATGCGGTGAAGTCACAAAGTTTTCACCACGGGTGTTTCCCAGACCGTCATTGTTTCAATTATTAATTGTGAGCGTCCTCTTCTGCATGCATGACCAAATCGTACGAGATGGCGTAATTTTAGAGAGTTATGAACGTTAGCAATGGTTTTAAAGATGATCCGTCATTCCATTCGTCAAAAACCTAATTCAAACCGGTAACTCAAAACAAAAACATTGCATCGGCCGGGAATCGAACCCGGGCCGCCCGCGTGGCAGGCGAGCATTTTACCACTGAACCACCGATGCTACGAGAGACGGTGATTCGGATTGCGGCATATGCGCAGGAGACCAGTTACAGCCAGCGGATCCCGACTTGCGAGAGAATATCTCCGTATATCTGTCCCGTGTTTCGCATAGACGTTTCTTGTAGTATCGCTTACAAGTCCGTTGTGGTCTAGTGGTTAGGATTTACGGCTCTCACCCGTAAGGCCGGGGTTCGATTCCCCGCAACGGAATAACGTTTTAGCACGTCATCATTCATTTAAGCTGTTTGGATTGCTAAACAATTCTTTTATTATACGTTTCAAACAAAATAACTCATAAATGTCATGGAAACACCAAGATGTTTGAAGCAAAATGTTATTCCGTTGCGGGGAATCGAACCCCGGCCTTACGGGTGAGAGCCGTAAATCCTAACCACTAGACCACAACGGACATGTCGAGAAGTGTGAGAGCCGGCGATGTGTAGGCGAGGCCACTCTATGCAACGAGCCAGCGTGTCAATCACGCAATGATCACCCGAGTTGCTATTCTCGCCGAAATAAAAATCGCATGCGGTGAAGTCACAAAGTTTTCACCACGGGTGTTTCCCAGACCGTCATTGTTTCAATTATTAATTGTGAGCGTCCTCTTCTGCATGCATGACCAAATCGTACGAGATGGCGTAATTTTAGAGAGTTATGAACGTTAGCAATGGTTTTAAAGATGATCCGTCATTCCATTCGTCAAAAACCTAATTCAAACCGGTAACTCAAAACAAAAACATTGCATCGGCCGGGAATCGAACCCGGGCCGCCCGCGTGGCAGGCGAGCATTTTACCACTGAACCACCGATGCTACGAGAGACGGTGATTCGGATTGCGGCATATGCGCAGGAGACCAGTTACAGCCAGCGGATCCCGACTTGCGAGAGAATATCTCCGTATATCTGTCCCGTGTTTCGCATAGACGTTTCTTGTAGTATCGCTTACAAGTCCGTTGTGGTCTAGTGGTTAGGATTTACGGCTCTCACCCGTAAGGCCGGGGTTCGATTCCCCGCAACGGAATAACGTTTTAGCACGTCATCATTCATTTAAGCTGTTTGGATTGCTAAACAATTCTTTTATTATACGTTTCAAACAAAATAACTCATAAATGTCATGGAAACACCAAGATGTTTGAAGCAAAATGTTATTCCGTTGCGGGGAATCGAACCCCGGCCTTACGGGTGAGAGCCGTAAATCCTAACCACTAGACCACAACGGACATGTCGAGAAGTGTGAGAGCCGGCGATGTGTAGGCGAGGCCACTCTATGCAACGAGCCAGCGTGTCAATCACGCAATGACCACCCGAGTTGCTATTCTCGCCGAAATAAAAATCGCATGCGGTGAAGTCACAAAGTTTTCACCACGGGTGTTTCCCAGACCGTCATTGTTTCAATTATTAATTGTGAGCGTCCTCTTCTGCATGCATGACCAAATCGTACGAGATGGCGTAATTTTAGAAAGTTATGAACGTTAGCAATGGTTTTAAAGATGATCCGTCATTCCATTCGTCAAAAACCTAATTCAAACCGGTAACTCAAAACAAAAACATTGCATCGGCCGGGAATCGAACCCGGGCCGCCCGCGTGGCAGGCGAGCATTCTACCACTGAACCACCGATGCTACGAGAGACGGTGATTCGGATTGCGGCATATGCGCAGGAGACCAGTTACAGCCAGCGGATCCCGACTTGCGAGAGAATATAGGGTATCCCCCGGTTCACGGTACGGCAGCCATCTCGCCGCATATTTTCCAGACATCATTTCATCGCATTTAGCCGCGCTATCGGCCCGCGCGAGACCATTCGACCGCGCGAATCGCGCGCTTTGCGGTCTGATTTTAGGGAAATGAAGGTGATTTGCAATTCTAATGAAGCATAGTTCTTCACTTTCCAGAGCTAATAACTCTTTCCGGAGTTGTTGAATTTTTCCAATTTTTGGATATGTGGTGTGAATCCACAGTTCCAATAGAAGTCTAGATTTCGATTTTTGAATTTTGATGTAGTTTTCTTGTTATCAATCGATAACCACGTTTTTGAGGCTATTCAATAGGTGAAATTTAGAAAACTTAATAACTCACTTCAAACTCTTGCTACAGAACCCAGTTTGAGGAAGAAGGTTCTTTGATAGCGTCTGCACAGAACTCTAGTTTTCGATTTTTCGATTTCTTTCATTTTTGCCGTTTTTTCGGTGTAAAACCTCGAAATTTCTCCAATATGCATAAAAAGCTCGTCATTTCGCCCATGTCTGGCCGACCGCCGATAATTCGCGTACCGTGAAAATGGGGGATATCCTATATCTCCGTATATCTGTCCCGTGTTTCGCATAGACGTTTCTTGTAGTATCGCTTACAAGTCCGTTGTGGTCTAGTGGTTAGGATTTACGGCTCTCACCCGTAAGGCCGGGGTTCGATTCCCCGCAACGGAATAACGTTTTAGCACGTCATCATTCATTTAAGCTGTTTGGATTGCTAAACAATTCTTTTATTATACGTTTCAAACAAAATAACTCATAAATGTCATGGAAACACCAAGATGTTTGAAGCAAAATGTTATTCCGTTGCGGGGAATCGAACCCCGGCCTTACGGGTGAGAGCCGTAAATCCTAACCACTAGACCACAACGGACATGTCGAGAAGTGTGAGAGCCGGCGATGTGTAGGCGAGGCCACTCTATGCAACGAGCCAGCGTGTCAATCACGCAATGATCACCCGAGTTGCTATTCTCGCCGAAATAAAAATCGCATGCGGTGAAGTCACAAAGTTTTCACCAGGGGTGTTTCCCAGACCGTCATTGTTTCAATTATTAATTGTGAGCGTCCTCTTCTGTATGCATGACCAAATCGTACGAGATGGCGTAATTTTAGAGAGTTATGAACGTTAGCAATGGTTTTAAAGATGATCCGTCATTCCATTCGTCAAAAACCTAATTCAAACCGGTAACTCAAAACAAAAACATTGCATCGGCCGGGAATCGAACCCGGGCCGCCCGCGTGGCAGGCGAGCATTCTACCACTGAACCACCGATGCTACGAGAGACGGTGATTCGGATTGCGGCATATGCGCAGGAGACCAGTTACAGCCAGCGGATCCCGACTTGCGAGAGAATATCTCCGTATATCTGTCCCGTGTTTCGCATAGACGTTTCTTGTAGTATCGCTTACAAGTCCGTTGTGGTCTAGTGGTTAGGATTTACGGCTCTCACCCGTAAGGCCGGGGTTCGATTCCCCGCAACGGAATAACGTTTTAGCACGTCATCATTCATTTAAGCTGTTTGGATTGCTAAACAATTCTTTTATTATACGTTTCAAACAAAATAACTCATAAATGTCATGGAAACACCAAGATGTTTGAAGCAAAATGTTATTCCGTTGCGGGGAATCGAACCCCGGCCTTACGGGTGAGAGCCGTAAATCCTAACCACTAGACCACAACGGACATGTCGAGAAGTGTGAGAGCCGGCGATGTGTAGGCGAGGCCACTCTATGCAACGAGCCAGCGTGTCAATCACGCAATGATCACCCGAGTTGCTATTCTCGCCGAAATAAAAATCGCATGCGGTGAAGTCACAAAGTTTTCACCACGGGTGTTTCCCAGACCGTCATTGTTTCAATTATTAATTGTGAGCGTCCTCTTCTGCATGCATGACCAAATCGTACGAGATGGCGTAATTTTAGAGAGTTATGAACGTTAGCAATGGTTTTAAAGATGATCCGTCATTCCATTCGTCAAAAACCTAATTCAAACCGGTAACTCAAAACAAAAACATTGCATCGGCCGGGAATCGAACCCGGGCCGCCCGCGTGGCAGGCGAGCATTCTACCACTGAACCACCGATGCTACGAGAGACGGTGATTCGGATTGCGGCATATGCGCAGGAGACCAGTTACAGCCAGCGGATCCCGACTTGCGAGAGAATATCTCCGTATATCTGTCCCGTGTTTCGCATAGACGTTTCTTGTAGTATCGCTTACAAGTCCGTTGTGGTCTAGTGGCTAGGATTTACGGCTCTCACCCGTAAGGCCGGGGTTCGATTCCCCGCAACGAAATAACGTTTTAGCACGTCATCATTCATTTAAGCTGTTTGGATTGCTAAACAATTCTTTTATTATACGTTTCAAACAAAATAACTCATAAATGTCATGGAAACACCAAGATGTTTGAAGCAAAATGTTATTCCGTTGCGGGGAATCGAACCCCGGCCTTACGGGTGAGAGCCGTAAATCCTAACCACTAGACCACAACGGACATGTCGAGAAGTGTGAGAGCCGGCGATGTGTAGGCGAGGCCACTCTATGCAACGAGCCAGCGTGTCAATCACGCAATGATCACCCGAGTTGCTATTCTCGCCGAAATAAAAATCGCATGCGGTGAAGTCACAAAGTTTTCACCACGGGTGTTTCCCAGACCGTCATTGTTTCAATTATTAATTGTGAGCGTCATCTTCTGCATGCATGACCAAATCGTACGAGATGGCGTAATTTTAGAGAGTTATGAACGTTAGCAATGGTTTTAAAGATGATCCGTCATTCCATTCGTCAAAAACCGAATTCAAACCGGAAACTCAAAACAAAACATTGCATCGGCCGGGAATCGAACCCGGGCCGCCCGCGTGGCAGGCGAGCATTCTACCACTGAACCACCGATGCTACGAGAGACGGTGATTCGGATTGCGGCATATGCGCAGGAGACCAGTTACAGCCAGCGGATCCCGACTTGCGAGAGAAAATCTCCGTATGTCTGTCCCGTGTTTCGCATAGACGTTTCTTGTAGTATCGCTTACAAGTCCGTTGTGGTCTAGTGGTTAGGATTTACGGCTCTCACCTGTAAGGCCGGGGTTCGATTCCCCGCAACGGAATAACGTTTTAGCACGTCATCATTCATTTAAGCTGTTTGGATTGCTAAACAATTCTTTTATTATACGTTTCAAACAAAATAACTCATAAATGTGATGGAAACACCAAGATGTTTGAAACAAAATGCTATTCCGTTGCGGGGAATCGAACCCCGGCCTTACGGGTGAGAGCCGTAAATCCTAACCACTAGACCACAACGGACATGCCGAGAAGTGTGAGAGCCGGCGATGTGTAGGCGAGGCCACTCTATGCAACGAGCCAGCGTGTCAATCACGCAATGATCACCCGAGTTGCTATTCTCGCCGAAATAAAAATCGCATGCGGTGAAGTCACAAAGTTTTTACCACGGGTGTTTCCAAGACCGTCATTGTTTTAATTATTAATTGTGAGCGTCCTCTTCTGCATGCATGACCAAATCGTACGAGATGGCGTAATTTTAGAGAGTTATGAACGTTAGCAATGGTTTTAAAGATGATCCGTCATTCCATTCGTCAAAAACCTAATTCAAACCGGTAACTCAAAACAAAAACATTGCATCGGCCGGGAATCGAACCCGGGCCGCCCGCGTGGCAGGCGAGCATTCTACCACTGAACCACCGATGCTACGAGAGACGGTGATTCGGATTGCGGCATATGCGCAGGACACCAGTTACAGCCAGCGGATCCCGACTTGCGAGAGAAAATCTCCGTATATCTGTCCCGTGTTTCGCATAGACGTTTCTTGTAGTATCGCTTACAAGTCCGTTGTGGTCTAGTGGTTAGGATTTACGGCTCTCACCCGTAAGGCCGGGGTTCGATTCCCCGCAACGGAATAACGTTTTAGAACGTCATCATTCATTTAAGCTGTTTGGATTGCTAAACAATTATTTTATTAAACGTTTCAAACAAAATAACTCATAAATGTCATGGAAACACCAAGATGTTTGAAACAAAATGCTATTCCGTTGCGGGGAATCGAACCCCGGCCTTACGGGTGAGAGCCGTAAATCCTAACCACTAGACCACAACGGACATGCCGAGAAGTGTGAGAGCCGGCGATGTGTAGGCGAGGCCACTCTATGCAACGAGCCAGCGTGTCAATCACGCAATGATCACCCGAGTTGCTATTCTCGCCGAAATAAAAATCGCATGCGGTGAAGTCACAAAGTTTTTACCACGGGTGTTTCCAAGACCGTCATTGTTTTAATTATTAATTGTGAGCGTCCTCTTCTGCATGCATGACCAAATCGTACGAGATGGCGTAATTTTAGAGAGTTATGAACGTTAGCAATGGTTTTAAAGATGATCCGTCATTCCATTCGTCAAAAACCTAATTCAAACCGGTAACTCAAAACAAAAACATTGCATCGGCCGGGAATCGAACCCGGGCCGCCCGCGTGGCAGGCGAGCATTCTACCACTGAACCACCGATGCTACGAGAGACGGTGATTCGGATTGCGGCATATGCGCAGGACACCAGTTACAGCCAGCGGATCCCGACTTGCGAGAGAAAATCTCCGTATATCTGTCCCGTGTTTCGCATAGACGTTTCTTGTAGTATCGCTTACAAGTCCGTTGTGGTCTAGTGGTTAGGATTTACGGCTCTCACCCGTAAGGCCGGGGTTCGATTCCCCGCAACGGAATAACGTTTTAGAACGTCATCATTCATTTAAGCTGTTTGGATTGCTAAACAATTATTTTATTAAACGTTTCAAACAAAATAACTCATAAATGTCATGGAAACACCAAGATGTTTGAAACAAAATGTTATTCCGTTGCGGGGAATCGAACCCCGGCCTTACGGGTGAGAGCCGTAAATCCTAACCACTAGACCACAACGGACATGCCGAGAAGTGTGAGAGCCGGCGATGTGTAGGCGAGGCCACTCTATGCAACGAGCCAGCGTGTCAATCACGCAATGAGGGAATCGAACCCCGGCCTTACGGGTGAGAGCCGTAAATCCTAACTACTAGACCACAACGGACATGTCGAGAAGTGTGAGAGCCGGCGATGTGTAGGCGAGGCCACTCTATGCAACGAGCCAGCGTGTCAATCACGCAATGATCACCCGAGTTGCTATTCTATCCGAAATAAAAATCGCATGCGGTGAAGTCACAAAGTTTTCACCACGGGTGTTTCCCAGACCGTCATTGTTTCAATTATTAATTGTGAGCGTCCTCTTCTGCATGCATGACCAAATCGTACGAGATGGCGTAATTTTAGAGAGTTATGAACGTTAGCAATGGTTTTAAAGATGATCCGTCATTCCATTCGTCAAAAACCTAATTCAAACCGGTAACTCAAAACAAAAACATTGCATCGGCCGGGAATCGAACCCGGGCCGCCCGCGTGGCAGGCGAGCATTCTACCACTGAACCACCGATGCTACGAGAGACGGTGATTCGGATTGCGGCATATGCGCAGGAGACCAGTTACAGCCAGCGGATCCCGACTTGCGAGAGAATATCTCCGTATATCTGTCCCGTGTTTCGCATAGACGTTTCTTGTAGTATCGCTTACAAGTCCGTTGTGGTCTAGTGGTTAGGATTTACGGCTCTCACCCGTAAGGCCGGGGTTCGATTCCCCGCAACGGAATAACGTTTTAGCACGTCATCATTCATTTAAGCTGTTTGGATTGCTAAACAATTCTTTTATTATACGTTTCAAACAAAATAACTCATAAATGTCATGGAAACACCAGATGTTTGAAGCAAAATGTTATTCCGTTGCGGGGAATCGAACCCCGGCCTTACGGGTGAGAGCCGTAAATCCTAACCACTAGACCACAACGGACATGTCGAGAAGTGTGAGAGCCGGCGATGTGTAGGCGAGGCCACTCTATGCAACGAGCCAGCGTGTCAATCACGCAATGATCACCCGAGTTGCTATTCTCGCCGAAATAAAAATCGCATGCGGTGAAGTCACAAAGTTTTCACCACGGGTGTTTCCCAGACCGTCATTGTTTCAATTATTAATTGTGAGCGTCCTCTTCTGCATGCATGACCAAATCGTACGAGATGGCGTAATTTTAGAGAGTTATGAACGTTAGCAATGGTTTTAAAGATGATCCGTCATTCCATTCGTCAAAAACCTAATTCAAACCGGTAACTCAAAACAAAAACATTGCATCGGCCGGGAATCGAACCCGGGCCGCCCGCGTGGCAGGCGAGCATTCTACCACTGAACCACCGATGCTACGAGAGACGGTGATTCGGATTGCGGCATATGCGCAGGAGACCAGTTACAGCCAGCGGATCCCGACTTGCGAGAGAATATCTCCGTATATCTGTCCCGTGTTTCGCATAGACGTTTCTTGTAGTATCGCTTACAAGTCCGTTGTGGTCTAGTGGTTAGGATTTACGGCTCTCACCCGTAAGGCCGGGGTTCGATTCCCCGCAACGGAATAACGTTTTAGCACGTCATCATTCATTTAAGCTGTTTGGATTGCTAAACAATTCTTTTATTATACGTTTCAAACAAAATAACTCATAAATGTCATGGAAACACCAAGATGTTTGAAGCAAAATGTTATTCCGTTGCGGGGAATCGAACCCCGGCCTTACGGGTGAGAGCCGTAAATCCTAACCACTAGACCACAACGGACATGTCGAGAAGTGTGAGAGCCGGCGATGTGTAGGCGAGGCCACTCTATGCAACGAGCCAGCGTGTCAATAACGCAATGATCACCCGAGTTGCTATTCTCGCCGAAATAAAAATCGCATGCGGTGAAGTCACAAAGTTTTCACCACGGGTGTTTCCCAGACCGTCATTGTTTCAATTATTAATTGTGAGCGTCCTCTTCTGCATGCATGACCAAATCGTACGAGATGGCGTAATTTTAGAGAGTTATGAACGTTAGCAATGGTTTTAAAGATGATCCGTCATTCCATTCGTCAAAAACCTAATTCAAACCGGTAACTCAAAACAAAAACATTGCATCGGCCGGGAATCGAACCCGGGCCGCCCGCGTGGCAGGCGAGCATTCTACCACTGAACCACCGATGCTACGAGAGACGGTGATTCGGATTGCGGCATATGCGCAGGAGACCAGTTACAGCCAGCGGATCCCGACTTGCGAGAGAATATCTCCGTATATCTGTCCCGTGTTTCGCATAGACGTTTCTTGTAGTATCGCTTACAAGTCCGTTGTGGTCTAGTGGTTAGGATTTACGGCTCTCACCCGTAAGGCCGGGGTTCGATTCCCCGCAACGGAATAACGTTTTAGCACGTCATCATTCATTTAAGCTGTTTGGATTGCTAAACAATTCTTTTATTATACGTTTCAAACAAAATAACTCATAAATGTCATGGAAACACCAAGATGTTTGAAGCAAAATGTTATTCCGTTGCGGGGAATCGAACCCCGGCCTTACGGGTGAGAGCCGTAAATCCTAACTACTAGACCACAACGGACATGTCGAGAAGTGTGAGAGCCGGCGATGTGTAGGCGAGGCCACTCTATGCAACGAGCCAGCGTGTCAATCACGCAATGATCACCCGAGTTGCTATTCTATCCGAAATAAAAATCGCATGCGGTGAAGTCACAAAGTTTTCACCACGGGTGTTTCCCAGACCGTCATTGTTCCAATTATTAATTGTGAGCGTCCTCTTCTGCATGCATGACCAAATCGTACGAGATGGCGTAATTTTAGAGAGTTATGAACGTTAGCAATGGTTTTAAAGATGATCCGTCATTCCATTCGTCAAAAACCTAATTCAAACCGGTAACTCAAAACAAAAACATTGCATCGGCCGGGAATCGAACCCGGGCCGCCCGCGTGGCAGGCGAGCATTCTACCACTGAACCACCGATGCTACGAGAGACGGTGATTCGGATTGCGGCATATGCGCAGGAGACCAGTTACAGCCAGCGGATCCCGACTTGCGAGAGAATATCTCCGTATATCTGTCCCGTGTTTCGCATAGACGTTTCTTGTAGTATCGCTTACAAGTCCGTTGTGGTCTAGTGGTTAGGATTTACGGCTCTCACCCGTAAGGCCGGGGTTCGATTCCCCGCAACGGAATAACGTTTTAGCACGTCATCATTCATTTAAGCTGTTTGGATTGCTAAACAATTCTTTTATTATACGTTTCAAACAAAATAACTCATAAATGTCATGGAAACACCAGATGTTTGAAGCAAAATGTTATTCCGTTGCGGGGAATCGAACCCCGGCCTTACGGGTGAGAGCCGTAAATCCTAACCACTAGACCACAACGGACATGTCGAGAAGTGTGAGAGCCGGCGATGTGTAGGCGAGGCCACTCTATGCAACGAGCCAGCGTGTCAATCACGCAATGATCACCCGAGTTGCTATTCTCGCCGAAATAAAAATCGCATGCGGTGAAGTCACAAAGTTTTCACCACGGGTGTTTCCCAGACCGTCATTGTTTCAATTATTAATTGTGAGCGTCCTCTTCTGCATGCATGACCAAATCGTACGAGATGGCGTAATTTTAGAGAGTTATGAACGTTAGCAATGGTTTTAAAGATGATCCGTCATTCCATTCGTCAAAAACCTAATTCAAACCGGTAACTCAAAACAAAAACATTGCATCGGCCGGGAATCGAACCCGGGCCGCCCGCGTGGCAGGCGAGCATTCTACCACTGAACCACCGATGCTACGAGAGACGGTGATTCGGATTGCGGCATATGCGCAGGAGACAGTTACAGCCAGCGGATCCCGACTTGCGAGAGAATATCTCCGTATATCTGTCCCGTGTTTCGCATAGACGTTTCTTGTAGTATCGCTTACAAGTCCGTTGTGGTCTAGTGGTTAGGATTTACGGCTCTCACCCGTAAGGCCGGGGTTCGATTCCCCGCAACGGAATAACGTTTTAGCACGTCATCATTCATTTAAGCTGTTTGGATTGCTAAACAATTCTTTTATTATACGTTTCAAACAAAATAACTCATAAATGTCATGGAAACACCAAGATGTTTGAAGCAAAATGTTATTCCGTTGCGGGGAATCGAACCCCGGCCTTACGGGTGAGAGCCGTAAATCCTAACCACTAGACCACAACGGACATGTCGAGAAGTGTGAGAGCCGGCGATGTGTAGGCGAGGCCACTCTATGCAACG
Source organism: Rhabditoides inermis (assembly GCA_963966185.1). NCBI lineage: Eukaryota > Metazoa > Nematoda > Chromadorea > Rhabditida > Rhabditidae > Rhabditoides > Rhabditoides inermis. The sequence goes on from CAWZYM010000146.1 coordinate 1,165,185, forward strand.
AGCCAGCGTGTCAATCACGCAATGATCACCCGAGTTGCTATTCTCGCCGAAATAAAAATCGCATGCGGTGAAGTCACAAAGTTTTCACCACGGGTGTTTCCCAGACCGTCATTGTTTCAATTATTAATTGTGAGCGTCCTCTTCTGCATGCATGACCAAATCGTACGAGATGGCGTAATTTTAGAGAGTTATGAACGTTAGCAATGGTTTTAAAGATGATCCGTCATTCCATTCGTCAAAAACCTAATTCAAACCGGTAACTCAAAACAAAAACATTGCATCGGCCGGAAATCGAACCCGGGCCGCCCGCGTGGCAGGCGAGCATTCTACCACTGAACCACCGATGCTACGAGAGACGGTGATTCGGATTGCGGCATATGCGCAGGAGACCAGTTACAGCCAGCGGATCCCGACTTGCGAGAGAATATCTCCGTATATCTGTCCCGTGTTTCGCATAGACGTTTCTTGTAGTATCGCTTACAAGTCCGTTGTGGTCTAGTGGTTAGGATTTACGGCTCTCACCCGTAAGGCCGGGGTTCGATTCCCCGCAACGGAATAACGTTTTAGCACGTCATCATTCATTTAAGCTGTTTGGATTGCTAAACAATTCTTTTATTATACGTTTCAAACAAAATAACTCATAAATGTCATGGAAACACCAAGATGTTTGAAGCAAAATGTTATTCCGTTGCGGGGAATCGAACCCCGGCCTTACGGGTGAGAGCCGTAAATCCTAACCACTAGACCACAACGGACATGTCGAGAAGTGTGAGAGCCGGCGATGTGTAGGCGAGGCCACTCTATGCAACGAGCCAGCGTGTCAATCACGCAATGATCACCCGAGTTGCTATTCTCGCCGAAATAAAAATCGCATGCGGTGAAGTCACAAAGTTTTCACCACGGGTGTTTCCCAGACCGTCATTGTTTCAATTATTAATTGTGAGCGTCCTCTTCTGCATGCATGACCAAATCGTACGAGATGGCGTAATTTTAGAGAGTTATGAACGTTAGCAATGGTTTTAAAGATGATCCGTCATTCCATTCGTCAAAAACCTAATTCAAACCGGTAACTCAAAACAAAAACATTGCATCGGCCGGGAATCGAACCCGGGCCGCCCGCGTGGCAGGCGAGCATTTTACCACTGAACCACCGATGCTACGAGAGACGGTGATTCGGATTGCGGCATATGCGCAGGAGACCAGTTACAGCCAGCGGATCCCGACTTGCGAGAGAATATCTCCGTATATCTGTCCCGTGTTTCGCATAGACGTTTCTTGTAGTATCGCTTACAAGTCCGTTGTGGTCTAGTGGTTAGGATTTACGGCTCTCACCCGTAAGGCCGGGGTTCGATTCCCCGCAACGGAATAACGTTTTAGCACGTCATCATTCATTTAAGCTGTTTGGATTGCTAAACAATTCTTTTATTATACGTTTCAAACAAAATAACTCATAAATGTCATGGAAACACCAAGATGTTTGAAGCAAAATGTTATTCCGTTGCGGGGAATCGAACCCCGGCCTTACGGGTGAGAGCCGTAAATCCTAACCACTAGACCACAACGGACATGTCGAGAAGTGTGAGAGCCGGCGATGTGTAGGCGAGGCCACTCTATGCAACGAGCCAGCGTGTCAATCACGCAATGATCACCCGAGTTGCTATTCTCGCCGAAATAAAAATCGCATGCGGTGAAGTCACAAAGTTTTCACCACGGGTGTTTCCCAGACCGTCATTGTTTCAATTATTAATTGTGAGCGTCCTCTTCTGCATGCATGACCAAATCGTACGAGATGGCGTAATTTTAGAGAGTTATGAACGTTAGCAATGGTTTTAAAGATGATCCGTCATTCCATTCGTCAAAAACCTAATTCAAACCGGTAACTCAAAACAAAAACATTGCATCGGCCGGGAATCGAACCCGGGCCGCCCGCGTGGCAGGCGAGCATTTTACCACTGAACCACCGATGCTACGAGAGACGGTGATTCGGATTGCGGCATATGCGCAGGAGACCAGTTACAGCCAGCGGATCCCGACTTGCGAGAGAATATCTCCGTATATCTGTCCCGTGTTTCGCATAGACGTTTCTTGTAGTATCGCTTACAAGTCCGTTGTGGTCTAGTGGTTAGGATTTACGGCTCTCACCCGTAAGGCCGGGGTTCGATTCCCCGCAACGGAATAACGTTTTAGCACGTCATCATTCATTTAAGCTGTTTGGATTGCTAAACAATTCTTTTATTATACGTTTCAAACAAAATAACTCATAAATGTCATGGAAACACCAAGATGTTTGAAGCAAAATGTTATTCCGTTGCGGGGAATCGAACCCCGGCCTTACGGGTGAGAGCCGTAAATCCTAACCACTAGACCACAACGGACATGTCGAGAGTGTGAGAGCCGGCGATGTGTAGGCGAGGCCACTCTATGCAACGAGCCAGCGTGTCAATCACGCAATGATCACCCGAGTTGCTATTCTCGCCGAAATAAAAATCGCATGCGGTGAAGTCACAAAGTTTTCACCACGGGTGTTTCCCAGACCGTCATTGTTTCAATTATTAATTGTGAGCGTCCTCTTCTGCATGCATGACCAAATCGTACGAGATGGCGTAATTTTAGAGAGTTATGAACGTTAGCAATGGTTTTAAAGATGATCCGTCATTCCATTCGTCAAAAACCTAATTCAAACCGGTAACTCAAAACAAAAACATTGCATCGGCCGGGAATCGAACCCGGGCCGCCGCGTGGCAGGCGAGCATTTTACCACTGAACCACCGATGCTACGAGAGACGGTGATTCGGATTGCGGCATATGCGCAGGAGACCAGTTACAGCCAGCGGATCCCGACTTGCGAGAGAATATCTCCGTATATCTGTCCCGTGTTTCGCATAGACGTTTCTTGTAGTATCGCTTACAAGTCCGTTGTGGTCTAGTGGTTAGGATTTACGGCTCTCACCCGTAAGGCCGGGGTTCGATTCCCCGCAACGGAATAACGTTTTAGCACGTCATCATTCATTTAAGCTGTTTGGATTGCTAAACAATTCTTTTATTATACGTTTCAAACAAAATAACTCATAAATGTCATGGAAACACCAAGATGTTTGAAACAAAATGCTATTCCGTTGCGGGGAATCGAACCCCGGCCTTACGGGTGAGAGCCGTAATCCTAACCACTAGACCACAACGGACATGCCGAGAAGTGTGAGAGCCGGCGATGTGTAGGCGAGGCCACTCTATGCAACGAGCCAGCGTGTCAATCACGCAATGATCACCCGAGTTGCTATTCTCGCCGAAATAAAAATCGCATGCGGTGAAGTCACAAAGTTTTTACCACGGGTGTTTCCAAGACCGTCATTGTTTTAATTATTAATTGTGAGCGTCCTCTTCTGCATGCATGACCAAATCGTACGAGATGGCGTAATTTTAGAGAGTTATGAACGTTAGCAATGGTTTTAAAGATGATCCGTCATTCCATTCGTCAAAAACCTAATTCAAACCGGTAACTCAAAACAAAAACATTGCATCGGCCGGGAATCGAACCCGGGCCGCCCGCGTGGCAGGCGAGCATTCTACCACTGAACCACCGATGCTACGAGAGACGGTGATTCGGATTGCGGCATATGCGCAGGACACCAGTTACAGCCAGCGGATCCCGACTTGCGAGAGAAAATCTCCGTATATCTGTCCCGTGTTTCGCATAGACGTTTCTTGTAGTATCGCTTACAAGTCCGTTGTGGTCTAGTGGTTAGGATTTACGGCTCTCACCCGTAAGGCCGGGGTTCGATTCCCCGCAACGGAATAACGTTTTAGAACGTCATCATTCATTTAAGCTGTTTGGATTGCTAAACAATTATTTTATTAAACGTTTCAAACAAAATAACTCATAAATGTCATGGAAACACCAAGATGTTTGAAACAAAATGTTATTCCGTTGCGGGGAATCGAACCCCGGCCTTACGGGTGAGAGCCGTAAATCCTAACCACTAGACCACAACGGACATGCCGAGAAGTGTGAGAGCCGGCGATGTGTAGGCGAGGCCACTCTATGCAACGAGCCAGCGTGTCAATCACGCAATGATCACCCGAGTTGCTACATATTCTCGCCGAAATAAAAATCGCATGCGGTGAAGTCACAAAGTTTTCACCACGGGTGTTTCCCAGACCGTCATTGTTTCAATTATTAATTGTGAGCGTCCTCTTCTGCATGCATGACCAAATCGTACGAGATGGCGTAATTTTAGAGAGTTATGAACGTTAGCAATGGTTTTAAAGATGATCCGTCATTACATTCGTCAAAAACCTAATTCAAACCGGTAACTCAAAACAAAAACATTGCATCGGCCGGGAATCGAACCCGGGCCGCCCGCGTGGCAGGCGAGCATTCTACCACTGAACCACCGATGCTACGAGAGACGGTGATTCGGATTGCGGCATATGCGCAGGAGACCAGTTACAGCAGCGGATCCCGACTTGCGAGAGAAAATCTCCGTATATCTGTCCCGTGTTTCGCATAGACGTTTCTTGTAGTATCGCTTACAAGTCCGTTGTGGTCTAGTGGTTAGGATTTACGGCTCTCACCCGTAAGGCCGGGGTTCGATTCCCCGCAACGGAATAACGTTTTAGCACGTCATCATTCATTTAAGCTGTTTGGATTGCTAAACAATTCTTTTATTATACGTTTCGAACAAAATAACTCATAAATGTCATGGAAACACCAAGATGTTTGAAACAAAATGTTATTCCGTTGCGGGGAATCGAACCCCGGCCTTACGGGTGAGAGCCGTAAATCCTAACCACTAGACCACAACGGACATGCCGAGAAGTGTGAGAGCCGGCGATGTGTAGGCGAGGCCACTCTATGCAACGAGCCAGCGTGTCAATCACGCAATGATCACCCGAGTTGCTATTCTCGCCGAAATAAAAATCGCATGCGGTGAAGTCACAAAGTTTTCACCACGGGTGTTTCCCAGACCGTCATTGTTTCAATTATTAATTGTGAGCGTCCTCTTCTGCATGCATGACCAAATCGTACGAGATGGCGTAATTTTAGAGAGTTATGAACGTTAGCAATGGTTTTAAAGATGATCCCGTCATTCCATTCGTCAAAAACCTAATTCAAACCGGTAACTCAAAACAAAAACATTGCATCGGCCGGAATCGAACCCGGGCCGCCCGCGTGGCAGGCGAGCATTCTACCACTGAACCACCGATGCTACGAGAGACGGTGATTCGGATTGCGGCATATGCGCAGGAGACCAGTTACAGCCAGCGGATCCCGACTTGCGAGAGAATAGTTACAGCCAGCGGATCCCGACTTGCGAGAGAATATCTCCGTATATCTGTCCCGTGTTTCGCATAGACGTTTCTTGTAGTATCGCTTACAAGTCCGTTGTGGTCTAGTGGTCAGGATTTACGGCTCTCACCCGTAAGGCCGGGGTTCGATTCCCCGCAACGGAATAACGTTTTAGCACGTCATCATTCATTTAAGCTGTTGGATTGCTAAACAATTCTTTTATTATACGTTTCAAACAAAATAACTCATAAATGTCATGGAAACACCAAGATGTTTGAAGCAAAATGTTATTCCGTTGCGGGGAATCGAACCCCGGCCTTACGGGTGAGAGCCGTAAATCCTAACCACTAGACCACAACGGACATGTCGAGAAGTGTGAGAGCCGGCGATGTGTAGGCGAGGCCACTCTATGCAACGAGCCAGCGTGTCAATCACGCAATGATCACCCGAGTTGCTATTCTCGCCGAAATAAAAATCGCATGCGGTGAAGTCACAAAGTTTTCACCACGGGTGTTTCCCAGACCGTCATTGTTTCAATTATTAATTGTGAGCGTCCTCTTCTGCATGCATGACCAAATCGTACGAGATGGCGTAATTTTAGAGAGTTATGAACGTTAGCAATGGTTTTAAAGATGATCCGTCATTCCATTCGTCAAAAACCTAATTCAAACCGGTAACTCAAAACAAAAACATTGCATCGGCCGGGAATCGAACCCGGGCCGCCCGCGTGGCAGGCGAGCATTCTACCACTGAACCACCGATGCTACGAGAGACGGTGATTCGGATTGCGGCATATGCGCAGGAGACCAGTTACAGCCAGCGGATCCCGACTTGCGAGAGAATATCTCCGTATATCTGTCCCGTGTTTCGCATAGACGTTTCTTGTAGTATCGCTTACAAGTCCGTTGTGGTCTAGTGGTCAGGATTTACGGCTCTCACCCGTAAGGCCGGGGTTCGATTCCCCGCAACGGAATAACGTTTTAGCACGTCATCATTCATTTAAGCTGTTTGGATTGCTAAACAATTCTTTTATTATACGTTTCAAACAAAATAACTCATAAATGTCATGGAAACACCAAGATGTTTGAAGCAAAATGTTATTCCGTTGCGGGAATCGAACCCCGGCCTTACGGGTGAGAGCCGTAAATCCTAACCACTAGACCACAACGGACATGTCGAGAAGTGTGAGAGCCGGCGATGTGTAGGCGAGGCCACTCTATGCAACGAGCCAGCGTGTCAATCACGCAATGATCACCCGAGTTGCTATTCTCGCCGAAATAAAAATCGCATGCGGTGAAGTCACAAAGTTTTCACCACGGGTGTTTCCCAGACCGTCATTGTTTCAATTATTAATTGTGAGCGTCCTCTTCTGCATGCATGACCAAATCGTACGAGATGGCGTAATTTTAGAGAGTTATGAACGTTAGCAATGGTTTTAAAGATGATCCGTCATTCCATTCGTCAAAAACCTAATTCAATCCGGTAACTCAAAACAAAAACATTGCATCGGCCGGGAATCGAACCCGGGCCGCCCGCGTGGCAGGCGAGCATTCTACCACTGAACCACCGATGCTACGAGAGACGGTGATTCGGATTGCGGCATATGCGCAGGAGACCAGTTACAGCCAGCGGATCCCGACTTGCGAGAGAATATCTCCGTATATCTGTCCCGTGTTTCGCATAGACGTTTCTTGTAGTATCGCTTACAAGTCCGTTGTGGTCTAGTGGTCAGGATTTACGGCTCTCACCCGTAAGGCCGGGGTTCGATTCCCCGCAACGGAATAACGTTTTAGCACGTCATCATTCATTTAAGCTGTTTGGATTGCTAAACAATTCTTTTATTATACGTTTCAAACAAAATAACTCATAAATGTCATGGAAACACCAAGATGTTTGAAGCAAAATGTTATTCCGTTGCGGGGAATCGAACCCCGGCCTTACGGGTGAGAGCCGTAAATCCTAACCACTAGACCACAACGGACATGTCGAGAAGTGTGAGAGCCGGCGATGTGTAGGCGAGGCCACTCTATGCAACGAGCCAGCGTGTCAATCACGCAATGATCACCCGAGTTGCTATTCTCGCCGAAATAAAAATCGCATGCGGTGAAGTCACAAAGTTTTCACCACGGGTGTTTCCCAGACCGTCATTGTTTCAATTATTAATTGTGAGCGTCCTCTTCTGCATGCATGACCAAATCGTACGAGATGGCGTAATTTTAGAGAGTTATGAACGTTAGCAATGGTTTTAAAGATGATCCGTCATTCCATTCGTCAAAAACCTAATTCAATCCGGTAACTCAAAACAAAAACATTGCATCGGCCGGGAATCGAACCCGGGCCGCCCGCGTGGCAGGCGAGCATTCTACCACTGAACCACCGATGCTACGAGAGACGGTGATTCGGATTGCGGCATATGCGCAGGAGACCAGTTACAGCCAGCGGATCCCGACTTGCGAGAGAATATCTCCGTATATCTGTCCCGTGTTTCGCATAGACGTTTCTTGTAGTATCGCTTACAAGTCCGTTGTGGTCTAGTGGTCAGGATTTACGGCTCTCACCCGTAAGGCCGGGGTTCGATTCCCCGCAACGGAATAACGTTTTAGCACGTCATCATTCATTTAAGCTGTTTGGATTGCTAAACAATTCTTTTATTATACGTTTCAAACAAAATAACTCATAAATGTCATGGAAACACCAAGATGTTTGAAGCAAAATGTTATTCCGTTGCGGGGAATCGAACCCCGGCCTTACGGGTGAGAGCCGTAAATCCTAACCACTAGACCACAACGGACATGTCGAGAAGTGTGAGAGCCGGCGATGTGTAGGCGAGGCCACTCTATGCAACGAGCCAGCGTGTCAATCACGCAATGATCACCCGAGTTGCTATTCTCGCCGAAATAAAAATCGCATGCGGTGAAGTCACAAAGTTTTCACCACGGGTGTTTCCCAGACCGTCATTGTTTCAATTATTAATTGTGAGCGTCCTCTTCTGCATGCATGACCAAATCGTACGAGATGGCGTAATTTTAGAGAGTTATGAACGTTAGCAATGGTTTTAAAGATGATCCGTCATTCCATTCGTCAAAAACCTAATTCAATCCGGTAACTCAAAACAAAAACATTGCATCGGCCGGAATCGAACCCGGGCCGCCCGCGTGGCAGGCGAGCATTCTACCACTGAACCACCGATGCTACGAGAGACGGTGATTCGGATTGCGGCATATGCGCAGGAGACCAGTTACAGCCAGCGGATCCCGACTTGCGAGAGAATATCTCCGTATATCTGTCCCGTGTTTCGCATAGACGTTTCTTGTAGTATCGCTTACAAGTCCGTTGTGGTCTAGTGGTCAGGATTTACGGCTCTCACCCGTAAGGCCGGGGTTCGATTCCCCGCAACGGAATAACGTTTTAGCACGTCATCATTCATTTAAGCTGTTTGGATTGCTAAACAATTCTTTTATTATACGTTTCAAACAAAATAACTCATAAATGTCATGGAAACACCAAGATGTTTGAAGCAAAATGTTATTCCGTTGCGGGGAATCGAACCCCGGCCTTACGGGTGAGAGCCGTAAATCCTAACCACTAGACCACAACGGACATGTCGAGAAGTGTGAGAGCCGGCGATGTGTAGGCGAGGCCACTCTATGCAACGAGCCAGCGTGTCAATCACGCAATGATCACCCGAGTTGCTATTCTCGCCGAAATAAAAATCGCATGCGGTGAAGTCACAAAGTTTTCACCACGGGTGTTTCCCAGACCGTCATTGTTTCAATTATTAATTGTGAGCGTCCTCTTCTGCATGCATGACCAAATCGTACGAGATGGCGTAATTTTAGAGAGTTAGTATATCTGTCCCGTGTTTCGCATAGACGTTTCTTGTAGTATCGCTTACAAGTCCGTTGTGGTCTAGTGGTCAGGATTTACGGCTCTCACCCGTAAGGCCGGGGTTCGATTCCCCGCAACGGAATAACGTTTTAGCACGTCATCATTCATTTAAGCTGTTTGGATTGCTAAACAATTCTTTTATTATACGTTTTCAAACAAAATAACTCATAAATGTCATGGAAACACCAAGATGTTTGAAGCAAAATGTTATTCCGTTGCGGGGAATCGAACCCCGGCCTTACGGGTGAGAGCCGTAAATCCTAACCACTAGACCACAACGGACATGTCGAGAAGTGTGAGAGCCGGCGATGTGTAGGCGAGGCCACTCTATGCAACGAGCCAGCGTGTCAATCACGCAATGATCACCCGAGTTGCTATTCTCGCCGAAATAAAAATCGCATGCGGTGAAGTCACAAAGTTTTCCCACCACGGGTGTTTCCCAGACCGTCATTGTTTCAATTATTAATTGTGAGCGTCCTCTTCTGCATGCATGACCAAATCGTACGAGATGGCGTAATTTTAGAGAGTTATGAACGTTAGCAATGGTTTTAAAGATGATCCGTCATTCCATTCGTCAAAAACCTAATTCAAACCGGTAACTCAAAACAAAAACATTGCATCGGCCGGGAATCGAACCCGGGCCGCCCGCGTGGCAGGCGAGCATTCTACCACTGAACCACCGATGCTACGAGAGACGGTGATTCGGATTGCGGCATATGCGCAGGAGACCAGTTACAGCCAGCGGATCCCGACTTGCGAGAGAATATCTCCGTATATCTGTCCCGTGTTTCGCATAGACGTTTCTTGTAGTATCGCTTACAAGTCCGTTGTGGTCTAGTGGTCAGGATTTACGGCTCTCACCCGTAAGGCCGGGGTTCGATTCCCCGCAACGGAATAACGTTTTAGCACGTCATCATTCATTTAAGCTGTTTGGATTGCTAAACAATTCTTTTATTATACGTTTCAAACAAAATAACTCATAAATGTCATGAAACACCAAGATGTTTGAAGCAAAATGTTATTCCGTTGCGGGGAATCGAACCCCGGCCTTACGGGTGAGAGCCGTAAATCCTAACCACTAGACCACAACGGACATGTCGAGAAGTGTGAGAGCCGGCGATGTGTAGGCGAGGCCACTCTATGCAACGAGCCAGCGTGTCAATCACGCAATGATCACACCGAGTTGCTATTCTCGCCGAAATAAAAATCGCATGCGGTGAAGTCACAAAGTTTTCACCACGGGTGTTTCCCAGACCGTCATTGTTTCAATTATTAATTGTGAGCGTCCTCTTCTGCATGCATGACCAAATCGTACGAGATGGCGTAATTTTAGAGAGTTATGAACGTTAGCAATGGTTTTAAAGATGATCCGTCATTCCATTCGTCAAAAACCTAATTCAAACCGGTAACTCAAAACAAAAACATTGCATCGGCCGGGAATCGAACCCGGGCCGCCCGCGTGGCAGGCGAGCATTCTACCACTGAACCACCGATGCTACGAGAGACGGTGATTCGGATTGCGGCATATGCGCAGGAGACCAGTTACAGCCAGCGGATCCCGACTTGCGAGAGAAAATCTCCGTATATCTGTCCCGTGTTTCGCATAGACGTTTCTTGTAGTATCGCTTACAAATCCGTTGTGGTCTAGTGGTTAGGATTTACGGCTCTCACCCGTAAGGCCGGGGTTCGATTCCCCGCAACGGAATAACGTTTTAGCACGTCATCATTCATTTAAGCTGTTTGGATTGCTAAACAATTCTTTTATTATACGTTTCAAACAAAATAACTCATAAATGTCATGGAAACACCGAGATGTTTGAAACAAAATGTTATTCCGTTGCGGGGAATCGAACCCCGGCCTTACGGGTGAGAGCCGTAAATCCTAACCACTAGACCACAACGGACATGCCGAGAAGTGTGAGAGCCGGCGATGTGTAGGCGAGGCCACTCTATGCAACGAGCCAGCGTGTCAATCACGCAATGATCGCCCGAGTTGCTATTCTCGCCGAAATAAAAATCGCATGCGGTGAAGTCACAAAGTTTTCACCACGGGTGTTTCCCAGACCGTCATTGTTTCAATTATTAATTGTGAGCGTCATCTTCTGCATGCATGACCAAATCGTACGAGATGGCGTAATTTTAGAGAGTTATGAACGTTAGCAATGGTTTTAAAGATGATCCGTCATTCCATTCGTCAAAAACGAATTCAAACCGGAAACTCAAAACAAAAACATTGCATCGGCCGGGAATCGAACCCGGGCCGCCCGCGTGGCAGGAGAGCATTCTACCACTGAACCACCGATGCTACGAGAGACGGTGATTCGGATTGCGGCATATGCGCAGGAGACCAGTTACAGCCAGCGGATCCCGACTTGCGAGAGAAAATCTCCGTATGTCTGTCCCGTGTTTCGCATAGACGTTTCTTGTAGTATCGCTTACAAGTCCGTTGTGGTCTAGTGGTTAGGATTTACGGCTCTCACCCGTAAGGCCGGGGTTCGATTCCCCGCAACGGAACAACGTTTTAGCACGTCATCATTCATTTAAGCTGTTTGGATTGCTAAACAATTCTTTTATTATACGTTTCAAACAAAATAACTCATAAATGTGATGGAAACACCAAGATGTTTGAAACAAAATGCTATTCCGTTGCGGGGAATCGAACCCCGGCCTTACGGGTGAGAGCCGTAAATCCTAACCACTAGACCACAACGGACATGCCGAGAAGTGTGAGAGCCGGCGATGTGTAGGCGAGGCCACTCTATGCAACGAGCCAGCGTGTCAATCACGCAATGATCACCCGAGTTGCTATTCTCGCCGAAATAAAAATCGCATGCGGTGAAGTCACAAAGTTTTCACCACGGGTGTTTCCAGACCGTCATTGTTTCAATTATTAATTGTGAGCGTCATCTTCTGCATGCATGACCAAATCGTACGAGATGGCGTAATTTAGAGAGAGTTATGAACGTTAGCAATGGTTTTAAAGATGATCCGTCATTCCATTCGTCAAAAACCTAATTCAAACCGGAAACTCAAAACAAAACATTGCATCGGCCGGGAATCGAACCCGCACCGCCCGCGTGGCAGGCGAGCATTCTACCACTGAACCACCGATGCTACGAGAGACGGTGATTCGGATTGCGGCATATGCGCAGGAGACCAGTTACAGCCAGCGGATCCGACTTGCGAGAGAATATCTCCGTATATCTGTCCCGTGTTTCGCATAGACGTTTCTTGTAGTATCGCTTACAAGTCCGTTGTGGTCTAGTGGTTAGGATTTACGGCTCTCACCCGTAAGGCCGGGGTTCGATTCCCCGCAACGGAATAACGTTTTAGAACGTCATAATTCATTTAAGCTGTTTGGATTGCTAAACAATTCTTTTATTAAACGTTTCAAACAAAATAACTCATAAATGTCATGGAAACACCAAGATGTTTGAAACAAAATGTTATTCCGTTGCGGGGAATCGAACCCCGGCCTTACAGGTGAGAGCCGTAAATCCTAACCACTAGACCACAACGGACATGCCGAGAAGTGTGAGAGCCGGCGATGTGTACGCGAGGCCACTCTATGCAACGAGCCAGCGTGTCAATCACGCAATGATCACCCGAGTTGCTACATATTCTCGCCGAAATAAAAATCGCATGCGGTGAAGTCACAAAGTTTTCACCACGGGTGTTTCCCAGACCGTCATTGTTTCAATTATTAATTGTGAGCGTCCTCTTCTGCATGCATGACCAAATCGTACGAGATGGCGTAAATTTTAGAGAGTTATGAACGTTAGCAATGGTTTTAAAGATGATCCGTCATTCCATTCGTCAAAAACCTAATTCAAACCGGTAACTCAAAACAAAAACATTGCATCGGCGGGAATCGAACCCGGGCCGCCCGCGTGGCAGGCGAGCATTCTACCACTGAACCACCGATGCTACGAGAGACGGTGATTCGGATTGCGGCATATGCGCAGGAGACCAGTTACAGCCAGCGGATCCCGACTTGCGAGAGAATATCTCCGTATATCTGTCCCGTGTTTCGCATAGACGTTTCTTGTAGTATCGCTTACAAGTCCGTTGTGGTCTAGTGGTTAGGATTTACGGCTCTCACCCGTAAGGCCGGGGTTCGATTCCCCGCAACGGAATAACGTTTTAGCACGTCATCATTCATTTAAGCTGTTTGGATTGCTAAACAATTCTTTTATTATACGTTTCAAACAAAATAACTCATAAATGTCATGGAAACACCAAGATGTTTGAAGCAAAATGTTATTCCGTTGCGGGGAATCGAACCCCGGCCTTACGGGTGAGAGCCGTAAATCCTAACCACTAGACCACAACGGACATGTCGAGAAGTGTGAGAGCCGGCGATGTGTAGGCGAGGCCACTCTATGCAACGAGCCAGCGTGTCAATCACGCAATGATCACCCGAGTTGCTATTCTCGCCGAAATAAAAATCGCATGCGGTGAAGTCACAAAGTTTTCACCACGGGTGTTTCCCAGACCGTCATTGTTTCAATTATTAATTGTGAGCGTCCTCTTCTGCATGCATGACCAAATCGTAAGAGATGGCGTAATTTTAGAGAGTTATGAACGTTAGCAATGGTTTTAAAGATGATCCGTCATTCCATTCGTCAAAAACCTAATTCAAACCGGTAACTCAAAACAAAAACATTGCATCGGCCGGGAATCGAACCCGGGCCGCCCGCGTGGCAGGCGAGCATTCTACCACTGAACCACCGATGCTACGAGAGACGGTGATTCGGATTGCGGCATATGCGCAGGAGACCAGTTACAGCCAGCGGATCCCGACTTGCGAGAGAATATCTCCGTATATCTGTCCCGTGTTTCGCATAGACGTTTCTTGTAGTATCGCTTACAAGTCCGTTGTGGTCTAGTGGTTAGGATTTACGGCTCTCACCCGTAAGGCCGGGGGTTCGATTCCCCGCAACGGAATAACGTTTTAGCACGTCATCATTCATTTAAGCTGTTTGGATTGCTAAACAATTCTTTTATTATACGTTTCAAACAAAATAACTCATAAGTCATAAATGTCATGGAAACACCAAGATGTTTGAAGCAAAATGTTATTCCGTTGCGGGGAATCGAACCCCGGCCTTACGGGTGAGAGCCGTAAATCCTAACCACTAGACCACAACGGACATGTCGAGAAGTGTGAGAGCCGGCGATGTGTAGGCGAGGCCACTCTATGCAACGAGCCAGCGTGTCAATCACGCAATGATCACCCGAGTTGCTATTCTCGCCGAAATAAAAATCGCATGCGGTGAAGTCACAAAGTTTTCACCACGGGTGTTTCCCAGACCGTCATTGTTTCAATTATTAATTGTGAGCGTCCTCTTCTGCATGCATGACCAAATCGTACGAGATGGCGTAATTTTAGAGAGTTATGAACGTTAGCAATGGTTTTAAAGATGATCCGTCATTCCATTCGTCAAAAACCTAATTCAAACCGGTAACTCAAAACAAAAACATTGCATCGGCCGGGAATCGAACCCGGGCCGCCCGCGTGGCAGGCGAGCATTCTACCACTGAACCACCGATGCTACGAGAGACGGTGATTCGGATTGCGGCATATGCGCAGGAGACCAGTTACAGCCAGCGGATCCCGACTTGCGAGAGAAAATCTAAGTATATCTGTCCCGTGTTTCGCATAGACGTTTCTTGTAGTATCGCTTACAAATCCGTTGTGGTCTAGTGGTTAGGATTTACGGCTCTCACCCGTAAGGCCGGGGTTCGATTCCCCGCAACGGAATAACGTTTTAGCACGTCATCATTCATTTAAGCTGTTTGGATTGCTAAACAATTCTTTTATTATACGTTTCAAACAAAATAACTCATAAATGTCATGGAAACACCAAGATGTTTGAAACAAAATGTTATTCCGTTGCGGGGAATCGAACCCGGCCTACGGGTTAGAGCCGTAAATCCTAACCACTAGACCACAACGGACATGTCGAGAAGTGTGAGAGCCGGCGATGTGTAGGCGAGGCCACTCTATGCAACGAGCCAGCGTGTCAATCACGCAATGATCACCCGAGTTGCTATTCTCGCCGAAATAAAAATCGCATGCGGTGAAGTCACAAAGTTTTCACCACGGGTGTTTCCCAGACCGTCATTGTTTCAATTATTAATTGTGAGCGTCCTCTTCTGCATGCATGACCAAATCGTACGAGATGGCGTAATTTTAGAGAGTTATGAACGTTAGCAATGGTTTTAAAGATGAAGATGGCGTAATTTTAGAGAGTTATGAACGTTAGCAATGGTTTTAAAGATGATCCGTCATTCCATTCGTCAAAAACCTAATTCAAACCGGTACTCAAAACAAAAACATTGCATCGGCCGGAATCGAACCCGGGCCGCCCGCGTGGCAGGCGAGCATTCTACACTGACACCGATGCTACAGAGAGACGGTGATTCGGATTGCGGCATATGCGCAGGAGACCAGTTACAGCCAGCGGATCCCGACTTGCGAGAGATATCTCCGTATATCTGTCCCGTGTTTCGCATAGACGTTTCTTGTAGTATCGCTTACAAGTCCGTTGTGGTCTAGTGGTTAGGATTTACGGCTCTCACCCGTAAGGCCGGGGTTCGATTCCCCGCAACGGAATAACGTTTTAGCACGTCATCATTCATTTAAGCTGTTTGGATTGCTAAACAATTCTTTTATTATACGTTTCAAACAAAATAACTCATAATGTCATGGAAACACCAAGATGTTTGAAGCAAAATGTTATTCCGTTGCGGGGAATCGAACCCCCGGCCTACGGGTGAGAGCCGGTAAATCCTAACCACTAGACCACAACGGACATGTCGAGAAGTGTGAGAGCCGGCGATGTGTAGGCGAGGGCCACTCTATGCAACGAGCCAGCGTGTCAATCACGCAATGATCACCCGAGTTGCTATTCTCGCCGAAATAAAAATCGCATGCGGTGAAGTCACAAAGTTTTCACCACGGGTGTTTCCCAGACCGTCATTGTTTCAATTATTAATTGTGAGCGTCCTCTTCTGCATGCATGACCAAATCGTACGAGATGGCGTAATTTTAGAGAGTTATGAACGTTAGCAATGGTTTTAAAGATGATCCGTCATTCATCGTACAAAAACCTAATTCAAACCGGTAACTCAAAACAAAAACATTGCATCGGCCGGGAATCGAACCCGGGCCGCCCGCGTGGGCAGGCGAGCATTCTACCACTGAACCACCGATGCTACGAGAGACGGTGATTCGGATTGCGGCATATGCGCAGGAGACCAGTTACAGCCAGCGGATCCCGACTTGCGAGAGAAATCTCCGTATATCTGTCCCGTGTTTAATAATAATAATAATAATAATAATAAGTTTATCGCATGTATGTTTGATAGAGTATGCAAGAAATTGCGGATGGACACTGGCGAAATAGGTGATAATACGATTGTGTGACAAAGTTAAAAATGGTAAAACTAAAACAAAATGAGGTACTACTGCGCCTTGATCAAGGGTACTGGCAGAGTGATGGTCACATATAATACACGTTGAAATTAAAAGAGACACAAGAAGTGCAGGTGGACGACGTGTGAGAGACGCCCTGACTCTCCAGTCATGATGCACGAATCCGAGACGACGGGAAACCGCTAGAACCAGCCCTGACGAGCTCTCTAAACCGCCCCGCATCCCTCACTCCACGACTTCAGATGAAAGGCTATTCCAGAAACTATGCGCTCTATGAATGCTCGTGAGTAGTCTGTTCGCTGGATCAAAACAAGGGGACAATGCGCAAACTATGTGAATGTCTGGAGGATGTTGGAATTACATTGAATACACCATCAGATTCAAAAGGCAAAACTCGGTGAGTGACTTTGTATATGAACGTGACGTCATTGATGAAACGACGGGACTCGAGAGTTTCAAGTCCCAGCAGGCGGAGACGCTCAGAGTATCCAAGAGATAGGTGACCAGCTCGTTGGCAAATGCGACGGGTAAAATACCTTTGCACGCCTTCAAGCAGATTCACCAACGCACGCTAGTTGGGTTCCACAACTCAGTACAATATTCCAACTTGCATCGGAATATGTAACATATGCTCTCACTAAGACAGTGAGATTTCGTGTGTGATATGCCCTCAGAAAGTTATTTGATCGACCACAGGGCGTTGTTTGCTATACGAGAGATATGAGTGTCAAAGCCAAGACTGTCAGAGATCCATACACCTAAGTCTTTCACGCAGACAGTGGCTTCGAGAGGTGTGCCGCCAGCACAATACACAAAACGCGGATTTCTTTTACCCAAGTGAAGAATGTACGTTTTAGAGGTTGAAATGGTGAGTCCCCACTTGCGCGACCAATTGTTAACCGCGTCTACTGCTGCCTGGAAAGCGGAGTGCGCCGACACATCAGACGGGTCAAACGATCAGACGGGTCAAACGTTTCGCATAGACGTTTCTTGTTGTATCGCTTACAATTCCGTTGTGGTCTAGTGGTTAGGATTTACGGCTCTCACCCGTAAGGCCGGGGTTCGATTCCCCGCAACGGAATAACGTTTAGAACGTCATCATTCATTTAAGCTGTTTGGATTGCTAACAAATCTTTTTATTATACGTTTCAAACAAAATAACTCATAAATGTCATGGAAACACCAAGATGTTTGAAACAAAATGTTATTCCGTTGCGGGGAATCGAACCCCGGCCTTACGGGTGAGAGCCGTAAATCCTAACCACTAGACCACAACGGACATGCTGAGAAGTGTGAGAGCCGGCGATGTGTAGGCGAGGCCACTCTATGCAACGAGCCAGCTTGTCAATCACGCAATGATTCACCCGAGTTGCTACATATTCTCGCCGAAATAAAAATCGCATGCGGTGAAGTCACAAAGTTTTCACCACGGGTGTTTCCCAGACCGTCATTGTTTCAATATTAATTGTGAGCGTCCTCTTCTGCATGCATGCCCAAATCGTACGAGATGGCGTAATTTTAGAGAGTTATGAACGTTAGCAATGGTTTTAAAGATGATCCGTCATTCATTCGTCAAAAACCTAATTCAAACCGGTAACTCAAAACAAAAACATTGCATCGGCCGGGAATCGAACCGGGCCGCCCGCGTGGCAGGCGAGCATTCTACCACTGAACCACCGATGCTACGAGAGACGGTGATTCGGATTGCGGCATATGCGCAGGAGACAGTTACAGCCAGCGGATCCCGACTTGCGAGAGAATATCTCCGTATATCTGTCCCGTGTTTCGCATAGACGTTTCTTGTAGTATCGCTTACAAGTCCGTTGTGGTCTAGTGGTTAGGATTTACGGTAGGAACCACAACGTGAGATGTAGAGAGTGCGGCGAATCATGTAACATATTCTCACTGGACACATGATGTGCTCTAATTAGCATATAACGATTCGCCCTTTCGCGCTTGATTCCAACGATATTTTATTTATGAGATCATGTACTCTGTAAAGTAGTGAAAATCGATGAAGAGTGATATGATGACGTCATATTTCTTTGATCTAGCCGCCATTGCCCAAAATGAGTAATGAAAAATGATGTCGTAAGAGACGTTTTCTTCGAGTACTCATCGATTACAATCAAAAAAGCGTATCGGTACTATTAGACGAATATTTTCATACTTTGACTATCGATGACGTCATAAGTGTTTTGATCTAGCCGCCCTCTGTCGCACTTTCTCTGTGTGAGCGCGCGCTCGGGTGCGCGCGCCGCGCGGAATTTGAGCGCAATGTGAACGATGAACCCTATGAACATTATATATTTTTGAAATCAGCTTGAATGAACTACATTAATGAAAAAATTGCTATATCATATTCAAATATCTGAAAATGTCATTGTGGTCCCTAGATTTACGGCTCTCACCCGTAAGGCCGGGTTCGATTCCCCGCAACGGAATAACGTTTTAGCACGTCATCATTCATTTAAGCTGTTTGGATTGCTAAACAATTCTTTTATTATACGTTTCAAACAAAATAACTCATAAATGTCATGGAAACACCAAGATGTTTGAAGCAAAATGTTATTCCGTTGCGGGGAATCGAACCCCGGCCTTACGGTGAGAGCCGTAAATCCTAACCACTAGACCACAACGGACATGTCGAGAAGTGTGAGAGCCGGCGATGTGTAGGCGAGGCCACTCTATGCAACGAGCCAGCGTGTCAATCACGCAATGATCACCCGAGTTGCTATTCTCGCCGAAATAAAAATCGCATGCGGTGAAGTCACAAAGTTTTTCACCACGGGTGTTTCCCAGACCGTCATTGTTTCAATTATTAATTGTGAGCGTCCTCTCTGCATGCATGACCAAATCGTACGAGATGGCGTAATTTAGAGAGTTATGAACGTTAGCAATGGTTTTTAAAGATGATCCGTCATTCCATTCGTCAAAAACCTAATTCAAACCGGTAACTCAAAACAAAAACATTGCATCGGCCGGGAATCGAACCCGGGCCGCCCGCGTGGCAGGCGAGCATTCTACCACTGAACCACCGATGCTACGAGAGACGGTGATTCGGATTGCGGCATATGCGCAGGAGACCAGTTACAGCCAGCGGATCCGACTTGCGAGAGAAAATCTCCGTATATCTGTCCCGTGTTTCGCATAGACGTTTCTTGTAGTATCGCTTACAATTCCGTTGTGGTCTAGTGGTTAGGATTTACGGCTCTCACCCGTAAGGCCGGGGTTCGATCCCCGCAACGGAATAACGTTTTAGAACGTCATCATTCATTTAAGCTGTTTGGATTGCTAAACAAATCTTTTATTTATACGTTTCAACAAAATAACTCATAAATGTCATGGAAACACCAAGATGTTTGAAACAAATGTTATTCCGTTGCGGGAATCGAACCCCGGCCTTACGGGGGAATAACGTTTTAGCACGTCATCATTCATTTAAGCTGTTTGGATTGCTAAACAATTCTTTTATTATACGTTTCAAACAAAATAACTCATAAGTCATAAATGTCATGGAAACACCAAGATGTTTGAAGCAAAATGTTATTCCGTTGCGGGGAATCGAACCCCGGCCTTACGGGTGAGAGCCGTAAATCCTAACCACTAGACCACAACGGACATGTCGAGAAGTGTGAGAGCCGGCGATGTGTAGGCGAGGCCACTCTATGCAACGAGCCAGCGTGTCAATCACGCAATGATCACCCGAGTTGCTATTCTCGCCGAAATAAAAATCGCATGCGGTGAAGTCACAAAGTTTTCACCACGGGTGTTTCCCAGACCGTCATTGTTTCAATTATTAATTGTGAGCGTCCTCTTCTGCATGCATGACCAAATCGTACGAGATGGCGTAATTTTAGAGAGTTATGAACGTTAGCAATGGTTTTAAAGATGATCCGTCATTCCATTCGTCAAAAACCTAATTCAAACCGGTAACTCAAAACAAAAACATTGCATCGGCCGGGAATCGAACCCGGGCCGCCCGCGTGGCAGGCGAGCATTCTACCACTGAACCACCGATGCTACGAGAGACGGTGATTCGGATTGCGGCATATGCGCAGGAGACCAGTTACAGCCAGCGGATCCCGACTTGCGAGAGAAAATCTAAGTATATCTGTCCCGTGTTTCGCATAGACGTTTCTTGTAGTATCGCTTACAAATCCGTTGTGGTCTAGTGGTTAGGATTTACGGCTCTCACCCGTAAGGCCGGGGTTCGATTCCCCGCAACGGAATAACGTTTTAGCACGTCATCATTCATTTAAGCTGTTTGGATTGCTAAACAATTCTTTTATTATACGTTTCAAACAAAATAACTCATAAATGTCATGGAAACACCAAGATGTTTGAAACAAAATGTTATTCCGTTGCGGGGAATCGAACCCCGGCCTTACGGGTTAGAGCCGTAAATCCTAACCACTAGACCACAACGGACATGTCGAGAAGTGTGAGAGCCGGCGATGTGTAGGCGAGGCCACTCTATGCAACGAGCCAGCGTGTCAATCACGCAATGATCACCCGAGTTGCTATTCTCGCCGAAATAAAAATCGCATGCGGTGAAGTCACAAAGTTTTCACCACGGGTGTTTCCCAGACCGTCATTGTTTCAATTATTAATTGTGAGCGTCCTCTTCTGCATGCATGACCAAATCGTACGAGATGGCGTAATTTTAGAGAGTTATGAACGTTAGCAATGGTTTTAAAGATGATCCGTCATTCCATTCGTCAAAAACCTAATTCAAACCGGTAACTCAAAACAAAAACATTGCATCGGCCGGGAATCGAACCCGGGCCGCCCGCGTGGCAGGCGAGCATTCTACCACTGAACCACCGATGCTACGAGAGACGGTGATTCGGATTGCGGCATATGCGCAGGAGACCAGTTACAGCCAGCGGATCCCGACTTGCGAGAGAAAATCTAAGTATATCTGTCCCGTGTTTCGCATAGACGTTTCTTGTAGTATCGCTTACAAATCCGTTGTGGTCTAGTGGTTAGGATTTACGGCTCTCACCCGTAAGGCCGGGGTTCGATTCCCCGCAACGGAATAACGTTTTAGCACGTCATCATTCATTTAAGCTGTTTGGATTGCTAAACAATTCTTTTATTATACGTTTCAAACAAAATAACTCATAAATGTCATGGAAACACCAAGATGTTTGAAGCAAAATGTTATTCCGTTGCGGGGAATCGAACCCCGGCCTTACGGGTGAGAGCCGTAAATCCTAACCACTAGACCACAACGGACATGTCGAGAAGTGTGAGAGCCGGCGATGTGTAGGCGAGGCCACTCTATGCAACGAGCCAGCGTGTCAATCACGCAATGATCACCCGAGTTGCTATTCTCGCCGAAATAAAAATCGCATGCGGTGAAGTCACAAAGTTTTCACCACGGGTGTTTCCCAGACCGTCATTGTTTCAATTATTAATTGTGAGCGTCCTCTTCTGCATGCATGACCAAATCGTACGAGATGGCGTAATTTTAGAGAGTTATGAACGTTAGCAATGGTTTTAAAGATGATCCGTCATTCCATTCGTCAAAAACCTAATTCAAACCGGTAACTCAAAACAAAAACATTGCATCGGCCGGGAATCGAACCCGGGCCGCCCGCGTGGCAGGCGAGCATTCTACCACTGAACCACCGATGCTACGAGAGACGGTGATTCGGATTGCGGCATATGCGCAGGAGACCAGTTACAGCCAGCGGATCCCGACTTGCGAGAGAAAATCTCCGTATGTCTGTCCCGTGTTTCGCATAGACGTTTCTTGTAGTATCGCTTACAAGTCCGTTGTGGTCTAGTGGTTAGGATTTACGGCTCTCACCCGTAAGGCCGGGGTTCGATTCCCCGCAACGGAACAACGTTTTAGCACGTCATCATTCATTTAAGCTGTTTGGATTGCTAAACAATTCTTTTATTATACGTTTCAAACAAAATAACTCATAAATGTGATGGAAACACCAAGATGTTTGAAACAAAATGCTATTCCGTTGCGGGGAATCGAACCCCGGCCTTACGGGTGAGAGCCGCAAATCCTAACCACTAGACCACAACGGACATGCCGAGAAGTGTGAGAGCCGGCGATGTGTAGGCGAGGCCACTCTATGCAACGAGCCAGCGTGTCAATCACGCAATGATCACCCGAGTTGCTATTCTCGCCGAAATAAAAATCGCATGCGGTGAAGTCACAAAGTTTTCACCACGGGTGTTTCCCAGACCGTCATTGTTTCAATTATTAATTGTGAGCGTCATCTTCTGCATGCATGACCAAATCGTACGAGATGGCGTAATTTTAGAGAGTTATGAACGTTAGCAATGGTTTTAAAGATGATCCGTCATTCCATTCGTCAAAAACCTAATTCAAACCGGAAACTCAAAACAAAACATTGCATCGGCCGGGAATCGAACCCGCACCGCCCGCGTGGCAGGCGAGCATTCTACCACTGAACCACCGATGCTACGAGAGACGGTGATTCGGATTGCGGCATATGCGCAGGAGACCAGTTACAGCCAGCGGATCCCGACTTGCGAGAGAAAATCTCCGTATGTCTGTCCCGTGTTTCGCATAGACGTTTCTTGTAGTATCGCTTACAAGTCCGTTGTGGTCTAGTGGTTAGGATTTACGGCTCTCACCCGTAAGGCCGGGGTTCGATTCCCCGCAACGGAACAACGTTTTAGCACGTCATCATTCATTTAAGCTGTTTGGATTGCTAAACAATTCTTTTATTATACGTTTCAAACAAAATAACTCATAAATGTGATGGAAACACCAAGATGTTTGAAACAAAATGCTATTCCGTTGCGGGGAATCGAACCCCGGCCTTACGGGTGAGAGCCGCAAATCCTAACCACTAGACCACAACGGACATGCCGAGAAGTGTGAGAGCCGGCGATGTGTAGGCGAGGCCACTCTATGCAACGAGCCAGCGTGTCAATCACGCAATGATCACCCGAGTTGCTATTCTCGCCGAAATAAAAATCGCATGCGGTGAAGTCACAAAGTTTTCACCACGGGTGTTTCCCAGACCGTCATTGTTTCAATTATTAATTGTGAGCGTCATCTTCTGCATGCATGACCAAATCGTACGAGATGGCGTAATTTTAGAGAGTTATGAACGTTAGCAATGGTTTTAAAGATGATCCGTCATTCCATTCGTCAAAAACCTAATTCAAACCGGAAACTCAAAACAAAACATTGCATCGGCCGGGAATCGAACCCGCACCGCCCGCGTGGCAGGCGAGCATTCTACCACTGAACCACCGATGCTACGAGAGACGGTGATTCGGATTGCGGCATATGCGCAGGAGACCAGTTACAGCCAGCGGATCCCGACTTGCGAGAGAAAATCTCCGTATATCTGTCCCGTGTTTCGCATAGACGTTTCTTGTAGTATCGCTTACAAGTCCGTTGTGGTCTAGTGGTTAGGATTTACGGCTCTCACCCGTAAGGCCGGGGTTCGATTCCCCGCAACGGAATAACGTTTTAGAACGTCATAATTCATTTAAGCTGTTTGGATTGCTAAACAATTCTTTTATTAAACGTTTCAAACAAAATAACTCATAAATGTCATGGAAACACCAAGATGTTTGAAACAAAATGTTATTCCGTTGCGGGGAATCGAACCCCGGCCTTACAGGTGAGAGCCGTAAATCCTAACCACTAGACCACAACGGACATGCCGAGAAGTGTGAGAGCCGGCGATGTGTACGCGAGGCCACTCTATGCAACGAGCCAGCGTGTCAATCACGCAATGATCACCCGAGTTGCTACATATTCTCGCCGAAATAAAAATCGCATGCGGTGAAGTCACAAAGTTTTCACCACGGGTGTTTCCCAGACCGTCATTGTTTCAATTATTAATTGTGAGCGTCCTCTTCTGCATGCATGACCAAATCGTACGAGATGGCGTAATTTTAGAGAGTTATGAACGTTAGCAATGGTTTTAAAGATGATCCGTCATTCCATTCGTCAAAAACCTAATTCAAACCGGTAACTCAAAACAAAAACATTGCATCGGCCGGGAATCGAACCCGGGCCGCCCGCGTGGCAGGCGAGCATTCTACCACTGAACCACCGATGCTACGAGAGACGGTGATTCGGATTGCGGCATATGCGCAGGAGACCAGTTACAGCCAGCGGATCCCGACTTGCGAGAGAATATCTCCGTATATCTGTCCCGTGTTTCGCATAGACGTTTCTTGTAGTATCGCTTACAAGTCCGTTGTGGTCTAGTGGTTAGGATTTACGGCTCTCACCCGTAAGGCCGGGGTTCGATTCCCCGCAACGGAATAACGTTTTAGCACGTCATCATTCATTTAAGCTGTTTGGATTGCTAAACAATTCTTTTATTATACGTTTCAAACAAAATAACTCATAAATGTCATGGAAACACCAAGATGTTTGAAGCAAAATGTTATTCCGTTGCGGGGAATCGAACCCCGGCCTTACGGGTGAGAGCCGTAAATCCTAACCACTAGACCACAACGGACATGTCGAGAAGTGTGAGAGCCGGCGATGTGTAGGCGAGGCCACTCTATGCAACGAGCCAGCGTGTCAATCACGCAATGATCACCCGAGTTGCTATTCTCGCCGAAATAAAAATCGCATGCGGTGAAGTCACAAAGTTTTCACCACGGGTGTTTCCCAGACCGTCATTGTTTCAATTATTAATTGTGAGCGTCCTCTTCTGCATGCATGACCAAATCGTACGAGATGGCGTAATTTTAGAGAGTTATGAACGTTAGCAATGGTTTTAAAGATGATCCGTCATTCCATTCGTCAAAAACCTAATTCAAACCGGTAACTGAAAACAAAAACATTGCATCGGCCGGGAATCGAACCCGGGCCGCCCGCGTGGCAGGCGAGCATTCTACCACTGAACCACCGATGCTACGAGAGACGGTGATTCGGATTGCGGCATATGCGCAGGAGACCAGTTACAGCCAGCGGATCCCGACTTGCGAGAGAATATCTCCGTATATCTGTCCCGTGTTTCGCATAGACGTTTCTTGTAGTATCGCTTACAAGTCCGTTGTGGTCTAGTGGTTAGGATTTACGGCTCTCACCCGTAAGGCCGGGGTTCGATTCCCCGCAACGGAATAACGTTTTAGCACGTCATCATTCATTTAAGCTATTTGGATTGCTAAACAATTCTTTTATTATACGTTTCAAACAAAATAACTCATAAATGTCATGGAAACACCAAGATGTTTGAAGCAAAATGTTATTCCGTTGCGGGGAATCGAACCCCGGCCTTACGGGTGAGAGCCGTAAATCCTAACCACTAGACCACAACGGACATGTCGAGAAGTGTGAGAGCCGGCGATGTGTAGGCGAGGCCACTCTATGCAACGAGCCAGCGTGTCAATCACGCAATGATCACCCGAGTTGCTATTCTCGCCGAAATAAAAATCGCATGCGGTGAAGTCATAAAGTTTTCACCACGGGTGTTTCCCAGACCGTCATTGTTTCAATTATTAATTGTGAGCGTCATCTTCTGCATGCATGACCAAATCGTACGAGATGGCGTAATTTTAGAGAGTTATGAACGTTAGCAATGGTTTTAAAGATGATCCGTCATTCCATTCGTCAAACACCGAATTCAAACCGGAAACTCAAAACAAACCATTGCATCGGCCGGGAATCGAACCCGGGCCGCCCGCGTGGCAGGCGAGCATTCTACCACTGAACCACCGATGCTACGAGAGACGGTGATTCGGATTGCGGCATATGCGCAGGA
Organism: Rhabditoides inermis; assembly: GCA_963966185.1. NCBI lineage: Eukaryota > Metazoa > Nematoda > Chromadorea > Rhabditida > Rhabditidae > Rhabditoides > Rhabditoides inermis. The sequence goes on from CAWZYM010000146.1 coordinate 1,191,535, forward strand.
GACCAGTTACAGCCAGCGGATCCCGACTTGCGAGAGAATATCTCCGTATATCTGTCCCGTGTTTCGCATAGACGTTTCTTGTAGTATCGCTTACAAGTCCGTTGTGGTCTAGTGGTTAGGATTTACGGCTCTCACCCGTAAGGCCGGGGTTCGATTCCCCGCAACGGAATAACGTTTTAGCACGTCATCATTCATTTAAGCTGTTTGGATTGCTAAACAATTCTTTTATTATACGTTTCAAACAAAATAACTCATAAATGTGATGGAAACACCAAGATGTTTGAAACAAAATGCTATTCCGTTGCGGGGAATCGAACCCCGGCCTTACGGGTGAGAGCCGTAAATCCTAACCACTAGACCACAACGGACATGCCGAGAAGTGTGAGAGCCGGCGATGTGTAGGCGAGGCCACTCTATGCAACGAGCCAGCGTGTCAATCACGCAATGATCACCCGAGTTGCTATTCTCGCCGAAATAAAAATCGCATGCGGTGAAGTCACAAAGTTTTTACCACGGGTGTTTCCAAGACCGTCATTGTTTTAATTATTAATTGTGAGCGTCCTCTTCTGCATGCATGACCAAATCGTACGAGATGGCGTAATTTTAGAGAGTTATGAACGTTAGCAATGGTTTTAAAGATGATCCGTCATTCCATTCGTCAAAAACCTAATTCAAACCGGTAACTCAAAACAAAAACATTGCATCGGCCGGGAATCGAACCCGGGCCGCCCGCGTGGCAGGCGAGCATTCTACCACTGAACCACCGATGCTACGAGGGACGGTGATTCGGATTGCGGCATATGCGCAGGAGACCAGTTACAGCCAGCGGATCCCGACTTGCGAGAGAATATCTCCGTATATCTGTCCCGTGTTTCGCATAGACGTTTCTTGTAGTATCGCTTACAAGTCCGTTGTGGTCTAGTGGTTAGGATTTACGGCTCTCACCCGTAAGGCCGGGGTTCGATTCCCCGCAACGGAATAACGTTTTAGCACGTCATCATTCATTTAAGCTGTTTGGATTGCTTAACAATTCTTTTATTATACGTTTCAAACAAAATAACTCATAAATGTCATGGAAACACCAAGATGTTTGAAGCAAAATGTTATTCCGTTGCGGGGAATCGAACCCCGGCCTTACGGGTGAGAGCCGTAATTCCTAACCACTAGACCACAACGGACATGTCGAGAAGTGTGAGAGCCGGCGATGTGTAGGCGAGGCCACTCTATGCAACGAGCCAGCGTGTCAATCACGCAATGATCACCCGAGTTGCTATTCTCGCCGAAATAAAAATCGCATGCGGTGAAGTCACAAAGTTTTCACCACGGGTGTTTCCCAGACCGTCATTGTTTCAATTATTAATTGTGAGCGTCCTCTTCTGCATGCATGACCAAATCGTACGAGATGGCGTAATTTTAGAGAGTTATGAACGTTAGCAATGGTTTTAAAGATGATCCGTCATTCCATTCGTCAAAAACCTAATTCAAACCGGTAACTCAAAACAAAAACATTGCATCGGCCGGGAATCGAACCCGGGCCGCCCGCGTGGCAGGCGAACATTCTACCACTGAACCACCGATGCTACGAGAGACGGTGATTCGGATTGCGGCATATGCGCAGGAGACCAGTTACAGCCAGCGGATCCCGACTTGCGAGAGAAAATCTCCGTATATCTGTCCCGTGTTTCGCATAGACGTTTCTTGTAGTATCGCTTACAATTCCGTTGTGGTCTAGTGGTTAGGATTTACGGCTCTCACCCGTAAGGCCGGGGTTCGATTCCCCGCAACGGAATAACGTTTTAGAACGTCATCATTCATTTAAGCTGTTTGGATTGCTAAACAAATCTTTTATTATACGTTTCAAACAAAATAACTCATAAATGTCATGGAAACACCAAGATGTTTGAAACAAAATGTTATTCCGTTGCGGGGAATCGAACCCCGGCCTTACGGGTGAGAGCCGTAAATCCTAACCACTAGACCACAACGGACATGCTGAGAAGTGTGAGAGCCGGCGATGTGTAGGCGAGGCCACTCTATGCAACGAGCCAGCTTGTCAATCACGCAATGATCACCCGAGTTGCTACATATTCTCGCCGAAATAAAAATCGCATGCGGTGAAGTCACAAAGTTTTCACCACGGGTGTTTCCCAGACCGTCATTGTTTCAATTATTAATTGTGAGCGTCCTCTTCTGCATGCATGACCAAATCGTACGAGATGGCGTAATTTTAGAGAGTTATGAACGTTAGCAATGGTTTTAAAGATGATCCGTCATTCCATTCGTCAAAAACCTAATTCAAACCGGTAACTCAAAACAAAAACATTGCATCGGCCGGGAATCGAACCCGGGCCGCCCGCGTGGCAGGCGAGCATTCTACCACTGAACCACCGATGCTACGAGAGACGGTGATTCGGATTGCGGCATATGCGCAGGAGACCAGTTACAGCCAGCGGATCCCGACTTGCGAGAGAAAATCTCCGTATATCTGTCCCGTGTTTCGCATAGACGTTTCTTGTAGTATCGCTTACAAATCCGTTGTGGTCTAGTGGTTAGGATTTACGGCTCTCACCCGTAAGGCCGGGGTTCGATTCCCCGCAACGGAATAACGTTTTAGCACGTCATCATTCATTTAAGCTGTTTGGAGTGCTAAACAATTCTTTTATTATACGTTTCAAACAAAATAACTCATAAATGTCATGGAAACACCAAGATGTTTGAAACAAAATGTTATTCCGTTGCGGGGAATCGAACCCCGGCCTTACGGGTGAGAGCCGTAAATCCTAACCACTAGACCACAACGGACATGCCGAGAAGTGTGAGAGCCGGCGATGTGTAGGCGAGGCCACTCTATGCAACGAGCCAGCTGTCAATCACGCAATGATCACCCGAGTTGCTATTCTCGCCGAAATAAAAATCGCATGCGGTGAAGTCACAAAGTTTTCACCACGGGTGTTTCCCAGACCGTCATTGTTTCAATTATTAATTGTGAGCGTCATCTTCTGCATGCATGACCAAATCGTACGAGATGGCGTAATTTTAGAGAGTTATGAACGTTAGCAATGGTTTTAAAGATGATCCGTCATTCCATTCGTCAAAAACCTAATTCAAACCGGAAACTCAAAACAAAACATTGCATCGGCCGGGAATCGAACCCGGGCCGCCCGCGTGGCAGGCGAGCATTCTACCACTGAACCACCGATGCTACGAGAGACGGTGATTCGGATTGCGGCATATGCGCAGGAGACCAGTTCACCAGTTACAGCCAGCGGATCCCGACTTGCGAGAGAAAATCTCCGTATATCTGTCCCGTGTTTCGCATAGACGTTTCTTGTAGTATCGCTTACAAATCCGTTGTGGTCTAGTGGTTAGGATTTACGGCTCTCACCCGTAAGGCCGGGGTTCGATTCCCCGCAACGGAATAACGTTTTAGCACGTCATCATTCATTTAAGCTGTTTGGATTGCTAAACAATTCTTTTATTATACGTTTCAAACAAAATAACTCATAAATGTCATGGAAACACCAAGATGTTTGAAGCAAAATGTTATTCCGTTGCGGGGAATCGAACCCCGGCCTTACGGGTGAGAGCCGTAAATCCTAACCACTAGACAACAACGGACATGTCGAGAAGTGTGAGAGCCGGCGATGTGTAGGCGAGGCCACTCTATGCAACGAGCCAGCGTGTCAATCACGCAATGATCACCCGAGTTGCTATTCTCGCCGAAATAAAAATCGCATGCGGTGAAGTCACAAAGTTTTTACCACGGGTGTTTCCAAGACCGTCATTGTTTTAATTATTAATTGTGAGCGTCCTCTTCTGCATGCATGACCAAATCGTACGAGATGGCGTAATTTTAGAGAGTTATGAACGTTAGCAATGGTTTTAAAGATGATCCGTCATTCCATTCGTCAAAAACCTAATTCAAACCGGTAACTCAAAACAAAAACATTGCATCGGCCGGGAATCGAACCCGGGCCGCCCGCGTGGCAGGCGAGCATTCTACCACTGAACCACCGATGCTACGAGAGACGGTGATTCGGATTGCGGCATATGCGCAGGACACCAGTTACAGCCAGCGGATCCCGACTTGCGAGAGAAAATCTCCGTATATCTGTCCCGTGTTTCGCATAGACGTTTCTTGTAGTATCGCTTACAAATCCGTTGTGGTCTAGTGGTTAGGATTTACGGCTCTCACCCGTAAGGCCGGGGTTCGATTCCCCGCAACGGAATAACGTTTTAGCACGTCATCATTCATTTGAGCTGTTTGGATTGCTAAACAATTCTTTTATTATACGTTTCGAACAAAATAACTCATAAATGTCATGGAAACACCAAGATGTTTGAAACAAAATGTTATTCCGTTGCGGGGAATCGAACCCCGGCCTTACGGGTGAGAGCCGTAAATCCTAACCACTAGACCACAACGGACATGCCGAGAATTGTGAGAGCCGGCGATGTGTAGGCGAGGCCACTCTATGCAACGAGCCAGCGTGTCAATCACGCAATGATCACCCGAGTTGCTATTCTCGCCGAAATAAAAATCGCATGCGGTGAAGTCACAAAGTTTTCACCACGGGTGTTTCCCAGACCGTCATTGTTTCAATTATTAATTGTGAGCGTCCTCTTCTGCATGCATGACCAAATCGTACGAGATGGCGTAATTTTAGAGAGTTATGAACGTTAGCAATGGTTTTAAAGATGATCCGTCATTCCATTCGTCAAAAACCTAATTCAAACCGGTAACTCAAAACAAAAACATTGCATCGGCCGGGAATCGAACCCGGGCCGCCCGCGTGGCAGGCGAGCATTCTACCACTGAACCACCGATGCTACGAGAGACGGTGATTCGGATTGCGGCATATGCGCAGGAGACCAGTTACAGCCAGCGGATCCCGACTTGCGAGAGAAAATCTTCGTATATCTGTCCCGTGTTTCGCATAGACGTTTCTTGTAGTATCGCTTACAAATCCGTTGTGGTCTAGTGGTTAGGATTTACGGCTCTCACCCGTAAGGCCGGGGTTCGATTCCCCGCAACGGAATAACGTTTTAGCACGTCATCATTCATTTAAGCTGTTTGGATTGCTAAACAATTCTTTTATTATACGTTTCAAACAAAATAACTCATAAATGTCATGGAAACACCAAGATGTTTGAAGCAAAATGTTATTCCGTTGCGGGGAATCGAACCCCGGCCTTACGGGTGAGAGCCGTAAATCCTAACCACTAGACCACAACGGACATGTCGAGAAGTGTGAGAGCCGGCGATGTGTAGGCGAGGCCACTCTATGCAACGAGCCAGCGTGTCAATCACGCAATGATCACCCGAGTTGCTATTCTCGCCGAAATAAAAATCGCATGCGGTGAAGTCACAAAGTTTTCACCACGGGTGTTTCCCAGACCGTCATTGTTTCAATTATTAATTGTGAGCGTCCTCTTCTGCATGCATGACCAAATCGTACGAGATGGCGTAATTTTAGAGAGTTATGAACGTTAGCAATGGTTTTAAAGATGATCCGTCATTCCATTCGTCAAAAACCTAATTCAAACCGGTAACTCAAAACAAAAACATTGCATCGGCCGGGAATCGAACCCGGGCCGCCCGCGTGGCAGGCGAGCATTCTACCACTGAACCACCGATGCTACGAGAGACGGTGATTCGGATTGCGGCATATGCGCAGGAGACCAGTTACAGCCAGCGGATCCCGACTTGCGAGAGAAAATCTAAGTATATCTGTCCCGTGTTTCGCATAGACGTTTCTTGTAGTATCGCTTACAAATCCGTTGTGGTCTAGTGGTTAGGATTTACGGCTCTCACCCGTAAGGCCGGGGTTCGATTCCCCGCAACGGAATAACGTTTTAGCACGTCATCATTCATTTAAGCTGTTTGGATTGCTAAACAATTCTTTTATTATACGTTTCAAACAAAATAACTCATAAATGTCATGGAAACACCAAGATGTTTGAAGCAAAATGTTATTCCGTTGCGGGGAATCGAACCCCGGCCTTACGGGTGAGAGCCGTAAATCCTAACCACTAGACCACAACGGACATGTCGAGAAGTGTGAGAGCCGGCGATGTGTAGGCGAGGCCACTCTATGCAACGAGCCAGCGTGTCAATCACGCAATGATCACCCGAGTTGCTATTCTCGCCGAAATAAAAATCGCATGCGGTGAAGTCACAAAGTTTTCACCACGGGTGTTTCCCAGACCGTCATTGTTTCAATTATTAATTGTGAGCGTCCTCTTCTGCGTGCATGACCAAATCGTACGAGATGGCGTAATTTTAGAGAGTTATGAACGTTAGCAATGGTTTTAAAGATGATCCGTCATTCCATTCGTCAAAAACCTAATTCAAACCGGTAACTCAAAACAAAAACATTGCATCGGCCGGGAATCGAACCCGGGCCGCCCGCGTGGCAGGCGAGCATTCTACCACTGAACCACCGATGCTACGAGAGACGGTGATTCGGATTGCGGCATATGCGCAGGAGACCAGTTACAGCCAGCGGATCCCGACTTGCGAGAGAAAATCTCCGTATATCTGTCCCGTGTTTCGCATAGACGTTTCTTGTAGTATCGCTTACAATTCCGTTGTGGTCTAGTGGTTAGGATTTACGGCTCTCACCCGTAAGGCCGGGGTTCGATTCCCCGCAACGGAATAACGTTTTAGCACGTCATCATTCATTTAAGCTGTTTGGATTGCTAAACAATTCTTTTATTATACGTTTCAAACAAAATAACTCATAAATGTCATGGAAACACCAAGATGTTTGAAGCAAAATGTTATTCCGTTGCGGGGAATCGAACCCCGGCCTTACGGGTGAGAGCCGTAAATCCTAACCACTAGACCACAACGGACATGTCGAGAAGTGTGAGAGCCGGCGATGTGTAGGCGAGGCCACTCTATGCAACGAGCCAGCGTGTCAATCACGCAATGATCACCCGAGTTGCTATTCTCGCCGAAATAAAAATCGCATGCGGTGAAGTCACAAAGTTTTCACCACGGGTGTTTCCCAGACCGTCATTGTTTCAATTATTAATTGTGAGCGTCCTCTTCTGCATGCATGACCAAATCGTACGAGATGGCGTAATTTTAGAGAGTTATGAACGTTAGCAATGGTTTTAAAGATGATCCGTCATTCCATTCGTCAAAAACCTAATTCAAACCGGTAACTCAAAACAAAAACATTGCATCGGCCGGGAATCGAACCCGGGCCGCCCGCGTGGCAGGCGAGCATTCTACCACTGAACCACCGATGCTACGAGAGACGGTGATTCGGATTGCGGCATATGCGCAGGAGACCAGTTACAGCCAGCGGATCCCGACTTGCGAGAGAATATCTCCGTATATCTGTCCCGTGTTTCGCATAGACGTTTCTTGTAGTATCGCTTACAAGTCCGTTGTGGTCTAGTGGTTAGGATTTACGCCTCTCACCCGTAAGGCCGGGGTTCGATTCCCCGCAACGGAATAACGTTTTAGCACGTCATCATTCATTTAAGCTGTTTGGATCGCTAAACAATTCTTTTATTATACGTTTCAAACAAAATAACTCATAAATGTCATGGAAACACCAAGATGTTTGAAGCAAAATGTTATTCCGTTGCGGGGAATCGAACCCCGGCCTTACGGGTGAGAGCCGTAAATCCTAACCACTAGACCACAACGGACATGTCGAGAAGTGTGAGAGCCGGCGATGTGTAGGCGAGGCCACTCTATGCAACGAGCCAGCGTGTCAATCACGCAATGATCACCCGAGTTGCTATTCTCGCCGAAATAAAAATCGCATGCGGTGAAGTCACAAAGTTTTCACCACGGGTGTTTCCCAGACCGTCATTGTTTCAATTATTAATTGTGAGCGTCCTCTTCTGCATGCATGACCAAATCGTACGAGATGGCGTAATTTTAGAGAGTTATGAACGTTAGCAATGGTTTTAAAGATGATCCGTCATTCCATTCGTCAAAAACCTAATTCAAACCGGTAACTCAAAACAAAAACATTGCATCGGCCGGGAATCGAACCCGGGCCGCCCGCGCGGCAGGCGAGCATTCTACCACTGAACCACCGATGCTACGAGAGACGGTGATTCGGATTGCGGCATATGCGCAGGAGACCAGTTACAGCCAGCGGATCCCGACTTGCGAGAGAAAATCTCCGTATATCTGTCCCGTGTTTCGCATAGACGTTTCTTGTAGTATCGCTTACAATTCCGTTGTGGTCTAGTGGTTAGGATTTACGACTCTCACCCGTAAGGCCGGGGTTCGATTCCCCGCAACGGAATAACGTTTTAGAACGTCATCATTCATTTAAGCTGTTTGGATTGCTAAACAAATCTTTTATTATACGTTTCAAACAAAATAACTCATAAATGTCATGGAAACACCAAGATGTTTGAAACAAAATGTTATTCCGTTGCGGGGAATCGAACCCCGGCCTTACGGGTGAGAGCCGTAAATCCTAACCACTAGACCACAACGGACATGCTGAGAAGTGTGAGAGCCGGCGATGTGTAGGCGAGGCCACTCTATGCAACGAGCCAGCTTGTCAATCACGCAATGATCACCCGAGTTGCTACATATTCTCGCCGAAATAAAAATCGCATGCGGTGAAGTCACAAAGTTTTCACCACGGGTGTTTCCCAGACCGTCATTGTTTCAATTATTAATTGTGAGCGTCCTCTTCTGCATGCATGACCAAATCGTACGAGATGGCGTAATTTTAGAGAGTTATGAACGTTAGCAATGGTTTTAAAGATGATCCGTCATTCCATTCGTCAAAAACCTAATTCAAACCGGTAACTCAAAACAAAAACATTGCATCGGCCGGGAATCGAACCCGGGCCGCCCGCGTGGCAGGCGAGCATTCTACCACTGAACCACCGATGCTACGAGAGACGGTGATTCGGATTGCGGCATATGCGCAGGAGACCAGTTACAGCCAGCGGATCCCGACTTGCGAGAGAATATCTCCGTATATCTGTCCCGTGTTTCGCATAGACGTTTCTTGTAGTATCGCTTACAAGTCCGTTGTGGTCTAGTGGTTAGGATTTACGGCTCTCACCCGTAAGGCCGGGGTTCGATTCCCCGCAACGGAATAACGTTTTAGCACGTCATCATTCATTTAAGCTGTTTGGATTGCTAAACAATTCTTTTATTATACGTTTCAAACAAAATAACTCATAAATGTCATGGAAACACCAAGATGTTTGAAGCAAAATGTTATTCCGTTGCGGGGAATCGAACCCCGGCCTTACGGGTGAGAGCCGTAAATCCTAACCACTAGACCACAACGGACATGTCGAGAAGTGTGAGAGCCGGCGATGTGTAGGCGAGGCCACTCTATGCAACGAGCCAGCGTGTCAATCACGCAATGATCACCCGAGTTGCTATTCTCGCCGAAATAAAAATCGCATGCGGTGAAGTCACAAAGTTTTCACCACGGGTGTTTCCCAGACCGTCATTGTTTCAATTATTAATTGTGAGCGTCCTCTTCTGCATGCATGACCAAATCGTACGAGATGGCGTAATTTTAGAGAGTTATGAACGTTAGCAATGGTTTTAAAGATGATCCGTCATTCCATTCGTCAAAAACCTAATTCAAACCGGTAACTCAAAACAAAAACATTGCATCGGCCGGGAATCGAACCCGGGCCGCCCGCGTGGCAGGCGAGCATTCTACCACTGAACCACCGATGCTACGAGAGACGGTGATTCGGATTGCGGCATATGCGCAGGAGACCAGTTACAGCCAGCGGATCCCGACTTGCGAGAGAAAATCTCCGTATATCTGTCCCGTGTTTCGCATAGACGTTTCTTGTAGTATCGCTTACAATTCCGTTGTGGTCTAGTAATTAGGATTTACGGCTCTCACCCGTAAGGCCGGGGTTCGATTCCCCGCAACGGAATAACGTTTTAGAACGTCATCATTCATTTAAGCTGTTTGGATTGCTAAACAAATCTTTTATTATACGTTTCAAACAAAATAACTCATAAATGTCATGGAAACACCAAGATGTTTGAAACAAAATGTTATTCCGTTGCGGGGAATCGAACCCCGGCCTTACGGGTGAGAGCCGTAAATCCTAACCACTAGACCACAACGGACATGCTGAGAAGTGTGAGAGCCGGCGATGTGTAGGCGAGGCCACTCTATGCAACGAGCCAGCTTGTCAATCACGCAATGATCACCCGAGTTGCTACATATTCTCGCCGAAATAAAAATCGCATGCGGTGAAGTCACAAAGTTTTCACCACGGGTGTTTCCCAGACCGTCATTGTTTCAATTATTAATTGTGAGCGTCCTCTTCTGCATGCATGACCAAATCGTACGAGATGGCGTAATTTTAGAGAGTTATGAACGTTAGCAATGGTTTTAAAGATGATCCGTCATTCCATTCGTCAAAAACCTAATTCAAACCGGTAACTCAAAACAAAAACATTGCATCGGCCGGGAATCGAACCCGGGCCGCCCGCGTGGCAGGCGAGCATTCTACCACTGAACCACCGATGCTACGAGAGACGGTGATTCGGATTGCGGCATATGCGCAGGAGACCAGTTACAGCCAGCGGATCCCGACTTGCGAGAGCAAATCTCCGTATATCTGTCCCGTGTTTCGCATAGACGTTTCTTGTAGTATCGCTTACAATTCCGTTGTGGTCTAGTGGTTAGGATTTACGGCTCTCACCCGTAAGGCCGGGGTTCGATTCCCCGCAACGGAATAACGTTTTAGCACGTCATCATTCATTTAAGCTGTTTGGATTGCTAAACAAATCTTTTATTATACGTTTCAAACAAAATAACTCATAAATGTCATGGAAACACCAAGATGTTTGAAACAAAATGTTATTCCGTTGCGGGGAATCGAACCCCGGCCTTACGGGTGAGAGCCGTAAATCCTAACCACTAGACCACAACGGACATGCTGAGAAGTGTGAGAGCCGGCGATGTGTAGGCGAGGCCACTCTATGCAACGAGCCAGCTTGTCAATCACGCAATGATCACCCGAGTTGCTACATATTCTCGCCGAAATAAAAATCGCATGCGGTGAAGTCACAAAGTTTTCACCACGGGTGTTTCCCAGACCGTCATTGTTTCAATTATTAATTGTGAGCGTCCTCTTCTGCATGCATGACCAAATCGTACGAGATGGCGTAATTTTAGAGAGTTATGAACGTTAGCAATGGTTTTAAAGATGATCCGTCATTCCATTCGTCAAAAACCTAATTCAAACCGGTAACTCAAAACAAAAACATTGCATCGGCCGGGAATCGAACCCGGGCCGCCCGCGTGGCAGGCGAGCATTCTACCACTGAACCACCGATGCTACGAGAGACGGTGATTCGGATTGCGGCATATGCGCAGGAGACCAGTTACAGCCAGCGGATCCCGACTTGCGAGAGCAAATCTCCGTATATCTGTCCCGTGTTTCGCATAGACGTTTCTTGTAGTATCGCTTACAATTCCGTTGTGGTCTAGTGGTTAGGATTTACGGCTCTCACCCGTAAGGCCGGGGTTCGATTCCCCGCAACGGAATAACGTTTTAGAACGTCATCATTCATTTAAGCTGTTTGGATTGCTAAACAAATCTTTTATTATACGTTTCAAACAAAATAACTCATAAATGTCATGGAAACACCAAGATGTTTGAAACAAAATGTTATTCCGTTGCGGGGAATCGAACCCCGGCCTTACGGGTGAGAGCCGTAAATCCTAACCACTAGACCACAACGGACATGCTGAGAAGTGTGAGAGCCGGCGATGTGTAGGCGAGGCCACTCTATGCAACGAGCCAGCTTGTCAATCACGCAATGATCACCCGAGTTGCTACATATTCTCGCCGAAATAAAAATCGCATGCGGTGAAGTCACAAAGTTTTCACCACGGGTGTTTCCCAGACCGTCATTGTTTCAATTATTAATTGTGAGCGTCCTCTTCTGCATGCATGACCAAATCGTACGAGATGGCGTAATTTTAGAGAGTTATGAACGTTAGCAATGGTTTTAAAGATGATCCGTCATTCCATTCGTCAAAAACCTAATTCAAACCGGTAACTCAAAACAAAAACATTGCATCGGCCGGGAATCGAACCCGGGCCGCCCGCGTGGCAGGCGAGCATTCTACCACTGAACCACCGATGCTACGAGAGACGGTGATTCGGATTGCGGCATATGCGCAGGAGACCAGTTACAGCCAGCGGATCCCGACTTGCGAGAGAATATCTCCGTATATCTGTCCCGTGTTTCGCATAGACGTTTCTTGTAGTATCGCTTACAAGTCCGTTGTGGTCTAGTGGTTAGGATTTACGGCTCTCACCCGTAAGGCCGGGGTTCGATTCCCCGCAACGGAATAACGTTTTAGCACGTCATCATTCATTTAAGCTGTTTGGATTGCTAAACAATTCTTTTATTATACGTTTCAAACAAAATAACTCATAAATGTAGGGACCGCAACGTGAGGTGTAGAGTTTGTGTCGAAATCATGTAACATTTTCGGACTGGACGCGTTACTTGCTCTAATTAGCGTAGAACGATTCGCCCTTCCGCGCTGATTCCAACGGTATTCGATTTATGGGAAAACGTGCCCCGTAAAGTATTGAAAATCCATAAAGAGTGATATGATGACGTCATATTTCTTTGATCTAGCCGCCATTGCCCAAAATGAGTAATGAAAAATGGTGTCATAAGAGACGTATTTCATCGATTACTGATTGATTACAATCAAACAAAGCGTAGTGCTACTATTAGAAACAACTATATTCATAATTTAACTATTAATGACGTCATCAGTGCTTTGATCTAGCCGCCCTCTGTCGCACTTTCCCTGTGTGAGCGCGCGCTCGGGTGCGCGCGCGCCGCGCGGAATTAGAGCGCAACGTTAACGATGAACCCTATGAACATTATATATTTTCGAAATCAGCTTGAAATGATCTACATTATTATACAAACTGCTATACCACATCCAAACTTCTGAAATTCTCATTGTGGTCCCTACATAAATGTCATGGAAACACCAAGATGTTTGAAGCAAAATGTTATTCCGTTGCGGGGAATCGAACCCCGGCCTTACGGGTGAGAGCCGTAAATCCTAACCACTAGACCACAACGGACATGTCGAGAAGTGTGAGAGCCGGCGATGTGTAGGCGAGGCCACTCTATGCAACGAGCCAGCGTGTCAATCACGCAATGATCACCCGAGTTGCTATTCTCGCCGAAATAAAAATCGCATGCGGTGAAGTCACAAAGTTTTCACCACGGGTGTTTCCCAGACCGTCATTGTTTCAATTATTAATTGTGAGCGTCCTCTTCTGCATGCATGACCAAATCGTACGAGATGGCGTAATTTTAGAGAGTTATGAACGTTAGCAATGGTTTTAAAGATGATCCGTCATTCCATTCGTCAAAAACCTAATTCAAACCGGTAACTCAAAACAAAAACATTGCATCGGCCGGGAATCGAACCCGGGCCGCCCGCGTGGCAGGCGAGCATTCTACCACTGAACCACCGATGCTACGAGAGACGGTGATTCGGATTGCGGCATATGCGCAGGAGACCAGTTACAGCCAGCGGATCCCGACTTGCAAGAGAAAATCTCCGTATATCTGTCCCGTGTTTCGCATAGACGTTTCTTGTAGTATCGCTTACAAGTCCGTTGTGGTCTAGTGGTTAGGATTTACGGCTCTCACCCGTAAGGCCGGGGTTCGATTCCCCGCAACGGAATAACGTTTTAGCACGTCATCATTCATTTAAGCTGTTTGGATTGCTAAACAATTCTTTTATTATACGTTTCGAACAAAATAACTCATAAATGTCATGGAAACACCAAGATGTTTGAAACAAAATGTTATTCCGTTGCGGGGAATCGAACCCCGGCCTTACGGGTGAGAGCCGTAAATCCTAACCACTAGACCACAACGGACATGCCGAGAAGTGTGAGAGCCGGCGATGTGTAGGCGAGGCCACTCTATGCAACGAGCCAGCGTGTCAATCACGCAATGATCACCCGAGTTGCTATTCTCGCCGAAATAAAAATCGCATGCGGTGAAGTCACAAAGTTTTCACCACGGGTGTTTCCCAGACCGTCATTGTTTCAATTATTAATTGTGAGCGTCCTCTTCTGCATGCATGACCAAATCGTACGAGATGGCGTAATTTTAGAGAGTTATGAACGTTAGCAATGGTTTTAAAGATGATCCGTCATTCCATTCTTCAAAAACCTAATTCAAACCGGTAACTCAAAACAAAAACATTGCATCGGCCGGGAATCGAACCCGGGCCGCCCGCGTGGCAGGCGAGCATTCTACCACTGAACCACCGATGCTACGAGAGACGGTGATTCGGATTGCGGCATATGCGCGGAGACCAGTTACAGCCAGCGGATCCCGACTTGCGAGAGAAAATCTCCGTATATCTGTCCCGTGTTTCGCATAGACGTTTCTTGTAGTATCGCTTACAATTCCGTTGTGGTCTAGTGGTTAGGATTTACGGCTCTCACCCGTAAGGCCGGGGTTCGATTCCCCGCAACGGAATAACGTTTTAGAACGTCATCATTCATTTAAGCTGTTTGGATTGCTAAACAAATCTTTTATTATACGTTTCAAACAAAATAACTCATAAATGTCATGGAAACACCAAGATGTTTGAAACAAAATGTTATTCCGTTGCGGGGAATCGAACCCCGACCTTACGGGTGAGAGCCGTAAATCCTAACCACTAGACCACAACGGACATGCTGAGAAGTGTGAGAGCCGGCGATGTGTAGGCGAGGCCACTCTATGCAACGAGCCAGCTTGTCAATCACGCAATGATCACCCGAGTTGCTACATATTCTCGCCGAAATAAAAATCGCATGCGGTGAAGTCACAAAGTTTTCACCACGGGTGTTTCCCAGACCGTCATTGTTTCAATTATTAATTGTGAGCGTCCTCTTCTGCATGCATGACCAAATCGTACGAGATGGCGTAATTATAGAGAGTTATGAACGTTAGCAATGGTTTTAAAGATGATCCGTCATTCCATTCGTCAAAAACCTAATTCAAACCGGTAACTCAAAACAAAAACATTGCATCGGCCGGGAATCGAACCCGGGCCGCCCGCGTGGCAGGCGAGCATTCTACCACTGAACCACCGATGCTACGAGAGACGGTGATTCTGATTGCGGCATATGCGCAGGAGACCAGTTACAGCCAGCGGATCCCGACTTGCGAGAGAATATCTCCGTATATCTGTCCCGTGTTTCGCATAGACGTTTCTTGTAGTATCGCTTACAAGTCCGTTGTGGTCTAGTGGTTAGGATTTACGGCTCTCACCCGTAAGGCCGGGGTTCGATTCCCCGCAACGGAATAACGTTTTAGCACGTCATCATTCATTTAAGCTGTTTGGATTGCTAAACAATTCTTTTATTATACGTTTCAAACAAAATAACTCATAAATGTCATGGAAACACCAAGATGTTTGAAGCAAAATGTTATTCCGTTGCGGGGAATCGAACCCCGGCCTTACGGGTGAGAGCCGTAAATCCTAACCACTAGACCACAACGGACATGTCGAGAAGTGTGAGAGCCGGCGATGTGTAGGCGAGGCCACTCTATGCAACGAGCCAGCGTGTCAATCACGCAATGATCACCCGAGTTGCTATTCTCGCCGAAATAAAAATCGCATGCGGTGAAGTCACAAAGTTTTCACCACGGGTGTTTCCCAGACCGTCATTGTTTCAATTATTAATTGTGAGCGTCCTCTTCTGCATGCATGACCAAATCGTACGAGATGGCGTAATTTTAGAGAGTTATGAACGTTAGCAATGGTTTTAAAGATGATCCGTCATTCCATTCGTCAAAAACCTAATTCAAACCGGTAACTCAAAACAAAAACATTGCATCGGCCGGGAATCGAACCCGGGCCGCCCGCGTGGCAGGCGAGCATTCTACCACTGAACCACCGATGCTACGAGAGACGGTGATTCGGATTGCGGCATATGCGCAGGAGACCAGTTACAGCCAGCGGATCCCGACTTGCGAGAGAAAATCTCCGTATATCTGTCCCGTGTTTCGCATAGACGTTTCTTGTAGTATCGCTTACAATTCCGTTGTGGTCTAGTGGTTAGGATTTACGGCTCTCACCCGTAAGGCCGGGGTTCGATTCCCCGCAACGGAATAACGTTTTAGAACGCCATCATTCATTTAAGCTGTTTGGATTGCTAAACAAATCTTTTATTATACGTTTCAAACAAAATAACTCATAAATGTCATGGAAACACCAAGATGTTTGAAACAAAATGTTATTCCGTTGCGGGGAATCGAACCCCGGCCTTACGGGTGAGAGCCGTAAATCCTAACCACTAGACCACAACGGACATGCTGAGAAGTGTGAGAGCCGGCGATGTGTAGGCGAGGCCACTCTATGCAACGAGCCAGCTTGTCAATCACGCAATGATCACCCGAGTTGCTACATATTCTCGCCGAAATAAAAATCGCATGCGGTGAAGTCACAAAGTTTTCACCACCGGTGTTTCCCAGACCGTCATTGTTTCAATTATTAATTGTGAGCGTCCTCTTCTGCATGCATGACCAAATCGTACGAGATGGCGTAATTTTAGAGAGTTATGAACGTTAGCAATGGTTTTAAAGATGATCCGTCATTCCATTCGTCAAAAACCTAATTCAAACCGGTAACTCAAAACAAAAACATTGCATCGGCCGGGAATCGAACCCGGGCCGCCCGCGTGGCAGGCGAGCATTCTACCACTGAACCACCGATGCTACGAGAGACGGTGATTCGGATTGCGGCATATGCGCAGGAGACCAGTTACAGCCAGCGGATCCCGACTTGCGAGAGAAAATCTCCGTATATCTGTCCCGTGTTTCGCATAGACGTTTCTTGTAGTATCGCTTACAATTCCGTTGTGGTCTAGTGGTTAGGATTTACGGCTCTCACCCGTAAGGCCGGGGTTCGATTCCCCGCAACGGAATAACGTTTTAGAACGTCATCATTCATTTAAGCTGTTTGGATTGCTAAACAAATCTTTTATTATACGTTTCAAACAAAATAACTCATAAATGTCATGGAAACACCAAGATGTTTGAAACAAAATGTTATTCCGTTGCGGGGAATCGAACCCCGGCCTTACGGGTGAGAGCCGTAAATCCTAACCACTAGACCACAACGGACATGCTGAGAAGTGTGAGAGCCGGCGATGTGTAGGCGAGGCCACTCTATGCAACGAGCCAGCTTGTCAATCACGCAATGATCACCCGAGTTGCTACATATTCTCGCCGAAATAAAAATCGCATGCGGTGAAGTCACAAAGTTTTCACCACGGGTGTTTCCCAGACCGTCATTGTTTCAATTATTAATTGTGAGCGTCCTCTTCTGCATGCATGACCAAATCGTACGAGATGGCGTAATTTTAGAGAGTTATGAACGTTAGCAATGGTTTTAAAGATGATCCGTCATTCCATTCGTCAAAAACCTAATTCAAACCGGTAACTCAAAACAAAAACATTGCATCGGCCGGGAATCGAACCCGGGCCGCCCGCGTGGCAGGCGAGCATTCTACCACTGAACCACCGATGCTACGAGAGACGGTGATTCGGATTGCGGCATATGCGCAGGAGACCAGTTACAGCCAGCGGATCCCGACTTGCGAGAGAAAATCTCCGTATATCTGTCCCGTGTTTCGCATAGACGTTTCTTGTAGTATCGCTTACAATTCCGTTGTGGTCTAGTGGTTAGGATTTACGGCTCTCACCCGTAAGGCCGGGGTTCGATTCCCCGCAACGGAATAACGTTTTAGAACGTCATCATTCATTTAAGCTGTTTGGATTGCTAAACAAATCTTTTATTATACGTTTCAAACAAAATAACTCATAAATGTCATGGAAACACCAAGATGTTTGAAACAAAATGTTATTCCGTTGCGGGGAATCGAACCCCGGCCTTACGGGTGAGAGCCGTAAATCCTAACCACTAGACCACAACGGACATGCTGAGAAGTGTGAGAGCCGGCGATGTGTAGGCGAGGCCACTCTATGCAACGAGCCAGCTTGTCAATCACGCAATGATCACCCGAGTTGCTACATATTCTCGCCGAAATAAAAATCGCATGCGGTGAAGTCACAAAGTTTTCACCACGGGTGTTTCCCAGACCGTCATTGTTTCAATTATTAATTGTGAGCGTCCTCTTCTGCATGCATGACCAAATCGTACGAGATGGCGTAATTTTAGAGAGTTATGAACGTTAGCAATGGTTTTAAAGATGATCCGTCATTCCATTCGTCAAAAACCTAATTCAAACCGGTAACTCAAAACAAAAACATTGCATCGGCCGGGAATCGAACCCGGGCCGCCCGCGTGGCAGGCGAGCATTCTACCACTGAACCACCGATGCTACGAGAGACGGTGATTCGGATTGCGGCATATGCGCAGGAGACCAGTTACAGCCAGCGGATCCCGACTTGCAAGAGAATATCTCCGTATATCTGTCCCGTGTTTCGCATAGACGTTTCTTGTAGTATCGCTTACAAGTCCGTTGTGGTCTAGTGGTTAGGATTTACGGCTCTCACCCGTAAGGCCGGGGTTCGATTCCCCGCAACGGAATAACGTTTTAGCACGTCATCATTCATTTAAGCTGTTTGGATTGCTAAACAATTCTTTTATTATACGTTTCAAACAAAATAACTCATAAATGTCATGGAAACACCAAAATGTTTGAAGCAAAATGTTATTCCGTTGCGGGGAATCGAACCCCGGCCTTACGGGTGAGAGCCGTAAATCCTAACCACTAGACCACAACGGACATGTCGAGAAGTGTGAGAGCCGGCGATGTGTAGGCGAGGCCACTCTATGCAACGAGCCAGCGTGTCAATCACGCAATGATCACCCGAGTTGCTATTCTCGCCGAAATAAAAATCGCATGCGGTGAAGTCACAAAGTTTTCACCACGGGTGTTTCCCAGACCGTCATTGTTTCAATTATTAATTGTGAGCGTCCTCTTCTGCATGCATGACCAAATCGTACGAGATGGCGTAATTTTAGAGAGTTGTGAACGTTAGCAATGGTTTTAAAGATGATCCGTCATTCCATTCGTCAAAAACCTAATTCAAACCGGTAACTCAAAACAAAAACATTGCATCGGCCGGGAATCGAACCCGGGCCGCCCGCGTGGCAGGCGAGCATTCTACCACTGAACCACCGATGCTACGAGAGACGGTGATTCGGATTGCGGCATATGCGCAGGAGACCAGTTACAGCCAGCGGATCCCGACTTGCGAGAGAATATCTCCGTATATCTGTCCCGTGTTTCGCATAGACGTTTCTTGTAGTATCGCTTACAAGTCCGTTGTGGTCTAGTGGTCAGGATTTACGGCTCTCACCCGTAAGGCCGGGGTTCGATTCCCCGCAACGGAATAACGTTTTAGCACGTCATCATTCATTTAAGCTGTTTGGATTGCTAAACAATTCTTTTATTATACGTTTCAAACAAAATAACTCATAAATGTCATGGAAACACCAAGATGTTTGAAGCAAAATGTTATTCCGTTGCGGGGAATCGAACCCCGGCCTTACGGGTGAGAGCCGTAAATCCTAACCACTAGACCACAACGGACATGTCGAGAAGTGTGAGAGCCGGCGATGTGTAGGCGAGGCCACTCTATGCAACGAGCCAGCGTGTCAATCACGCAATGATCACCCGAGTTGCTATTCTCGCCGAAATAAAAATCGCATGCGGTGAAGTCACAAAGTTTTCACCACGGGTGTTTCCCAGACCGTCATTGTTTCAATTATTAATTGTGATCGTCCTCTTCTGCATGCATGACCAAATCGTACGAGATGGCGTAATTTTAGAGAGTTATGAACGTTAGCAATGGTTTTAAAGATGATCCGTCATTCCATTCGTCAAAAACCTAATTCAAACCGGTAACTCAAAACAAAAACATTGCATCGGCCGGGAATCGAACCCGGGCCGCCCGCGTGGCAGGCGAGCATTCTACCACTGAACCACCGATGCTACGAGAGACGGTGATTCGGATTGCGGCATATGCGCAGGATACCAGTTACAGCCAGCGGATCCCGACTTGCGAGAGAATATCTCCGTATATCTGTCCCGTGTTTCGCATAGACGTTTCTTGTAGTATCGCTTACAAGTCCGTTGTGGTCTAGTGGTTAGGATTTACGGCTCTCACCCGTAAGGCCGGGGTTCGATTCCCCGCAACGGAATAACGTTTTAGCACGTCATCATTCATTTAAGCTGTTTGGATTGCTAAACAATTCTTTTATTATACGTTTCAAACAAAATAACTCATAAATGTCATGGAAACACCAAGATGTTTGAAGCAAAATGTTATTCCGTTGCGGGGAATCGAACCCCGGCCTTACGGGTGAGAGTTACCGGTTTGAATTAGGTTTTTGACGAATGGAATGACGGATCATCTTTAAAACCATTGCTAACGTTCATAAGTCTCTAAAATTACGCCATCTCGTACGATTTGGTCATGCATGCAGAAGAGGACGCTCACAATTAATAATTGAAACAATGACGGTCTGGGAAACACCCGTGGTGAAAACTTTGTGACTTCACCGCATGCGATTTTTATTTCGGCGAGAATAGCAACTCGGGTGATCATTGCGTGATTGACACGCTGGCTCGTTGCATAGAGTGGCCTCGCCTACACATCGCCGGCTCTCACACTTCTCGACATGTCCGTTGTGGTCTAGTGGTTAGGATTTACGGCTCTCACCCGTAAGGCCGGGGTTCGATTCCCCGCAACGGAATAACATTTTGCTTCAAACATCTTGGTGTTTCCATGACATTTATGAGTTATTTTGTTTGAAACGTATAATAAAAGAATTGTTTAGCAATCCAAACAGCTTAAATGAATGATGACGTGCTAAAACGTTATTCCGTTGCGGGGAATCGAACCCCGGCCTTACGGGTGAGAGCCGTAAATCCTGACCACTAGACCACAACGGACTTGTAAGCGATACTACAAGAAACGTCTATGCGAAACACGGGACAGATATACGGAGATATTCTCTCGCAAGTCGGGATCCGCTGGCTGTAACTGGTCTCCTGCGCATATGCCGCAATCCGAATCACCATCTCTCGTAGCATCGGTGGTTCAGTGGTAGAATGTTCGCCTGCCACGCGGGCGGCCCGGGTTCGATTCCCGGCCGATGCAATGTTTTTGTTTTGAGTTACCGGTTTGAATTAGGTTTTTGACGAATGGAATGACGGATCATCTTTAAAACCATTGCTAACGTTCATAACTCTCTAAAATTACGCCATCTCGTACGATTTGGTCATGCATGCAGAAGAGGACGCTCACAATTAATAATTGAAACAATGACGGTCTGGGAAACACCCGTGGTGAAAACTTTGTGACTTCACCGCATGCGATTTTTATTTCGGCGAGAATAGCAACTCGGGTGATCATTGCGTGATTGACACGCTGGCTCGTTGCATAGAGTGGCCTCGCCTACACATCGCCGGCTCTCACACTTCTCGACATGTCCGTTGTGGTCTAGTGGTTAGGATTTACGGCTCTCACCCGTAAGGCCGGGGTTCGATTCCCCGCAACGGAATAACATTTTGCTTCAAACATCTTGGTGTTTCCATGACATTTATGAGTTATTTTGTTTGAAACGTATAATAAAAGAATTGTTTAGCAATCCAAACAGCTTAAATGAATGATGACGTGCTAAAACGTTATTCCGTTGCGGGGAATCGAACCCCGGCCTTACGGGTGAGAGCCGTAAATCCTGACCACTAGACCACAACGGACTTGTAAGCGATACTACAAGAAACGTCTATGCGAAACACGGGACAGATATACGGAGATATTCTCTCGCAAGTCGGGATCCGCTGGCTGTAACTGGTCTCCTGCGCATATGCCGCAATCCGAATCACCGTCTCTCGTAGCATCGGTGGTTCAGTGGTAGAATGCTCGCCTGCCACGCGGGCGGCCCGGGTTCGATTCCCGGCCGATGCAATGTTTTTGTTTTGAGTTACCGGTTTGAATTAGGTTTTTGACGAATGGAATGACGGATCATCTTTAAAACCATTGCTAACGTTCATAACTCTCTAAAATTACGCCATCTCGTACGATTTGGTCATGCATGCAGAAGACGACGCTCACAATTAATAATTGAAACAATGACGGTCTGGGAAACACCCGTGGTGAAAACTTTGTGACTTCACCGCATGCGATTTTTATTTCGGCGAGAATAGCAACTCGGGTGATCATTGCGTGATTGACACGCTGGCTCGTTGCATAGAGTGGCCTCGCCTACACATCGCCGGCTCTCACACTTCTCGACATGTCCGTTGTGGTCTAGTGGTTAGGATTTACGGCTCTCACCCGTAAGGCCGGGGTTCGATTCCCCGCAACGGAATAACATTTTGCTTCAAACATCTTGGTGTTTCCATGACATTTATGAGTTATTTTGTTTGAAACGTATAATAAAAGAATTGTTTAGCAATCCAAACAGCTTAAATGAATGATGACGTGCTAAAACGTTATTCCGTTGCGGAGAATCGAACCCCGGCCTTACGGGTGAGAGCCGTAAATCCTGACCACTAGACCACAACGGACTTGTAAGCGATACTACAAGAAACGTCTATGCGAAACACGGGACAGATATACGGAGATATTCTCTCGCAAGTCGGGATCCGCTGGCTGTAACTGGTCTCCTGCGCATATGCCGCAATCCGAATCACCGTCTCTCGTAGCATCGGTGGTTCAGTGGTAGAATGCTCGCCTGCCACGCGGGCGGCCCGGGTTCGATTCCCGGCCGATGCAATGTTTTTGTTTTGAGTTACCGGTTTGAATTAGGTTTTTGACGAATGGAATGACGGATCATCTTTAAAACCATTGCTAACGTTCATAACTCTCTAAAATTACGCCATCTCGTACGATTTGGTCATGCATGCAGAAGAGGACGCTCACAATTAATAATTGAAACAATGACGGTCTGGGAAACACCCGTGGTGAAAACTTTGTGACTTCACCGCATGCGATTTTTATTTCGGCGAGAATAGCAACTCGGGTGATCATTGCGTGATTGACACGCTGGCTCGTTGCATAGAGTGGCCTCGCCTACACATCGCCGGCTCTCACACTTCTCGACATGTCCGTTGTGGTCTAGTGGTTAGGATTTACGGCTCTCACCCGTAAGGCCGGGGTTCGATTCCCCGCAACGGAATAACATTTTGCTTCAAACATCTTGGTGTTTCCATGACATTTATGAGTTATTTTGTTTGAAACGTATAATAAAAGAATTGTTTAGCAATCCAAACAGCTTAAATGAATGATGACGTGCTAAAACGTTATTCCGTTGCGGGGAATCGAACCCCGGCCTTACGGGTGAGAGCCGTAAATCCTGACCACTAGACCACAACGGACTTGTAAGCGATACTACAAGAAACGTCTATGCGAAACACGGGACAGATATACGGAGATATTCTCTCGCAAGTCGGGATCCGCTGGCTGTAACTGGTCTCCTGCGCATATGCCGCAATCCGAATCACCGTCTCTCGTAGCATCGGTGGTTCAGTGGTAGAATGCTCGCCTGCCACGCGGGCGGCCCGGGTTCGATTCCCGGCCGATGCAATGTTTTTGTTTTGAGTTACCGGTTTGAATTAGGTTTTTGACGAATGGAATGACGGATCATCTTTAAAACCATTGCTAACGTTCATAACTCTCTAAAATTACGCCATCTCGTACGATTTGGTCATGCATGCAGAAGAGGACGCTCACAATTAATAATTGAAACAATGACGGTCTGGGAAACACCCGTGGTGAAAACTTTGTGACTTCACCGCATGCGATTTTTATTTCGGCGAGAATAGCAACTCGGGTGATCATTGCGTGATTGACACGCTGGCTCGTTGCATAGAGTGGCCTCGCCTACACATCGCCGGCTCTCACACTTCTCGACATGTCCGTTGTGGTCTAGTGGTTAGGATTTACGGCTCTCACCCGTAAGGCCGGGGTTCGATTCCCCGCAACGGAATAACATTTTGCTTCAAACATCTTGGTGTTTCCATGACATTTATGAGTTATTTTGTTTGAAACGTATAATAAAAGAATTGTTTAGCAATCCAAACAGCTTAAATGAATGATGACGTGCTAAAACGTTATTCCGTTGCGGGGAATCGAACCCCGGCCTTACGGGTGAGAGCCGTAAATCCTGACCACTAGACCACAACGGACTTGTAAGCGATACTACAAGAAACGTCTATGCGAAACACGGGACAGATATACGGAGATATTCTCTCGCAAGTCGGGATCCGCTGGCTGTAACTGGTCTCCTGCGCATATGCCGCAATCCGAATCACCGTCTCTCGTAGCATCGGTGGTTCAGTGGTAGAATGCTCGCCTGCCACGCGGGCGGCCCGGGTTCGATTCCCGGCCGATGCAATGTTTTTGTTTTGAGTTACCGGTTTGAATTAGGTTTTTGACGAATGGAATGACGGATCATCTTTAAAACCATTGCTAACGTTCATAACTCTCTAAAATTACGCCATCTCGTACGATTTGGTCATGCATGCAGAAGAGGACGCTCACAATTAATAATTGAAACAATGACGGTCTGGGAAACACCCGTGGTGAAAACTTTGTGACTTCACCGCATGCGATTTTTATTTCGGCGAGAATAGCAACTCGGGTGATCATTGCGTGATTGACACGCTGGCTCGTTGCATAGAGTGGCCTCGCCTACACATCGCCGGCTCTCACACTTCTCGACATGTCCGTTGTGGTCTAGTGGTTAGGATTTACGGCTCTCACCCGTAAGGCCGGGGTTCGATTCCCCGCAACGGAATAACATTTTGCTTCAAACATCTTGGTGTTTCCATGACATTTATGAGTTATTTTGTTTGAAACGTATAATAAAAGAATTGTTTAGCAATCCAAACAGCTTAAATGAATGATGACGTGCTAAAACGTTATTCCGTTGCGGGGAATCGAACCCCGGCCTTACGGGTGAGAGCCGTAAATCCTGACCACTAGACCACAACGGACTTGTAAGCGATACTACAAGAAACGTCTATGCGAAACACGGGACAGATATACGGAGATATTCTCTCGCAAGTCGGGATCCGCTGGCTGTAACTGGTCTCCTGCGCATATGCCGCAATCCGAATCACCGTCTCTCGTAGCATCGGTGGTTCAGTGGTAGAATGCTCGCCTGCCACGCGGGCGGCCCGGGTTCGATTCCCGGCCGATGCAATGTTTTTGTTTTGAGTTACCGGTTTGAATTAGGTTTTTGACGAATGGAATGACGGATCATCTTTAAAACCATTGCTAACGTTCATAACTCTCTAAAATTACGCCATCTCGTACGATTTGGTCATGCATGCAGAAGAGGACGCTCACAATTAATAATTGAAACAATGACGGTCTGGGAAACACCCGTGGTGAAAACTTTGTGACTTCACCGCATGCGATTTTTATTTCGGCGAGAATAGCAACTCGGGTGATCATTGCGTGATTGACACGCTGGCTCGTTGCATAGAGTGGCCTCGCCTACACATCGCCGGCTCTCACACTTCTCGACATGTCCGTTGTGGTCTAGTGGTTAGGATTTACGGCTCTCACCCGTAAGGCCGGGGTTCGATTCCCCGCAACGGAATAACATTTTGCTTCAAACATCTTGGTGTTTCCATGACATTTATGAGTTATTTTGTTTGAAACGTATAATAAAAGAATTGTTTAGCAATCCAAACAGCTTAAATGAATGATGACGTGCTAAAACGTTATTCCGTTGCGGGGAATCGAACCCCGGCCTTACGGGTGAGAGCCGTAAATCCTGACCACTAGACCACAACGGACTTGTAAGCGATACTACAAGAAACGTCTATGCGAAACACGGGACAGATATACGGAGATATTCTCTCGCAAGTCGGGATCCGCTGGCTGTAACTGGTCTCCTGCGCATATGCCGCAATCCGAATCACCGTCTCTCGTAGCATCGGTGGTTCAGTGGTAGAATGCTCGCCTGCCACGCGGGCGGCCCGGGTTCGATTCCCGGCCGATGCAATGTTTTTGTTTTGAGTTACCGGTTTGAATTAGGTTTTTGACGAATGGAATGACGGATCATCTTTAAAACCATTGCTAACGTTCATAACTCTCTAAAATTACGCCATCTCGTACGATTTGGTCATGCATGCAGAAGAGGACGCTCACAATTAATAATTGAAACAATGACGGTCTGGGAAACACCCGTGGTGAAAACTTTGTGACTTCACCGCATGCGATTTTTATTTCGGCGAGAATAGCAACTCGGGTGATCATTGCGTGATTGACACGCTGGCTCGTTGCATAGAGTGGCCTCGCCTACACATCGCCGGCTCTCACACTTCTCGACATGTCCGTTGTGGTCTAGTGGTTAGGATTTACGGCTCTCACCCGTAAGGCCGGGGTTCGATTCCCCGCAACGGAATAACATTTTGCTTCAAACATCTTGGTGTTTCCATGACATTTATGAGTTATTTTGTTTGAAACGTATAATAAAAGAATTGTTTAGCAATCCAAACAGCTTAAATGAATGATGACGTGCTAAAACGTTATTCCGTTGCGGGGAATCGAACCCCGGCCTTACGGGTGAGAGCCGTAAATCCTGACCACTAGACCACAACGGACTTGTAAGCGATACTACAAGAAACGTCTATGCGAAACACGGGACAGATATACGGAGATATTCTCTCGCAAGTCGGGATCCGCTGGCTGTAACTGGTCTCCTGCGCATATGCCGCAATCCGAATCACCGTCTCTCGTAGCATCGGTGGTTCAGTGGTAGAATGCTCGCCTGCCACGCGGGCGGCCCGGGTTCGATTCCCGGCCGATGCAATGTTTTTGTTTTGAGTTACCGGTTTGAATTAGGTTTTTGACGAATGGAATGACGGATCATCTTTAAAACCATTGCTAACGTTCATAACTCTCTAAAATTACGCCATCTCGTACGATTTGGTCATGCATGCAGAAGAGGACGCTCACAATTAATAATTGAAACAATGACGGTCTGGGAAACACCCGTGGTGAAAACTTTGTGACTTCACCGCATGCGATTTTTATTTCGGCGAGAATAGCAACTCGGGTGATCATTGCGTGATTGACACGCTGGCTCGTTGCATAGAGTGGCCTCGCCTACACATCGCCGGCTCTCACACTTCTCGACATGTCCGTTGTGGTCTAGTGGTTAGGATTTACGGCTCTCACCCGTAAGGCCGGGGTTCGATTCCCCGCAACGGAATAACATTTTGCTTCAAACATCTTGGTGTTTCCATGACATTTATGAGTTATTTTGTTTGAAACGTATAATAAAAGAATTGTTTAGCAATCCAAACAGCTTAAATGAATGATGACGTGCTAAAACGTTATTCCGTTGCGGGGAATCGAACCCCGGCCTTACGGGTGAGAGCCGTAAATCCTGACCACTAGACCACAACGGACTTGTAAGCGATACTACAAGAAACGTCTATGCGAAACACGGGACAGATATACGGAGATATTCTCTCGCAAGTCGGGATCCGCTGGCTGTAACTGGTCTCCTGCGCATATGCCGCAATCCGAATCACCGTCTCTCGTAGCATCGGTGGTTCAGTGGTAGAATGCTCGCCTGCCACGCGGGCGGCCCGGGTTCGATTCCCGGCCGATGCAATGTTTTTGTTTTGAGTTACCGGTTTGAATTAGGTTTTTGACGAATGGAATGACGGATCATCTTTAAAACCATTGCTAACGTTCATAACTCTCTAAAATTACGCCATCTCGTACGATTTGGTCATGCATGCAGAAGAGGACGCTCACAATTAATAATTGAAACAATGACGGTCTGGGAAACACCCGTGGTGAAAACTTTGTGACTTCACCGCATGCGATTTTTATTTCGGCGAGAATAGCAACTCGGGTGATCATTGCGTGATTGACACGCTGGCTCGTTGCATAGAGTGGCCTCGCCTACACATCGCCGGCTCTCACACTTCTCGACATGTCCGTTGTGGTCTAGTGGTTAGGATTTACGGCTCTCACCCGTAAGGCCGGGGTTCGATTCCCCGCAACGGAATAACATTTTGCTTCAAACATCTTGGTGTTTCCATGACATTTATGAGTTATTTTGTTTGAAACGTATAATAAAAGAATTGTTTAGCAATCCAAACAGCTTAAATGAATGATGACGTGCTAAAACGTTATTCCGTTGCGGGGAATCGAACCCCGGCCTTACGGGTGAGAGCCGTAAATCCTGACCACTAGACCACAACGGACTTGTAAGCGATACTACAAGAAACGTCTATGCGAAACACGGGACAGATATACGGAGATATTCTCTCGCAAGTCGGGATCCGCTGGCTGTAACTGGTCTCCTGCGCATATGCCGCAATCCGAATCACCGTCTCTCGTAGCATCGGTGGTTCAGTGGTAGAATGCTCGCCTGCCACGCGGGCGGCCCGGGTTCGATTCCCGGCCGATGCAATGTTTTTGTTTTGAGTTACCGGTTTGAATTAGGTTTTTGACGAATGGAATGACGGATCATCTTTAAAACCATTGCTAACGTTCATAACTCTCTAAAATTACGCCATCTCGTACGATTTGGTCATGCATGCAGAAGAGGACGCTCACAATTAATAATTGAAACAATGACGGTCTGGGAAACACCCGTGGTGAAAACTTTGTGACTTCACCGCATGCGATTTTTATTTCGGCGAGAATAGCAACTCGGGTGATCATTGCGTGATTGACACGCTGGCTCGTTGCATAGAGTGGCCTCGCCTACACATCGCCGGCTCTCACACTTCTCGACATGTCCGTTGTGGTCTAGTGGTTAGGATTTACGGCTCTCACCCGTAAGGCCGGGGTTCGATTCCCCGCAACGGAATAACATTTTGCTTCAAACATCTTGGTGTTTCCATGACATTTATGAGTTATTTTGTTTGAAACGTATAATAAAAGAATTGTTTAGCAATCCAAACAGCTTAAATGAATGATGACGTGCTAAAACGTTATTCCGTTGCGGGGAATCGAACCCCGGCCTTACGGGTGAGAGCCGTAAATCCTGACCACTAGACCACAACGGACTTGTAAGCGATACTACAAGAAACGTCTATGCGAAACACGGGACAGATATACGGAGATATTCTCTCGCAAGTCGGGATCCGCTGGCTGTAACTGGTCTCCTGCGCATATGCCGCAATCCGAATCACCGTCTCTCGTAGCATCGGTGGTTCAGTGGTAGAATGCTCGCCTGCCACGCGGGCGGCCCGGGTTCGATTCCCGGCCGATGCAATGTTTTTGTTTTGAGTTACCGGTTTGAATTAGGTTTTTGACGAATGGAATGACGGATCATCTTTAAAACCATTGCTAACGTTCATAACTCTCTAAAATTACGCCATCTCGTACGATTTGGTCATGCATGCAGAAGAGGACGCTCACAATTAATAATTGAAACAATGACGGTCTGGGAAACACCCGTGGTGAAAACTTTGTGACTTCACCGCATGCGATTTTTATTTCGGCGAGAATAGCAACTCGGGTGATCATTGCGTGATTGACACGCTGGCTCGTTGCATAGAGTGGCCTCGCCTACACATCGCCGGCTCTCACACTTCTCGACATGTCCGTTGTGGTCTAGTGGTTAGGATTTACGGCTCTCACCCGTAAGGCCGGGGTTCGATTCCCCGCAACGGAATAACATTTTGCTTCAAACATCTTGGTGTTTCCATGACATTTATGAGTTATTTTGTTTGAAACGTATAATAAAAGAATTGTTTAGCAATCCAAACAGCTTAAATGAATGATGACGTGCTAAAACGTTATTCCGTTGCGGGGAATCGAACCCCGGCCTTACGGGTGAGAGCCGTAAATCCTGACCACTAGACCACAACGGACTTGTAAGCGATACTACAAGAAACGTCTATGCGAAACACGGGACAGATATACGGAGATATTCTCTCGCAAGTCGGGATCCGCTGGCTGTAACTGGTCTCCTGCGCATATGCCGCAATCCGAATCACCGTCTCTCGTAGCATCGGTGGTTCAGTGGTAGAATGCTCGCCTGCCACGCGGGCGGCCCGGGTTCGATTCCCGGCCGATGCAATGTTTTTGTTTTGAGTTACCGGTTTGAATTAGGTTTTTGACGAATGGAATGACGGATCATCTTTAAAACCATTGCTAACGTTCATAACTCTCTAAAATTACGCCATCTCGTACGATTTGGTCATGCATGCAGAAGAGGACGCTCACAATTAATAATTGAAACAATGACGGTCTGGGAAACACCCGTGGTGAAAACTTTGTGACTTCACCGCATGCGATTTTTATTTCGGCGAGAATAGCAACTCGGGTGATCATTGCGTGATTGACACGCTGGCTCGTTGCATAGAGTGGCCTCGCCTACACATCGCCGGCTCTCACACTTCTCGACATGTCCGTTGTGGTCTAGTGGTTAGGATTTACGGCTCTCACCCGTAAGGCCGGGGTTCGATTCCCCGCAACGGAATAACATTTTGCTTCAAACATCTTGGTGTTTCCATGACATTTATGAGTTATTTTGTTTGAAACGTATAATAAAAGAATTGTTTAGCAATCCAAACAGCTTAAATGAATGATGACGTGCTAAAACGTTATTCCGTTGCGGGGAATCGAACCCCGGCCTTACGGGTGAGAGCCGTAAATCCTGACCACTAGACCACAACGGACTTGTAAGCGATACTACAAGAAACGTCTATGCGAAACACGGGACAGATATACGGAGATATTCTCTCGCAAGTCGGGATCCGCTGGCTGTAACTGGTCTCCTGCGCATATGCCGCAATCCGAATCACCGTCTCTCGTAGCATCGGTGGTTCAGTGGTAGAATGCTCGCCTGCCACGCGGGCGGCCCGGGTTCGATTCCCGGCCGATGCAATGTTTTTGTTTTGAGTTACCGGTTTGAATTAGGTTTTTGACGAATGGAATGACGGATCATCTTTAAAACCATTGCTAACGTTCATAACTCTCTAAAATTACGCCATCTCGTACGATTTGGTCATGCATGCAGAAGAGGACGCTCACAATTAATAATTGAAACAATGACGGTCTGGGAAACACCCGTGGTGAAAACTTTGTGACTTCACCGCATGCGATTTTTATTTCGGCGAGAATAGCAACTCGGGTGATCATTGCGTGATTGACACGCTGGCTCGTTGCATAGAGTGGCCTCGCCTACACATCGCCGGCTCTCACACTTCTCGACATGTCCGTTGTGGTCTAGTGGTTAGGATTTACGGCTCTCACCCGTAAGGCCGGGGTTCGATTCCCCGCAACGGAATAACATTTTGCTTCAAACATCTTGGTGTTTCCATGACATTTATGAGTTATTTTGTTTGAAACGTATAATAAAAGAATTGTTTAGCAATCCAAACAGCTTAAATGAATGATGACGTGCTAAAACGTTATTCCGTTGCGGGGAATCGAACCCCGGCCTTACGGGTGAGAGCCGTAAATCCTGACCACTAGACCACAACGGACTTGTAAGCGATACTACAAGAAACGTCTATGCGAAACACGGGACAGATATACGGAGATATTCTCTCGCAAGTCGGGATCCGCTGGCTGTAACTGGTCTCCTGCGCATATGCCGCAATCCGAATCACCGTCTCTCGTAGCATCGGTGGTTCAGTGGTAGAATGCTCGCCTGCCACGCGGGCGGCCCGGGTTCGATTCCCGGCCGATGCAATGTTTTTGTTTTGAGTTACCGGTTTGAATTAGGTTTTTGACGAATGGAATGACGGATCATCTTTAAAACCATTGCTAACGTTCATAACTCTCTAAAATTACGCCATCTCGTACGATTTGGTCATGCATGCAGAAGAGGACGCTCACAATTAATAATTGAAACAATGACGGTCTGGGAAACACCCGTGGTGAAAACTTTGTGACTTCACCGCATGCGATTTTTATTTCGGCGAGAATAGCAACTCGGGTGATCATTGCGTGATTGACACGCTGGCTCGTTGCATAGAGTGGCCTCGCCTACACATCGCCGGCTCTCACACTTCTCGACATGTCCGTTGTGGTCTAGTGGTTAGGATTTACGGCTCTCACCCGTAAGGCCGGGGTTCGATTCCCCGCAACGGAATAACATTTTGCTTCAAACATCTTGGTGTTTCCATGACATTTATGAGTTATTTTGTTTGAAACGTATAATAAAAGAATTGTTTAGCAATCCAAACAGCTTAAATGAATGATGACGTGCTAAAACGTTATTCCGTTGCGGGGAATCGAACCCCGGCCTTACGGGTGAGAGCCGTAAATCCTGACCACTAGACCACAACGGACTTGTAAGCGATACTACAAGAAACGTCTATGCGAAACACGGGACAGATATACGGAGATATTCTCTCGCAAGTCGGGATCCGCTGGCTGTAACTGGTCTCCTGCGCATATGCCGCAATCCGAATCACCGTCTCTCGTAGCATCGGTGGTTCAGTGGTAGAATGCTCGCCTGCCACGCGGGCGGCCCGGGTTCGATTCCCGGCCGATGCAATGTTTTTGTTTTGAGTTACCGGTTTGAATTAGGTTTTTGACGAATGGAATGACGGATCATCTTTAAAACCATTGCTAACGTTCATAACTCTCTAAAATTACGCCATCTCGTACGATTTGGTCATGCATGCAGAAGAGGACGCTCACAATTAATAATTGAAACAATGACGGTCTGGGAAACACCCGTGGTGAAAACTTTGTGACTTCACCGCATGCGATTTTTATTTCGGCGAGAATAGCAACTCGGGTGATCATTGCGTGATTGACACGCTGGCTCGTTGCATAGAGTGGCCTCGCCTACACATCGCCGGCTCTCACACTTCTCGACATGTCCGTTGTGGTCTAGTGGTTAGGATTTACGGCTCTCACCCGTAAGGCCGGGGTTCGATTCCCCGCAACGGAATAACATTTTGCTTCAAACATCTTGGTGTTTCCATGACATTTATGAGTTATTTTGTTTGAAACGTATAATAAAAGAATTGTTTAGCAATCCAAACAGCTTAAATGAATGATGACGTGCTAAAACGTTATTCCGTTGCGGGGAATCGAACCCCGGCCTTACGGGTGAGAGCCGTAAATCCTGACCACTAGACCACAACGGACTTGTAAGCGATACTACAAGAAACGTCTATGCGAAACACGGGACAGATATACGGAGATATTCTCTCGCAAGTCGGGATCCGCTGGCTGTAACTGGTCTCCTGCGCATATGCCGCAATCCGAATCACCGTCTCTCGTAGCATCGGTGGTTCAGTGGTAGAATGCTCGCCTGCCACGCGGGCGGCCCGGGTTCGATTCCCGGCCGATGCAATGTTTTTGTTTTGAGTTACCGGTTTGAATTAGGTTTTTGACGAATGGAATGACGGATCATCTTTAAAACCATTGCTAACGTTCATAACTCTCTAAAATTACGCCATCTCGTACGATTTGGTCATGCATGCAGAAGAGGACGCTCACAATTAATAATTGAAACAATGACGGTCTGGGAAACACCCGTGGTGAAAACTTTGTGACTTCACCGCATGCGATTTTTATTTCGGCGAGAATAGCAACTCGGGTGATCATTGCGTGATTGACACGCTGGCTCGTTGCATAGAGTGGCCTCGCCTACACATCGCCGGCTCTCACACTTCTCGACATGTCCGTTGTGGTCTAGTGGTTAGGATTTACGGCTCTCACCCGTAAGGCCGGGGTTCGATTCCCCGCAACGGAATAACATTTTGCTTCAAACATCTTGGTGTTTCCATGACATTTATGAGTTATTTTGTTTGAAACGTATAATAAAAGAATTGTTTAGCAATCCAAACAGCTTAAATGAATGATGACGTGCTAAAACGTTATTCCGTTGCGGGGAATCGAACCCCGGCCTTACGGGTGAGAGCCGTAAATCCTGACCACTAGACCACAACGGACTTGTAAGCGATACTACAAGAAACGTCTATGCGAAACACGGGACAGATATACGGAGATATTCTCTCGCAAGTCGGGATCCGCTGGCTGTAACTGGTCTCCTGCGCATATGCCGCAATCCGAATCACCGTCTCTCGTAGCATCGGTGGTTCAGTGGTAGAATGCTCGCCTGCCACGCGGGCGGCCCGGGTTCGATTCCCGGCCGATGCAATGTTTTTGTTTTGAGTTACCGGTTTGAATTAGGTTTTTGACGAATGGAATGACGGATCATCTTTAAAACCATTGCTAACGTTCATAACTCTCTAAAATTACGCCATCTCGTACGATTTGGTCATGCATGCAGAAGAGGACGCTCACAATTAATAATTGAAACAATGACGGTCTGGGAAACACCCGTGGTGAAAACTTTGTGACTTCACCGCATGCGATTTTTATTTCGGCGAGAATAGCAACTCGGGTGATCATTGCGTGATTGACACGCTGGCTCGTTGCATAGAGTGGCCTCGCCTACACATCGCCGGCTCTCACACTTCTCGACATGTCCGTTGTGGTCTAGTGGTTAGGATTTACGGCTCTCACCCGTAAGGCCGGGGTTCGATTCCCCGCAACGGAATAACATTTTGCTTCAAACATCTTGGTGTTTCCATGACATTTATGAGTTATTTTGTTTGAAACGTATAATAAAAGAATTGTTTAGCAATCCAAACAGCTTAAATGAATGATGACGTGCTAAAACGTTATTCCGTTGCGGGGAATCGAACCCCGGCCTTACGGGTGAGAGCCGTAAATCCTGACCACTAGACCACAACGGACTTGTAAGCGATACTACAAGAAACGTCTATGCGAAACACGGGACAGATATACGGAGATATTCTCTCGCAAGTCGGGATCCGCTGGCTGTAACTGGTCTCCTGCGCATATGCCGCAATCCGAATCACCGTCTCTCGTAGCATCGGTGGTTCAGTGGTAGAATGCTCGCCTGCCACGCGGGCGGCCCGGGTTCGATTCCCGGCCGATGCAATGTTTTTGTTTTGAGTTACCGGTTTGAATTAGGTTTTTGACGAATGGAATGACGGATCATCTTTAAAACCATTGCTAACGTTCATAACTCTCTAAAATTACGCCATCTCGTACGATTTGGTCATGCATGCAGAAGAGGACGCTCACAATTAATAATTGAAACAATGACGGTCTGGGAAACACCCGTGGTGAAAACTTTGTGACTTCACCGCATGCGATTTTTATTTCGGCGAGAATAGCAACTCGGGTGATCATTGCGTGATTGACACGCTGGCTCGTTGCATAGAGTGGCCTCGCCTACACATCGCCGGCTCTCACACTTCTCGACATGTCCGTTGTGGTCTAGTGGTTAGGATTTACGGCTCTCACCCGTAAGGCCGGGGTTCGATTCCCCGCAACGGAATAACATTTTGCTTCAAACATCTTGGTGTTTCCATGACATTTATGAGTTATTTTGTTTGAAACGTATAATAAAAGAATTGTTTAGCAATCCAAACAGCTTAAATGAATGATGACGTGCTAAAACGTTATTCCGTTGCGGGGAATCGAACCCCGGCCTTACGGGTGAGAGCCGTAAATCCTGACCACTAGACCACAACGGACTTGTAAGCGATACTACAAGAAACGTCTATGCGAAACACGGGACAGATATACGGAGATATTCTCTCGCAAGTCGGGATCCGCTGGCTGTAACTGGTCTCCTGCGCATATGCCGCAATCCGAATCACCGTCTCTCGTAGCATCGGTGGTTCAGTGGTAGAATGCTCGCCTGCCACGCGGGCGGCCCGGGTTCGATTCCCGGCCGATGCAATGTTTTTGTTTTGAGTTACCGGTTTGAATTAGGTTTTTGACGAATGGAATGACGGATCATCTTTAAAACCATTGCTAACGTTCATAACTCTCTAAAATTACGCCATCTCGTACGATTTGGTCATGCATGCAGAAGAGGACGCTCACAATTAATAATTGAAACAATGACGGTCTGGGAAACACCCGTGGTGAAAACTTTGTGACTTCACCGCATGCGATTTTTATTTCGGCGAGAATAGCAACTCGGGTGATCATTGCGTGATTGACACGCTGGCTCGTTGCATAGAGTGGCCTCGCCTACACATCGCCGGCTCTCACACTTCTCGACATGTCCGTTGTGGTCTAGTGGTTAGGATTTACGGCTCTCACCCGTAAGGCCGGGGTTCGATTCCCCGCAACGGAATAACATTTTGCTTCAAACATCTTGGTGTTTCCATGACATTTATGAGTTATTTTGTTTGAAACGTATAATAAAAGAATTGTTTAGCAATCCAAACAGCTTAAATGAATGATGACGTGCTAAAACGTTATTCCGTTGCGGGGAATCGAACCCCGGCCTTACGGGTGAGAGCCGTAAATCCTGACCACTAGACCACAACGGACTTGTAAGCGATACTACAAGAAACGTCTATGCGAAACACGGGACAGATATACGGAGATATTCTCTCGCAAGTCGGGATCCGCTGGCTGTAACTGGTCTCCTGCGCATATGCCGCAATCCGAATCACCGTCTCTCGTAGCATCGGTGGTTCAGTGGTAGAATGCTCGCCTGCCACGCGGGCGGCCCGGGTTCGATTCCCGGCCGATGCAATGTTTTTGTTTTGAGTTACCGGTTTGAATTAGGTTTTTGACGAATGGAATGACGGATCATCTTTAAAACCATTGCTAACGTTCATAACTCTCTAAAATTACGCCATCTCGTACGATTTGGTCATGCATGCAGAAGAGGACGCTCACAATTAATAATTGAAACAATGACGGTCTGGGAAACACCCGTGGTGAAAACTTTGTGACTTCACCGCATGCGATTTTTATTTCGGCGAGAATAGCAACTCGGGTGATCATTGCGTGATTGACACGCTGGCTCGTTGCATAGAGTGGCCTCGCCTACACATCGCCGGCTCTCACACTTCTCGACATGTCCGTTGTGGTCTAGTGGTTAGGATTTACGGCTCTCACCCGTAAGGCCGGGGTTCGATTCCCCGCAACGGAATAACATTTTGCTTCAAACATCTTGGTGTTTCCATGACATTTATGAGTTATTTTGTTTGAAACGTATAATAAAAGAATTGTTTAGCAATCCAAACAGCTTAAATGAATGATGACGTGCTAAAACGTTATTCCGTTGCGGGGAATCGAACCCCGGCCTTACGGGTGAGAGCCGTAAATCCTGACCACTAGACCACAACGGACTTGTAAGCGATACTACAAGAAACGTCTATGCGAAACACGGGACAGATATACGGAGATATTCTCTCGCAAGTCGGGATCCGCTGGCTGTAACTGGTCTCCTGCGCATATGCCGCAATCCGAATCACCGTCTCTCGTAGCATCGGTGGTTCAGTGGTAGAATGCTCGCCTGCCACGCGGGCGGCCCGGGTTCGATTCCCGGCCGATGCAATGTTTTTGTTTTGAGTTACCGGTTTGAATTAGGTTTTTGACGAATGGAATGACGGATCATCTTTAAAACCATTGCTAACGTTCATAACTCTCTAAAATTACGCCATCTCGTACGATTTGGTCATGCATGCAGAAGAGGACGCTCACAATTAATAATTGAAACAATGACGGTCTGGGAAACACCCGTGGTGAAAACTTTGTGACTTCACCGCATGCGATTTTTATTTCGGCGAGAATAGCAACTCGGGTGATCATTGCGTGATTGACACGCTGGCTCGTTGCATAGAGTGGCCTCGCCTACACATCGCCGGCTCTCACACTTCTCGACATGTCCGTTGTGGTCTAGTGGTTAGGATTTACGGCTCTCACCCGTAAGGCCGGGGTTCGATTCCCCGCAACGGAATAACATTTTGCTTCAAACATCTTGGTGTTTCCATGACATTTATGAGTTATTTTGTTTGAAACGTATAATAAAAGAATTGTTTAGCAATCCAAACAGCTTAAATGAATGATGACGTGCTAAAACGTTATTCCGTTGCGGGGAATCGAACCCCGGCCTTACGGGTGAGAGCCGTAAATCCTGACCACTAGACCACAACGGACTTGTAAGCGATACTACAAGAAACGTCTATGCGAAACACGGGACAGATATACGGAGATATTCTCTCGCAAGTCGGGATCCGCTGGCTGTAACTGGTCTCCTGCGCATATGCCGCAATCCGAATCACCGTCTCTCGTAGCATCGGTGGTTCAGTGGTAGAATGCTCGCCTGCCACGCGGGCGGCCCGGGTTCGATTCCCGGCCGATGCAATGTTTTTGTTTTGAGTTACCGGTTTGAATTAGGTTTTTGACGAATGGAATGACGGATCATCTTTAAAACCATTGCTAACGTTCATAACTCTCTAAAATTACGCCATCTCGTACGATTTGGTCATGCATGCAGAAGAGGACGCTCACAATTAATAATTGAAACAATGACGGTCTGGGAAACACCCGTGGTGAAAACTTTGTGACTTCACCGCATGCGATTTTTATTTCGGCGAGAATAGCAACTCGGGTGATCATTGCGTGATTGACACGCTGGCTCGTTGCATAGAGTGGCCTCGCCTACACATCGCCGGCTCTCACACTTCTCGACATGTCCGTTGTGGTCTAGTGGTTAGGATTTACGGCTCTCACCCGTAAGGCCGGGGTTCGATTCCCCGCAACGGAATAACATTTTGCTTCAAACATCTTGGTGTTTCCATGACATTTATGAGTTATTTTGTTTGAAACGTATAATAAAAGAATTGTTTAGCAATCCAAACAGCTTAAATGAATGATGACGTGCTAAAACGTTATTCCGTTGCGGGGAATCGAACCCCGGCCTTACGGGTGAGAGCCGTAAATCCTGACCACTAGACCACAACGGACTTGTAAGCGATACTACAAGAAACGTCTATGCGAAACACGGGACAGATATACGGAGATATTCTCTCGCAAGTCGGGATCCGCTGGCTGTAACTGGTCTCCTGCGCATATGCCGCAATCCGAATCACCGTCTCTCGTAGCATCGGTGGTTCAGTGGTAGAATGCTCGCCTGCCACGCGGGCGGCCCGGGTTCGATTCCCGGCCGATGCAATGTTTTTGTTTTGAGTTACCGGTTTGAATTAGGTTTTTGACGAATGGAATGACGGATCATCTTTAAAACCATTGCTAACGTTCATAACTCTCTAAAATTACGCCATCTCGTACGATTTGGTCATGCATGCAGAAGAGGACGCTCACAATTAATAATTGAAACAATGACGGTCTGGGAAACACCCGTGGTGAAAACTTTGTGACTTCACCGCATGCGATTTTTATTTCGGCGAGAATAGCAACTCGGGTGATCATTGCGTGATTGACACGCTGGCTCGTTGCATAGAGTGGCCTCGCCTACACATCGCCGGCTCTCACACTTCTCGACATGTCCGTTGTGGTCTAGTGGTTAGGATTTACGGCTCTCACCCGTAAGGCCGGGGTTCGATTCCCCGCAACGGAATAACATTTTGCTTCAAACATCTTGGTGTTTCCATGACATTTATGAGTTATTTTGTTTGAAACGTATAATAAAAGAATTGTTTAGCAATCCAAACAGCTTAAATGAATGATGACGTGCTAAAACGTTATTCCGTTGCGGGGAATCGAACCCCGGCCTTACGGGTGAGAGCCGTAAATCCTGACCACTAGACCACAACGGACTTGTAAGCGATACTACAAGAAACGTCTATGCGAAACACGGGACAGATATACGGAGATATTCTCTCGCAAGTCGGGATCCGCTGGCTGTAACTGGTCTCCTGCGCATATGCCGCAATCCGAATCACCGTCTCTCGTAGCATCGGTGGTTCAGTGGTAGAATGCTCGCCTGCCACGCGGGCGGCCCGGGTTCGATTCCCGGCCGATGCAATGTTTTTGTTTTGAGTTACCGGTTTGAATTAGGTTTTTGACGAATGGAATGACGGATCATCTTTAAAACCATTGCTAACGTTCATAACTCTCTAAAATTACGCCATCTCGTACGATTTGGTCATGCATGCAGAAGAGGACGCTCACAATTAATAATTGAAACAATGACGGTCTGGGAAACACCCGTGGTGAAAACTTTGTGACTTCACCGCATGCGATTTTTATTTCGGCGAGAATAGCAACTCGGGTGATCATTGCGTGATTGACACGCTGGCTCGTTGCATAGAGTGGCCTCGCCTACACATCGCCGGCTCTCACACTTCTCGACATGTCCGTTGTGGTCTAGTGGTTAGGATTTACGGCTCTCACCCGTAAGGCCGGGGTTCGATTCCCCGCAACGGAATAACATTTTGCTTCAAACATCTTGGTGTTTCCATGACATTTATGAGTTATTTTGTTTGAAACGTATAATAAAAGAATTGTTTAGCAATCCAAACAGCTTAAATGAATGATGACGTGCTAAAACGTTATTCCGTTGCGGGGAATCGAACCCCGGCCTTACGGGTGAGAGCCGTAAATCCTGACCACTAGACCACAACGGACTTGTAAGCGATACTACAAGAAACGTCTATGCGAAACACGGGACAGATATACGGAGATATTCTCTCGCAAGTCGG
Organism: Rhabditoides inermis; assembly: GCA_963966185.1. Lineage (NCBI taxonomy): Eukaryota > Metazoa > Nematoda > Chromadorea > Rhabditida > Rhabditidae > Rhabditoides > Rhabditoides inermis. Next base: position 1,232,014 of record CAWZYM010000146.1, read on the forward strand.
GATCCGCTGGCTGTAACTGGTCTCCTGCGCATATGCCGCAATCCGAATCACCGTCTCTCGTAGCATCGGTGGTTCAGTGGTAGAATGCTCGCCTGCCACGCGGGCGGCCCGGGTTCGATTCCCGGCCGATGCAATGTTTTTGTTTTGAGTTACCGGTTTGAATTAGGTTTTTGACGAATGGAATGACGGATCATCTTTAAAACCATTGCTAACGTTCATAACTCTCTAAAATTACGCCATCTCGTACGATTTGGTCATGCATGCAGAAGAGGACGCTCACAATTAATAATTGAAACAATGACGGTCTGGGAAACACCCGTGGTGAAAACTTTGTGACTTCACCGCATGCGATTTTTATTTCGGCGAGAATAGCAACTCGGGTGATCATTGCGTGATTGACACGCTGGCTCGTTGCATAGAGTGGCCTCGCCTACACATCGCCGGCTCTCACACTTCTCGACATGTCCGTTGTGGTCTAGTGGTTAGGATTTACGGCTCTCACCCGTAAGGCCGGGGTTCGATTCCCCGCAACGGAATAACATTTTGCTTCAAACATCTTGGTGTTTCCATGACATTTATGAGTTATTTTGTTTGAAACGTATAATAAAAGAATTGTTTAGCAATCCAAACAGCTTAAATGAATGATGACGTGCTAAAACGTTATTCCGTTGCGGGGAATCGAACCCCGGCCTTACGGGTGAGAGCCGTAAATCCTGACCACTAGACCACAACGGACTTGTAAGCGATACTACAAGAAACGTCTATGCGAAACACGGGACAGATATACGGAGATATTCTCTCGCAAGTCGGGATCCGCTGGCTGTAACTGGTCTCCTGCGCATATGCCGCAATCCGAATCACCGTCTCTCGTAGCATCGGTGGTTCAGTGGTAGAATGCTCGCCTGCCACGCGGGCGGCCCGGGTTCGATTCCCGGCCGATGCAATGTTTTTGTTTTGAGTTACCGGTTTGAATTAGGTTTTTGACGAATGGAATGACGGATCATCTTTAAAACCATTGCTAACGTTCATAACTCTCTAAAATTACGCCATCTCGTACGATTTGGTCATGCATGCAGAAGAGGACGCTCACAATTAATAATTGAAACAATGACGGTCTGGGAAACACCCGTGGTGAAAACTTTGTGACTTCACCGCATGCGATTTTTATTTCGGCGAGAATAGCAACTCGGGTGATCATTGCGTGATTGACACGCTGGCTCGTTGCATAGAGTGGCCTCGCCTACACATCGCCGGCTCTCACACTTCTCGACATGTCCGTTGTGGTCTAGTGGTTAGGATTTACGGCTCTCACCCGTAAGGCCGGGGTTCGATTCCCCGCAACGGAATAACATTTTGCTTCAAACATCTTGGTGTTTCCATGACATTTATGAGTTATTTTGTTTGAAACGTATAATAAAAGAATTGTTTAGCAATCCAAACAGCTTAAATGAATGATGACGTGCTAAAACGTTATTCCGTTGCGGGGAATCGAACCCCGGCCTTACGGGTGAGAGCCGTAAATCCTAACCACTAGACCACAACGGACTTGTAAGCGATACTACAAGAAACGTCTATGCGAAACACGGGACAGATATACGGAGATATTCTCTCGCAAGTCGGGATCCGCTGGCTGTAACTGGTCTCCTGCGCATATGCCGCAATCCGAATCACCGTCTCTCGTAGCATCGGTGGTTCAGTGGTAGAATGCTCGCCTGCCACGCGGGCGGCCCGGGTTCGATTCCCGGCCGATGCAATGTTTTTGTTTTGAGTTACCGGTTTGAATTAGGTTTTTGACGAATGGAATGACGGATCATCTTTAAAACCATTGCTAACGTTCATAACTCTCTAAAATTACGCCATCTCGTACGATTTGGTCATGCATGCAGAAGAGGACGCTCACAATTAATAATTGAAACAATGACGGTCTGGGAAACACCCGTGGTGAAAACTTTGTGACTTCACCGCATGCGATTTTTATTTCGGCGAGAATAGCAACTCGGGTGATCATTGCGTGATTGACACGCTGGCTCGTTGCATAGAGTGGCCTCGCCTACACATCGCCGGCTCTCACACTTCTCGACATGTCCGTTGTGGTCTAGTGGTTAGGATTTACGGCTCTCACCCGTAAGGCCGGGGTTCGATTCCCCGCAACGGAATAACATTTTGCTTCAAACATCTTGGTGTTTCCATGACATTTATGAGTTATTTTGTTTGAAACGTATAATAAAAGAATTGTTTAGCAATCCAAACAGCTTAAATGAATGATGACGTGCTAAAACGTTATTCCGTTGCGGGGAATCGAACCCCGGCCTTACGGGTGAGAGCCGTAAATCCTGACCACTAGACCACAACGGACTTGTAAGCGATACTACAAGAAACGTCTATGCGAAACACGGGACAGATATACGGAGATATTCTCTCGCAAGTCGGGATCCGCTGGCTGTAACTGGTCTCCTGCGCATATGCCGCAATCCGAATCACCGTCTCTCGTAGCATCGGTGGTTCAGTGGTAGAATGCTCGCCTGCCACGCGGGCGGCCCGGGTTCGATTCCCGGCCGATGCAATGTTTTTGTTTTGAGTTACCGGTTTGAATTAGGTTTTTGACGAATGGAATGACGGATCATCTTTAAAACCATTGCTAACGTTCATAACTCTCTAAAATTACGCCATCTCGTACGATTTGGTCATGCATGCAGAAGAGGACGCTCACAATTAATAATTGAAACAATGACGGTCTGGGAAACACCCGTGGTGAAAACTTTGTGACTTCACCGCATGCGATTTTTATTTCGGCGAGAATAGCAACTCGGGTGATCATTGCGTGATTGACACGCTGGCTCGTTGCATAGAGTGGCCTCGCCTACACATCGCCGGCTCTCACACTTCTCGACATGTCCGTTGTGGTCTAGTGGTTAGGATTTACGGCTCTCACCCGTAAGGCCGGGGTTCGATTCCCCGCAACGGAATAACATTTTGCTTCAAACATCTTGGTGTTTCCATGACATTTATGAGTTATTTTGTTTGAAACGTATAATAAAAGAATTGTTTAGCAATCCAAACAGCTTAAATGAATGATGACGTGCTAAAACGTTATTCCGTTGCGGGGAATCGAACCCCGGCCTTACGGGTGAGAGCCGTAAATCCTAACCACTAGACCACAACGGACTTGTAAGCGATACTACAAGAAACGTCTATGCGAAACACGGGACAGATATACGGAGATATTCTCTCGCAAGTCGGGATCCGCTGGCTGTAACTGGTCTCCTGCGCATATGCCGCAATCCGAATCACCGTCTCTCGTAGCATCGGTGGTTCAGTGGTAGAATGCTCGCCTGCCACGCGGGCGGCCCGGGTTCGATTCCCGGCCGATGCAATGTTTTTGTTTTGAGTTACCGGTTTGAATTAGGTTTTTGACGAATGGAATGACGGATCATCTTTAAAACCATTGCTAACGTTCATAACTCTCTAAAATTACGCCATCTCGTACGATTTGGTCATGCATGCAGAAGAGGACGCTCACAATTAATAATTGAAACAATGACGGTCTGGGAAACACCCGTGGTGAAAACTTTGTGACTTCACCGCATGCGATTTTTATTTCGGCGAGAATAGCAACTCGGGTGATCATTGCGTGATTGACACGCTGGCTCGTTGCATAGAGTGGCCTCGCCTACACATCGCCGGCTCTCACACTTCTCGACATGTCCGTTGTGGTCTAGTGGTTAGGATTTACGGCTCTCACCCGTAAGGCCGGGGTTCGATTCCCCGCAACGGAATAACATTTTGCTTCAAACATCTTGGTGTTTCCATGACATTTATGAGTTATTTTGTTTGAAACGTATAATAAAAGAATTGTTTAGCAATCCAAACAGCTTAAATGAATGATGACGTGCTAAAACGTTATTCCGTTGCGGGGAATCGAACCCCGGCCTTACGGGTGAGAGCCGTAAATCCTGACCACTAGACCACAACGGACTTGTAAGCGATACTACAAGAAACGTCTATGCGAAACACGGGACAGATATACGGAGATATTCTCTCGCAAGTCGGGATCCGCTGGCTGTAACTGGTCTCCTGCGCATATGCCGCAATCCGAATCACCGTCTCTCGTAGCATCGGTGGTTCAGTGGTAGAATGCTCGCCTGCCACGCGGGCGGCCCGGGTTCGATTCCCGGCCGATGCAATGTTTTTGTTTTGAGTTACCGGTTTGAATTAGGTTTTTGACGAATGGAATGACGGATCATCTTTAAAACCATTGCTAACGTTCATAACTCTCTAAAATTACGCCATCTCGTACGATTTGGTCATGCATGCAGAAGAGGACGCTCACAATTAATAATTGAAACAATGACGGTCTGGGAAACACCCGTGGTGAAAACTTTGTGACTTCACCGCATGCGATTTTTATTTCGGCGAGAATAGCAACTCGGGTGATCATTGCGTGATTGACACGCTGGCTCGTTGCATAGAGTGGCCTCGCCTACACATCGCCGGCTCTCACACTTCTCGACATGTCCGTTGTGGTCTAGTGGTTAGGATTTACGGCTCTCACCCGTAAGGCCGGGGTTCGATTCCCCGCAACGGAATAACATTTTGCTTCAAACATCTTGGTGTTTCCATGACATTTATGAGTTATTTTGTTTGAAACGTATAATAAAAGAATTGTTTAGCAATCCAAACAGCTTAAATGAATGATGACGTGCTAAAACGTTATTCCGTTGCGGGGAATCGAACCCCGGCCTTACGGGTGAGAGCCGTAAATCCTAACCACTAGACCACAACGGACTTGTAAGCGATACTACAAGAAACGTCTATGCGAAACACGGGACAGATATACGGAGATATTCTCTCGCAAGTCGGGATCCGCTGGCTGTAACTGGTCTCCTGCGCATATGCCGCAATCCGAATCACCGTCTCTCGTAGCATCGGTGGTTCAGTGGTAGAATGCTCGCCTGCCACGCGGGCGGCCCGGGTTCGATTCCCGGCCGATGCAATGTTTTTGTTTTGAGTTACCGGTTTGAATTAGGTTTTTGACGAATGGAATGACGGATCATCTTTAAAACCATTGCTAACGTTCATAACTCTCTAAAATTACGCCATCTCGTACGATTTGGTCATGCATGCAGAAGAGGACGCTCACAATTAATAATTGAAACAATGACGGTCTGGGAAACACCCGTGGTGAAAACTTTGTGACTTCACCGCATGCGATTTTTATTTCGGCGAGAATAGCAACTCGGGTGATCATTGCGTGATTGACACGCTGGCTCGTTGCATAGAGTGGCCTCGCCTACACATCGCCGGCTCTCACACTTCTCGACATGTCCGTTGTGGTCTAGTGGTTAGGATTTACGGCTCTCACCCGTAAGGCCGGGGTTCGATTCCCCGCAACGGAATAACATTTTGCTTCAAACATCTTGGTGTTTCCATGACATTTATGAGTTATTTTGTTTGAAACGTATAATAAAAGAATTGTTTAGCAATCCAAACAGCTTAAATGAATGATGACGTGCTAAAACGTTATTCCGTTGCGGGGAATCGAACCCCGGCCTTACGGGTGAGAGCCGTAAATCCTAACCACTAGACCACAACGGACTTGTAAGCGATACTACAAGAAACGTCTATGCGAAACACGGGACAGATATACGGAGATATTCTCTCGCAAGTCGGGATCCGCTGGCTGTAACTGGTCTCCTGCGCATATGCCGCAATCCGAATCACCGTCTCTCGTAGCATCGGTGGTTCAGTGGTAGAATGCTCGCCTGCCACGCGGGCGGCCCGGGTTCGATTCCCGGCCGATGCAATGTTTTTGTTTTGAGTTACCGGTTTGAATTAGGTTTTTGACGAATGGAATGACGGATCATCTTTAAAACCATTGCTAACGTTCATAACTCTCTAAAATTACGCCATCTCGTACGATTTGGTCATGCATGCAGAAGAGGACGCTCACAATTAATAATTGAAACAATGACGGTCTGGGAAACACCCGTGGTGAAAACTTTGTGACTTCACCGCATGCGATTTTTATTTCGGCGAGAATAGCAACTCGGGTGATCATTGCGTGATTGACACGCTGGCTCGTTGCATAGAGTGGCCTCGCCTACACATCGCCGGCTCTCACACTTCTCGACATGTCCGTTGTGGTCTAGTGGTTAGGATTTACGGCTCTCACCCGTAAGGCCGGGGTTCGATTCCCCGCAACGGAATAACATTTTGCTTCAAACATCTTGGTGTTTCCATGACATTTATGAGTTATTTTGTTTGAAACGTATAATAAAAGAATTGTTTAGCAATCCAAACAGCTTAAATGAATGATGACGTGCTAAAACGTTATTCCGTTGCGGGGAATCGAACCCCGGCCTTACGGGTGAGAGCCGTAAATCCTGACCACTAGACCACAACGGACTTGTAAGCGATACTACAAGAAACGTCTATGCGAAACACGGGACAGATATACGGAGATATTCTCTCGCAAGTCGGGATCCGCTGGCTGTAACTGGTCTCCTGCGCATATGCCGCAATCCGAATCACCGTCTCTCGTAGCATCGGTGGTTCAGTGGTAGAATGCTCGCCTGCCACGCGGGCGGCCCGGGTTCGATTCCCGGCCGATGCAATGTTTTTGTTTTGAGTTACCGGTTTGAATTAGGTTTTTGACGAATGGAATGACGGATCATCTTTAAAACCATTGCTAACGTTCATAACTCTCTAAAATTACGCCATCTCGTACGATTTGGTCATGCATGCAGAAGAGGACGCTCACAATTAATAATTGAAACAATGACGGTCTGGGAAACACCCGTGGTGAAAACTTTGTGACTTCACCGCATGCGATTTTTATTTCGGCGAGAATAGCAACTCGGGTGATCATTGCGTGATTGACACGCTGGCTCGTTGCATAGAGTGGCCTCGCCTACACATCGCCGGCTCTCACACTTCTCGACATGTCCGTTGTGGTCTAGTGGTTAGGATTTACGGCTCTCACCCGTAAGGCCGGGGTTCGATTCCCCGCAACGGAATAACATTTTGCTTCAAACATCTTGGTGTTTCCATGACATTTATGAGTTATTTTGTTTGAAACGTATAATAAAAGAATTGTTTAGCAATCCAAACAGCTTAAATGAATGATGACGTGCTAAAACGTTATTCCGTTGCGGGGAATCGAACCCCGGCCTTACGGGTGAGAGCCGTAAATCCTGACCACTAGACCACAACGGACTTGTAAGCGATACTACAAGAAACGTCTATGCGAAACACGGGACAGATATACGGAGATATTCTCTCGCAAGTCGGGATCCGCTGGCTGTAACTGGTCTCCTGCGCATATGCCGCAATCCGAATCACCGTCTCTCGTAGCATCGGTGGTTCAGTGGTAGAATGCTCGCCTGCCACGCGGGCGGCCCGGGTTCGATTCCCGGCCGATGCAATGTTTTTGTTTTGAGTTACCGGTTTGAATTAGGTTTTTGACGAATGGAATGACGGATCATCTTTAAAACCATTGCTAACGTTCATAACTCTCTAAAATTACGCCATCTCGTACGATTTGGTCATGCATGCAGAAGAGGACGCTCACAATTAATAATTGAAACAATGACGGTCTGGGAAACACCCGTGGTGAAAACTTTGTGACTTCACCGCATGCGATTTTTATTTCGGCGAGAATAGCAACTCGGGTGATCATTGCGTGATTGACACGCTGGCTCGTTGCATAGAGTGGCCTCGCCTACACATCGCCGGCTCTCACACTTCTCGACATGTCCGTTGTGGTCTAGTGGTTAGGATTTACGGCTCTCACCCGTAAGGCCGGGGTTCGATTCCCCGCAACGGAATAACATTTTGCTTCAAACATCTTGGTGTTTCCATGACATTTATGAGTTATTTTGTTTGAAACGTATAATAAAAGAATTGTTTAGCAATCCAAACAGCTTAAATGAATGATGACGTGCTAAAACGTTATTCCGTTGCGGGGAATCGAACCCCGGCCTTACGGGTGAGAGCCGTAAATCCTAACCACTAGACCACAACGGACTTGTAAGCGATACTACAAGAAACGTCTATGCGAAACACGGGACAGATATACGGAGATATTCTCTCGCAAGTCGGGATCCGCTGGCTGTAACTGGTCTCCTGCGCATATGCCGCAATCCGAATCACCGTCTCTCGTAGCATCGGTGGTTCAGTGGTAGAATGCTCGCCTGCCACGCGGGCGGCCCGGGTTCGATTCCCGGCCGATGCAATGTTTTTGTTTTGAGTTACCGGTTTGAATTAGGTTTTTGACGAATGGAATGACGGATCATCTTTAAAACCATTGCTAACGTTCATAACTCTCTAAAATTACGCCATCTCGTACGATTTGGTCATGCATGCAGAAGAGGACGCTCACAATTAATAATTGAAACAATGACGGTCTGGGAAACACCCGTGGTGAAAACTTTGTGACTTCACCGCATGCGATTTTTATTTCGGCGAGAATAGCAACTCGGGTGATCATTGCGTGATTGACACGCTGGCTCGTTGCATAGAGTGGCCTCGCCTACACATCGCCGGCTCTCACACTTCTCGACATGTCCGTTGTGGTCTAGTGGTTAGGATTTACGGCTCTCACCCGTAAGGCCGGGGTTCGATTCCCCGCAACGGAATAACATTTTGCTTCAAACATCTTGGTGTTTCCATGACATTTATGAGTTATTTTGTTTGAAACGTATAATAAAAGAATTGTTTAGCAATCCAAACAGCTTAAATGAATGATGACGTGCTAAAACGTTATTCCGTTGCGGGGAATCGAACCCCGGCCTTACGGGTGAGAGCCGTAAATCCTGACCACTAGACCACAACGGACTTGTAAGCGATACTACAAGAAACGTCTATGCGAAACACGGGACAGATATACGGAGATATTCTCTCGCAAGTCGGGATCCGCTGGCTGTAACTGGTCTCCTGCGCATATGCCGCAATCCGAATCACCGTCTCTCGTAGCATCGGTGGTTCAGTGGTAGAATGCTCGCCTGCCACGCGGGCGGCCCGGGTTCGATTCCCGGCCGATGCAATGTTTTTGTTTTGAGTTACCGGTTTGAATTAGGTTTTTGACGAATGGAATGACGGATCATCTTTAAAACCATTGCTAACGTTCATAACTCTCTAAAATTACGCCATCTCGTACGATTTGGTCATGCATGCAGAAGAGGACGCTCACAATTAATAATTGAAACAATGACGGTCTGGGAAACACCCGTGGTGAAAACTTTGTGACTTCACCGCATGCGATTTTTATTTCGGCGAGAATAGCAACTCGGGTGATCATTGCGTGATTGACACGCTGGCTCGTTGCATAGAGTGGCCTCGCCTACACATCGCCGGCTCTCACACTTCTCGACATGTCCGTTGTGGTCTAGTGGTTAGGATTTACGGCTCTCACCCGTAAGGCCGGGGTTCGATTCCCCGCAACGGAATAACATTTTGCTTCAAACATCTTGGTGTTTCCATGACATTTATGAGTTATTTTGTTTGAAACGTATAATAAAAGAATTGTTTAGCAATCCAAACAGCTTAAATGAATGATGACGTGCTAAAACGTTATTCCGTTGCGGGGAATCGAACCCCGGCCTTACGGGTGAGAGCCGTAAATCCTAACCACTAGACCACAACGGACTTGTAAGCGATACTACAAGAAACGTCTATGCGAAACACGGGACAGATATACGGAGATATTCTCTCGCAAGTCGGGATCCGCTGGCTGTAACTGGTCTCCTGCGCATATGCCGCAATCCGAATCACCGTCTCTCGTAGCATCGGTGGTTCAGTGGTAGAATGCTCGCCTGCCACGCGGGCGGCCCGGGTTCGATTCCCGGCCGATGCAATGTTTTTGTTTTGAGTTACCGGTTTGAATTAGGTTTTTGACGAATGGAATGACGGATCATCTTTAAAACCATTGCTAACGTTCATAACTCTCTAAAATTACGCCATCTCGTACGATTTGGTCATGCATGCAGAAGAGGACGCTCACAATTAATAATTGAAACAATGACGGTCTGGGAAACACCCGTGGTGAAAACTTTGTGACTTCACCGCATGCGATTTTTATTTCGGCGAGAATAGCAACTCGGGTGATCATTGCGTGATTGACACGCTGGCTCGTTGCATAGAGTGGCCTCGCCTACACATCGCCGGCTCTCACACTTCTCGACATGTCCGTTGTGGTCTAGTGGTTAGGATTTACGGCTCTCACCCGTAAGGCCGGGGTTCGATTCCCCGCAACGGAATAACATTTTGCTTCAAACATCTTGGTGTTTCCATGACATTTATGAGTTATTTTGTTTGAAACGTATAATAAAAGAATTGTTTAGCAATCCAAACAGCTTAAATGAATGATGACGTGCTAAAACGTTATTCCGTTGCGGGGAATCGAACCCCGGCCTTACGGGTGAGAGCCGTAAATCCTAACCACTAGACCACAACGGACTTGTAAGCGATACTACAAGAAACGTCTATGCGAAACACGGGACAGATATACGGAGATATTCTCTCGCAAGTCGGGATCCGCTGGCTGTAACTGGTCTCCTGCGCATATGCCGCAATCCGAATCACCGTCTCTCGTAGCATCGGTGGTTCAGTGGTAGAATGCTCGCCTGCCACGCGGGCGGCCCGGGTTCGATTCCCGGCCGATGCAATGTTTTTGTTTTGAGTTACCGGTTTGAATTAGGTTTTTGACGAATGGAATGACGGATCATCTTTAAAACCATTGCTAACGTTCATAACTCTCTAAAATTACGCCATCTCGTACGATTTGGTCATGCATGCAGAAGAGGACGCTCACAATTAATAATTGAAACAATGACGGTCTGGGAAACACCCGTGGTGAAAACTTTGTGACTTCACCGCATGCGATTTTTATTTCGGCGAGAATAGCAACTCGGGTGATCATTGCGTGATTGACACGCTGGCTCGTTGCATAGAGTGGCCTCGCCTACACATCGCCGGCTCTCACACTTCTCGACATGTCCGTTGTGGTCTAGTGGTTAGGATTTACGGCTCTCACCCGTAAGGCCGGGGTTCGATTCCCCGCAACGGAATAACATTTTGCTTCAAACATCTTGGTGTTTCCATGACATTTATGAGTTATTTTGTTTGAAACGTATAATAAAAGAATTGTTTAGCAATCCAAACAGCTTAAATGAATGATGACGTGCTAAAACGTTATTCCGTTGCGGGGAATCGAACCCCGGCCTTACGGGTGAGAGCCGTAAATCCTAACCACTAGACCACAACGGACTTGTAAGCGATACTACAAGAAACGTCTATGCGAAACACGGGACAGATATACGGAGATATTCTCTCGCAAGTCGGGATCCGCTGGCTGTAACTGGTCTCCTGCGCATATGCCGCAATCCGAATCACCGTCTCTCGTAGCATCGGTGGTTCAGTGGTAGAATGCTCGCCTGCCACGCGGGCGGCCCGGGTTCGATTCCCGGCCGATGCAATGTTTTTGTTTTGAGTTACCGGTTTGAATTAGGTTTTTGACGAATGGAATGACGGATCATCTTTAAAACCATTGCTAACGTTCATAACTCTCTAAAATTACGCCATCTCGTACGATTTGGTCATGCATGCAGAAGAGGACGCTCACAATTAATAATTGAAACAATGACGGTCTGGGAAACACCCGTGGTGAAAACTTTGTGACTTCACCGCATGCGATTTTTATTTCGGCGAGAATAGCAACTCGGGTGATCATTGCGTGATTGACACGCTGGCTCGTTGCATAGAGTGGCCTCGCCTACACATCGCCGGCTCTCACACTTCTCGACATGTCCGTTGTGGTCTAGTGGTTAGGATTTACGGCTCTCACCCGTAAGGCCGGGGTTCGATTCCCCGCAACGGAATAACATTTTGCTTCAAACATCTTGGTGTTTCCATGACATTTATGAGTTATTTTGTTTGAAACGTATAATAAAAGAATTGTTTAGCAATCCAAACAGCTTAAATGAATGATGACGTGCTAAAACGTTATTCCGTTGCGGGGAATCGAACCCCGGCCTTACGGGTGAGAGCCGTAAATCCTAACCACTAGACCACAACGGACTTGTAAGCGATACTACAAGAAACGTCTATGCGAAACACGGGACAGATATACGGAGATATTCTCTCGCAAGTCGGGATCCGCTGGCTGTAACTGGTCTCCTGCGCATATGCCGCAATCCGAATCACCGTCTCTCGTAGCATCGGTGGTTCAGTGGTAGAATGCTCGCCTGCCACGCGGGCGGCCCGGGTTCGATTCCCGGCCGATGCAATGTTTTTGTTTTGAGTTACCGGTTTGAATTAGGTTTTTGACGAATGGAATGACGGATCATCTTTAAAACCATTGCTAACGTTCATAACTCTCTAAAATTACGCCATCTCGTACGATTTGGTCATGCATGCAGAAGAGGACGCTCACAATTAATAATTGAAACAATGACGGTCTGGGAAACACCCGTGGTGAAAACTTTGTGACTTCACCGCATGCGATTTTTATTTCGGCGAGAATAGCAACTCGGGTGATCATTGCGTGATTGACACGCTGGCTCGTTGCATAGAGTGGCCTCGCCTACACATCGCCGGCTCTCACACTTCTCGACATGTCCGTTGTGGTCTAGTGGTTAGGATTTACGGCTCTCACCCGTAAGGCCGGGGTTCGATTCCCCGCAACGGAATAACATTTTGCTTCAAACATCTTGGTGTTTCCATGACATTTATGAGTTATTTTGTTTGAAACGTATAATAAAAGAATTGTTTAGCAATCCAAACAGCTTAAATGAATGATGACGTGCTAAAACGTTATTCCGTTGCGGGGAATCGAACCCCGGCCTTACGGGTGAGAGCCGTAAATCCTAACCACTAGACCACAACGGACTTGTAAGCGATACTACAAGAAACGTCTATGCGAAACACGGGACAGATATACGGAGATATTCTCTCGCAAGTCGGGATCCGCTGGCTGTAACTGGTCTCCTGCGCATATGCCGCAATCCGAATCACCGTCTCTCGTAGCATCGGTGGTTCAGTGGTAGAATGCTCGCCTGCCACGCGGGCGGCCCGGGTTCGATTCCCGGCCGATGCAATGTTTTTGTTTTGAGTTACCGGTTTGAATTAGGTTTTTGACGAATGGAATGACGGATCATCTTTAAAACCATTGCTAACGTTCATAACTCTCTAAAATTACGCCATCTCGTACGATTTGGTCATGCATGCAGAAGAGGACGCTCACAATTAATAATTGAAACAATGACGGTCTGGGAAACACCCGTGGTGAAAACTTTGTGACTTCACCGCATGCGATTTTTATTTCGGCGAGAATAGCAACTCGGGTGATCATTGCGTGATTGACACGCTGGCTCGTTGCATAGAGTGGCCTCGCCTACACATCGCCGGCTCTCACACTTCTCGACATGTCCGTTGTGGTCTAGTGGTTAGGATTTACGGCTCTCACCCGTAAGGCCGGGGTTCGATTCCCCGCAACGGAATAACATTTTGCTTCAAACATCTTGGTGTTTCCATGACATTTATGAGTTATTTTGTTTGAAACGTATAATAAAAGAATTGTTTAGCAATCCAAACAGCTTAAATGAATGATGACGTGCTAAAACGTTATTCCGTTGCGGGGAATCGAACCCCGGCCTTACGGGTGAGAGCCGTAAATCCTAACCACTAGACCACAACGGACTTGTAAGCGATACTACAAGAAACGTCTATGCGAAACACGGGACAGATATACGGAAATATTCTCTCGCAAGTCGGGATCCGCTGGCTGTAACTGGTCTCCTGCGCATATGCCGCAATCCGAATCACCGTCTCTCGTAGCATCGGTGGTTCAGTGGTAGAATGCTCGCCTGCCACGCGGGCGGCCCGGGTTCGATTCCCGGCCGATGCAATGTTTTTGTTTTGAGTTACCGGTTTGAATTAGGTTTTTGACGAATGGAATGACGGATCATCTTTAAAACCATTGCTAACGTTCATAACTCTCTAAAATTACGCCATCTCGTACGATTTGGTCATGCATGCAGAAGAGGACGCTCACAATTAATAATTGAAACAATGACGGTCTGGGAAACACCCGTGGTGAAAACTTTGTGACTTCACCGCATGCGATTTTTATTTCGGCGAGAATAGCAACTCGGGTGATCATTGCGTGATTGACACGCTGGCTCGTTGCATAGAGTGGCCTCGCCTACACATCGCCGGCTCTCACACTTCTCGACATGTCCGTTGTGGTCTAGTGGTTAGGATTTACGGCTCTCACCCGTAAGGCCGGGGTTCGATTCCCCGCAACGGAATAACATTTTGCTTCAAACATCTTGGTGTTTCCATGACATTTATGAGTTATTTTGTTTGAAACGTATAATAAAAGAATTGTTTAGCAATCCAAACAGCTTAAATGAATGATGACGTGCTAAAACGTTATTCCGTTGCGGGGAATCGAACCCCGGCCTTACGGGTGAGAGCCGTAAATCCTAACCACTAGACCACAACGGACTTGTAAGCGATACTACAAGAAACGTCTATGCGAAACACGGGACAGATATACGGAGATATTCTCTCGCAAGTCGGGATCCGCTGGCTGTAACTGGTCTCCTGCGCATATGCCGCAATCCGAATCACCGTCTCTCGTAGCATCGGTGGTTCAGTGGTAGAATGCTCGCCTGCCACGCGGGCGGCCCGGGTTCGATTCCCGGCCGATGCAATGTTTTTGTTTTGAGTTACCGGTTTGAATTAGGTTTTTGACGAATGGAATGACGGATCATCTTTAAAACCATTGCTAACGTTCATAACTCTCTAAAATTACGCCATCTCGTACGATTTGGTCATGCATGCAGAAGAGGACGCTCACAATTAATAATTGAAACAATGACGGTCTGGGAAACACCCGTGGTGAAAACTTTGTGACTTCACCGCATGCGATTTTTATTTCGGCGAGAATAGCAACTCGGGTGATCATTGCGTGATTGACACGCTGGCTCGTTGCATAGAGTGGCCTCGCCTACACATCGCCGGCTCTCACACTTCTCGACATGTCCGTTGTGGTCTAGTGGTTAGGATTTACGGCTCTCACCCGTAAGGCCGGGGTTCGATTCCCCGCAACGGAATAACATTTTGCTTCAAACATCTTGGTGTTTCCATGACATTTATGAGTTATTTTGTTTGAAACGTATAATAAAAGAATTGTTTAGCAATCCAAACAGCTTAAATGAATGATGACGTGCTAAAACGTTATTCCGTTGCGGGGAATCGAACCCCGGCCTTACGGGTGAGAGCCGTAAATCCTAACCACTAGACCACAACGGACTTGTAAGCGATACTACAAGAAACGTCTATGCGAAACACGGGACAGATATACGGAGATATTCTCTCGCAAGTCGGGATCCGCTGGCTGTAACTGGTCTCCTGCGCATATGCCGCAATCCGAATCACCGTCTCTCGTAGCATCGGTGGTTCAGTGGTAGAATGCTCGCCTGCCACGCGGGCGGCCCGGGTTCGATTCCCGGCCGATGCAATGTTTTGTTTTGAGTTTCCGGTTTGAATTAGGTTTTTGACGAATGGAATGACGGATCATCTTTAAAACCATTGCTAACGTTCATAACTCTCTAAAATTACGCCATCTCGTACGATTTGGTCATGCATGCAGAAGATGACGCTCACAATTAATAATTGAAACAATGACGGTCTGGGAAACACCCGTGGTGAAAACTTTGTGACTTCACCGCATGCGATTTTTATTTCGGCGAGAATAGCAACTCGGGTGATCATTGCGTGATTGACACGCTGGCTCGTTGCATAGAGTGGCCTCGCCTACACATCGCCGGCTCTCACACTTCTCGGCATGTCCGTTGTGGTCTAGTGGTTAGGATTTACGGCTCTCACCCGTAAGGCCGGGGTTCGATTCCCCGCAACGGAATAGCATTTTGTTTCAAACATCTTGGTGTTTCCATCACATTTATGAGTTATTTTGTTTGAAACGTATAATAAAAGAATTGTTTAGCAATCCAAACAGCTTAAATGAATGATGACGTGCTAAAACGTTATTCCGTTGCGGGGAATCGAACCCCGGCCTTACGGGTGAGAGCCGTAAATCCTAACCACTAGACCACAACGGACTTGTAAGCGATACTACAAGAAACGTCTATGCGAAACACGGGACAGATATACGGAGATATTCTCTCGCAAGTCGGGATCCGCTGGCTGTAACTGGTCTCCTGCGCATATGCCGCAATCCGAATCACCGTCTCACGTAGCATCGGTGGTTCAGTGGTAGAATGCT